>JARKIC010000144.1:0-429607 GCA_029378375.1 Mycena olivaceomarginata | reverse complement strand
GCGTCAGCGTCGACGAGCGAACTTTGGGCTGCCCACTCCGCATAATAGTTTTTAATACTTTCTACTTTTTTTTTGTTCTTGCAATATAACCAACGTTAACCATGATAATTTTTGTGCAGAACAACGCATGTGTGCCGGGGCCCGGAATCAACACTACTTTTTGCACTTGAAAATTTATTTCCATGATTGAAATCAATCGGTAGCAGGCCGTGCCGCTTGTCGGCCTTACTTGCTTTATATATTTCACTATTTTTAGCTGTCTGAGCGTCCCCCACGGATGCGTCGCAATAATCACATTACCTCAAGATAAGTGGTTGTACACAAAAATGGCCCCCACTGATAAAACCGTAGAATTCTTGGAAAGGGCTCGACAGATTTGGGTGTGAAATCTGCCCACCGGGCTCGCACGAGGTCCTCGTTGGTGCTGCCACCACCACTAGACTGCGCTAGGCCTGGTTCCTAGGTTATATCATTTGTTTAGCAAGAAAGAAATACCTAAATTTGATTTGATATTAACAAAAGAACCGAAAAGTGCGCATTCCTTCCGAGGGTACCAACAAACTCATTTGGGTCTTGAAAGACCTCAAACCGAGTTCCATTGAATTTGCAGGTGCCGGGAGCACTCGGTGCAGAATTTCATTTGGGTGATTCGGTAAAAAATTGATTTGATATTGACAATGAACCATGTGCCGTGCGTTCCTTCTGGGGGCTCAACATTTGGGTCTTGAACGACCTCAAACCAAGTTCCATCAAATTTGCAGGCGCCGCCTAAGCGATCAATGCCGATTTATGCCACTTTAGTTTCGGAAGATGAAGATTGAGTGTCAAGGCGCGCAACCAAATGTCATCCAAATTCGCATTTGTCATATATTTCAGTGTGAATCCCCGAAACCACACACACAAGGGCAAGAGGATTAAAGTTTTAACCAGTCTAACTGACTTCGTACTTTCAACGCATGACATATTTGTACTAAGTACAGTATATGACAGTGCAAAATGTCATTGTTTTGCAAGGATGGAGTTGATGAGGGCATGCATGCGCATGCCACACATTGACGCGGTGGTAATGCAGCACCGATGCGCATCTGCTGCGGCACTAGTGCGCACACCTGATGCTTCAACAAGAATCAAGGGCTGCTAATCCTATCTCCAAGTCTGTTTTTGTACCTAAACATAGTGAAGGTCCCGATGGTTGAAATTGAAAACGTTGAACTCAAGGACTTTGCCTCCAATAGCCCAGTTTCTTGTTCCATTGCGGAGCGGCGGCTCCGCAACTGTAATTTTCGTTTTCTGTGCTCGGATCTGTCACAATGTCCGCTCGCCATCAGTAGACGTCGCCGGAGAAAATCTTAATTAATATCATGTAGGAATAAATAGAATGACTGCAGCTGCAAAATGTGTCTTTCATGCCCGGAATCTTCGCCTTCGATACACGGTAATTTCTTTTCCCCACCTGTAATTACAAGATCTGATTGTTCTGATCAATCTACAGAACCGACATGATGAATCGCAGGTACCCAAACTCGCTGGTCGGGTTTCTCACTGGTATTCTCACGGGTCTACCCGAAGTGACTCGCGGGTGACCCGGACACGTTCCATGCCTCATCCCGAGTCACACGTTTTGAAATGCAAGCCTCTGCAATTGAGGACTACTGCCCCGAGTCACGCGTTTAAAAATTCAAGCCGCTGTAATTGATGACTTGCATGCACTCTTTTACAGCTATGCATGTTCGCGCTCTTTGCGCCGTTATTTCGGCTGCATAAAGCCATTGCAATTGAGGACCATGATCCTGGGTCATGCGCTTCAAAAATGCACGCCGCTGCCATTGAGAACATTAATCCCGAGTCACACGTTTCAAAATGCATTCCATATTGTCTGGGTTGTGGAAAAGGCAATAATGCCTCCGGTGGGAAATGTTCACAGAGGCCAGGGCTATCTATTCTCGCCTTCAGGAAAGAGCTTCGAGACTGCGCTGGAATTGAAATGGTCTTGCGGACGTCTCTGATCTCAGGTCATGCATTTCAAAAAGGAAGCCATTGCAATTCCTGGAACCTTTAGGTTTCAGGTCTCCGAGAAGTCTTTTGAAAATCTGTGTCCCGATATGGTAACGCGAACATTTCCTTAATACAAACACCGCCGAGACCTTTGCGCCCACTAGCATCGGTCTCAACATAAATTGTAGGGCGATCAGGGTCAATGATCTGGACACCGTTCCAGTGTGCGCTCAGAGCTGACCACCAACCAAGATCGGAGCGTGCGCCAGATGGGATGTGTAGGCGTGAGAAGGGGGTGGAGAATTTGGAGGAAAAGTCGATCAAACGACAAATGAAGGCACGCGAGTGCGGGATGACCTGGGAGCTGAACTGCAGAAAGCCAACAAGCTCCTGAACCTCCCTCAAGGAACAGGTGCGCTTGCGGCTCCAAGCATGTAACAACTCATGAAGGTACGCTAGTTTGTCCTCTGGCAAACGCGCTTCCATAGCATCCGAGTCCAGGTCGACCAAGGAAGTCAAGGAGTGTGCATGGCCAAAAAGTCTTATCTCCCTGGAAATGGAGACCCAGCTCTTCCCCAAGAGCGAGAAACCACTCCACTGCTGCACGTGCAATAGCAGGGTCAGTTCCCGGTCGGAAAACCAGCCAGAAATCGAGGTAGTGGCGAAGACGAGAAGGATGTGACGAGAGATGATCCAGGAGGGACATGGGACAACAGTATGAAAGCCACCTGAAAAGCCACCCAGAAGCCAAAGCCATCGGCTTGCACATGCCTTAAAGCCACCTGGGTGGCTCCGGGTGGCTTTGCGCAACCTCTCTAATATACTGAACGGCGCCGATTATATGCGTAACTTACAACAGGTGTGGCAGGTACGAAGACTCCGGTGTGGGGATTCCGCACTTCAAGACCCCCGACCTAAAACTACTTTAGATAGAGCAGAAGCTCGATGATCGGGAGTGAACATTCAGATTTTGCCGTGGGAAACTGACTTGAATGTCGCAGAGCTCCCACCCCATGTAGACGCACCCTCGTCGACCTTATCTGACCTGCGGGGACATGAGGCGATCTTCTGCTACCTGCAGCTACCGATATATACTCCATCATATATATGACATGCGGCTACGTGATGCGACGTGGCGTAGATGCGGTGCATTGACCTTCGGCGAGGTATGTCCACCTGCGTCGACGCTGTGGATGTAGGTAATGCCCTCATTATTTTGTCCAAATTTTGTCTTTGGATAAAATTCATGACCGTTCGCCTACATGCAGATAGGTTCATTCACATGCAGCTACATTGGTCGAGAGGAGTGGATGGACGTAAGCAGACGTAGATCGATGTAAACGAACTGCGTCGACATGGTGTCGACACAGATCGGCAGAAGGGTCCGTCTACCCTTCGTCTACGGGGTTAGACAGACCCTCTGTCTACATGGGGTGGGAACGCAGTGACTGGGCGTCACACCCCATGTCGATTTGAAAGGAAAGATACAGTAATTCAAAATCTAGGTTACTTGAGCTGCAGAACCCGCCAATGGCGGCGCACCTGCACCCACACACGCCCGTCTGTAGATATGCGTCAGGTCAGCATCAGCGGTGAGAGGGGGAAAGAGGGACGTGGACGTGGACGTACTGAGCGCGATTTCGGCAAGCGACTTGCATGACGCGCTCCAGGAGTGGATCGTCTCGCGATCGTCAGTGATATTGTTATTCCCGCCGTCATGCTGGATGGGGTTCCCGGGATTATCGAGTTCCAAGAGAAGGAGGGAGGTGAATCGTTTGAGACAGGTGGCGATTTCGCCCGCGGCGTCCTGCGAGCCGGATGGACGACCAAGTCAGCACGCGCGCACTAAATGGAGAGACGAAAACAAAACCAGCAAAAGTCCAAGAGAAAAACACGAACACGGGAAATTGGAGCATTTTCGCCACGCACGCGCCGGAACCTGAGGATACGTAGGTGCGGCAGGTGCATTGCCAGCTGCTGCAGAATCTCCACCCGCGCGGGTCTGTCCGCCGTGGTGGTCGGCATGAGTGCGACGAGCGACGAGGCGCACGTGCGGGCGAGGTGCAGCAGGGGATGCTCGACGTCCCGGTCGTCTGGGTACCACAGCAGGCATGAGCTCGTTATGCGCGTCGTGGTGGGAGCAAATGCGCACACGACGGCGCTGGGGCCGTTGTAGATGCCAAGGTTGGGCAGCGCGATGGTGTCCGGAGGTAGTTCGTCGGCGACGGGGATGCGGGTAAGGCCGAGGGTGAAGAGGGTTGGGTGACGCTCAAGAAAGGAGGGAAGGAGAAGAGCGGTGTGCCGCTGGGAGTGTATTGGAAGGTCGCGAGGTGCGGGAACGAAGCGTCGCGGAGGAGGTCGGGGAATTCCACCGGGGAGGCGAGAAGGAGGTCGAGGGCCTCGAGGCGTGAGCATTCGGAGACAATGGCGGTGATGGATTTGACGAGCGTCGGGGTGAGCTTTCTGCGTGTGCCGAATCAGGGGCGAAACGCCGACAATTTACAAAGAGAGCACACGCACAACTCGACCTCCTCGTCTGTAATGCAGAACTGGCGCACGTGGTGAAAAAGGGGCGCGCCGGAGCGCTGGGTCATCGTGCGGATAAAGCAGTGGAGCTGCGGGTCGGTGGACAACGATACGGACCGGTAGAGCAGCGGGGTGGCAAGGTTACGACAGAGACGCGACGTCTTGCAGAGCACGACGAGATCGGGGTGCAACAGATAAGACATTACGGCTGCGAGTATTTCGTTGGGAAGCCATCGAACAATCGACTTGTGCGCTCTCGCCGCTCGACGCGTCAAAACCATCCTCGCCGTGCGATGTGGTGACAGTCACCCTCCCGTGATGTGACAATGTGGCGGTGTTCAAATCGCTTCTCCGCATAAGTACTATATGGGGACCGGCAATCCGGGCCAACGAAATGTCTCTTTGCACTTGTTTATCTCATCTTCATGCGTCGCCCCCGTACGCCGGAGCGAAGCGAAGGCACGTCTTGTAAGATATAAATATGCCCCATCAGCCAAAAACCAGTATGTGAATGATATGTGTCACCATTTTGATCATTTTAAACAATCAAACAGATATATTTTGAGAGTTATCACGGAAGCATTCATGTTTGTATTAGCGGCAGTTGGCGGCAAATTGGCGGCAATTGAGCATTTGCGTGTGCGGCAGTGTTGGCGGCAGTTTGGCGCTGGTTGAGCGGCAGTTTGGCGGCACAGTGTACTGGGTGGGCGGCAGTTTGGCGGCAGCCGGAGCTTGATTTGGGCGGAAGTCACATTGTGATTTGGCGGCAGTGTGACATGTTGGCGAGGATTCCTGATAGCCCCTCGGATCACCCACCTGTGCGCTCCCCCACACCCGTATCGGAACAAGACCCCGACATTGCCGATGGTATGTCCCAGTATAATTCTGGCTTGTTTTCAGTCATATCACGTTGAGAGGGCGCATATCCTTTCCGAACGTTTGGGATGACTGGCCAAATGGAAAATTCAAGCAATTCTTCGATTTCCAGCAATTGGCTCTATAATTCGCCTGTACACTAAGTGGACAAAAATAATGACCGATGGGATTTAGGTCATTTTTGAGTCAAATCACTCCAAATAAAATAGTAGCATGAACTGTTCTCACTTCATGAAGATATGGTCAGTTTATTTATACCATTTCCCAGTTCGTTCCTCGGAATAAATTATTTGGCTGTTTTCTGAGAAGTCGAGTCTGTGGAATCAACCCAAACCAAAGAATGGTGTATACAGTCTTACACCGGTCATTTGAACCGTTATCTTCTCCAGGAGTGCTCATTCTCCATGCCTTCCCAAGTCTGAATGCAGGAATTGCTTCCATGACGCTTTCACACCCCTTTTAGGCTTTTCTGCAGATGCAGGTGGAAGTGAAAATTTTAAAGATTGTTCGTCTTGATGCCCGATTACTTCCGGTTTAATTCCCTGTCAACCAAGCATTGTTCGTCCTGCCGCCCATTTCTTCTGGGTTGAATTTCTTGAAAGTTAGCGAGAGGGCGTGTTGGACTCCCATCCAGGATCTCAGCACCTACAAAAATTGTGGAATTTCCCTTAGAGTAGGAATTGCGCTGGCGGCGTTTCGACCAATTTCCGGGTCAAGCAAACATTGTTCGTCGCCCTGCCGACCGATTGCTTCTGGTTTAAATTTGTCAAAATTTGGCGAGAGGGCGTATTAGATGCACACTCTTGATCCCACCAACTAAAAAGAAGTGCTGAATTTCTCCTAGAGCAGGAATAGCGGTGGCGGCGTTTCAACCGATTTCCGTGTCCAGTAAACATTTTCGTCCTGCCACCCGATTGTTTCTGGGTTAAGTTTGTTGAAAGTCGGCGAGTGGGCGTATTGAACGCCCACCTTCAATCTCAGCACCTGAGAAGAGTTGTGGAATTTGGCCTAGAGCCGGAATAGCGTTGGTGGGATTTCAACCGATTTCCGCGAACCAAACATTGTTTGTCCTAGCGCCCAATTTCCCATTTCTTCCGGGTTAAAGTCCCTGAAAGTTGGGGAGAGAACGTATTGGATGCCTACTCTGGATTGTGTGAAGCCAATGGACTCGACGCATCTGTCCCCATGTTCGGTATCGGTCCAATGCTTGAACTGCGGCGGGAAACATAGGGCAGACTTTGCTTTTCGTGCCCCAAACGGAAGCAATTAGTGGTCGCGCTAGCAGCCCGTTGAACGTGGTTGCGAGTAAAACTACTTGATTGATCTGGAGCAACTTGGGGAGACGTTCAAATGTCCTCCCGTAGCGTAGCAAGGGTAACTGCTAGTACTATTCATATGCGAAATAGACTACAGTAAAGCGAATGCTCACCAATCATTTGTATTACACTATATTTCGAAACGGGTGACCATTAAGTCACTATATTTCGAAATGCGTGACCATTTGGGGTAGTGTGGTGGGAAATAGGCTGTGAAAACTACCGATGCTAATTAACACGAAATTTTCGGAGTTCGAAAAAGGCTTGTAAAATAGCCTATTTGACCCTGGTCGACCACGATCTCTTGAGTGAAATCTGCTCTGTGGGCCGCATGGCTCATCTCCGACCCTGCGAGACCCAGTAGGCTTCCAGCATGTGGAAGAGCTCCTGTGCCAACGCCTTCCCCACGCCCGCTCACGTATAGCATTCCCCGCGTGTGCGCCACTCCGCATAAGGTAATTTCATTTAGCCACCTTGCCGATGCTGAAATACAGAAAGTATTGCACAACTCAATCGCCGGTGGTTAAATTTTCTGTGGGTCTCTCATAGCACTCCATGCCCATGAACTTGATTCCACTGAGAAATCCGCACCCATTCCACTTCTGAACGAGGTCGAAGCAAAATACTCTTGTGGAGTCAGAACTGCCCAAATACAGGAAATTTTACACAACTTGAGTCGCCGGTGGTTAAATTTTCTGTGGGTCTCTCAGAGTACTCATTCCATCTCCACAAATTTAATTGCACTGAGAAATTCACACCCATTCCACTTTTGAACAAGGACAAAGCAAAATACTCTTGTGGAGTCAGAACCGCCCAAATACAGAAAATTTTACACAACTTGCGCCACCGGTAGTTAAATTTTCTATGGGTCTCCCAGAGTACTCATTCCATTCCATGCCTAATAAGTTGATTCCACCGAGAAATTCGTACCCATTCCATTTTTGAACGATAACAAAGCAAAATACTCTTGTGGAGTCACCCTGCATGCCCAAATACAAAAATATTACACAACTTGAGTCGCCGGTGGTTAAATTTTCTGTGGGTCTCTCAGAGTCCATGACCTCTGTGGATCTGTCTGCTTGACAAAATTGTGAAAGTGCCGTTCGAAGTCATAAATTGGGATTCCGGTTGGATTCCGGGGAGAACTTTTCGATTTTTTAGCTACAAAAATATTTAAACGGCCCACTGTTCAGTTCGCGTCGGTGACCTGTGACTACTTTTACCAGTGTTAAATTTGTGACCTGAAATTCAACTGCAGATGGGTTAGATATACAATCAATTTTCTGGGTCCTAAGTAGTACCACACTATATACACCTCCTACGGTCATCGTGCGAGGTGGGTGCTTTGTTCTGTGGGTCGGCCCCAAGGGTGGGTAAAAATAACAGAGAACACACCAGCTGTGTATTTTTTTCGTCACCGCACTGGGGTGTGAAAGAAATAGAGAATTAATACCTGAGGGTTTTTTGTTTGCAGAATCCATGCGGTGACATATTTCTACAGATCAAAGGCCTGTGAATCTTTTTATCTTAGATGGGCCAGTGTGATTCTTGTTGTGGGCCAGCCAAGTGGTGAATTTCTTTGCAAAAACTTCCAATAATTATGGGGTTAGTTGAGTTTATGTCAATTCTAATAGCCTGAGCTCAAAGAAAAGGTACTGAGTTGAATATGAATGAACTGGACAGGTTGTGCCCTAGTGGATGAGACTGAAATAAGATTATCAGACGGTACAGGTTCAGAGAGAAACAAAGAAACTGGAACAAGTACGCATGAGTTAAAGTCTTCTATGAAACAAGCTTCGCAGCATACAATGTATAGATGAAGAATTGGGAATGTGCCCCAATTTAATGCAGGGAGCGGATGGCCATAGTCACAGACTTCTGAATCTTTGAACGAATGGGCACTGAACAACATAAGAGCCCTCCACGTCATTGAAATAATCAGATGAAAAAAGACATACCCAGAGTTCAACGGCCAGATGTTGGTGGCTTCTGGAGCCATTAGATGAAAGGAAAGTAAGGACTGAAGTGGCCAGGTCGAATCATAAATTAATTGTTTAGATGGACTGCGAATGTTATGGTGGACTTACTGACATAGATACTTGGAAGTCAAGTCGAGGACACTTGAAGGCAAGGCTGTAGATTGCACATGAAGAGTGAAGGATAAAGGATTCATATTCAGAAAAGCATTGAAGAAAAACACGAAAGAACATACCAATATTTGGCATTGAAAGCTCGACTCTGTCTTATGTACCTGGTTGTACTTCCATTTTTGTGATTGACTCTCCGCGGCATTCCTCTGGAATCGATTTAAAAGGTAACTCTTGGCCTTGAACTGACTTCAGCTTTTCACCGGTGAATTTTTACGCCCCGAGCTCGGTGAGTGAAAAAAAAGGGTTGGATGTAGGCAGTGCAAATTCTTATTTTTGTTTCGGGGTGGTGTTTTTTTTTTTTTTTTTCATGCTACAATGTGGGGTGTGAATTTTGTGCAACAGTGGGGTGGGGGTTTTTAGTGACGCAGATATTTGGAGTGGTGAGCTTCGCGGCCATGTGGGCCTGAGGTGGTGAATATTTTTGTAAAATTGTGCAAGGTGGTGGCAAAAAAGTGTAGACGTGTGCACCAAATAATTATGGCCCACTATTACAACCATACGCACGCAGGACAAGGAGGACCTCAAGGGGCTCAATATTGCGCTCGATTCGAAGCAGCAGGAGCTGGAGCTCGTGCGTATCTTCTTTCTCGCATATACCTGTTTATTTATTACAAAACAGCTCAAACGCCGCATGGGCGTACGCGGGACGGCCGGCTTAAAACCCGCGTCGAAGATCCCGCGCCGCCGTGACTCGGCGGTCTTCAAGACTCGCAGTAATTGGCTCGCGCGCGCCGTCAGTGTTCGGGCGCGCGTCCCGGGTCCTCGCAAAGGACGTGAGTGTGGCCGGCCAACCCCAGCAACATGACTGGGCCGTCACAGACTCTCTAGATACTCCGCATTTTGGAAGCAACATTTCTTACATTTCCCACATATTCTCTTCCTTGCCCGTTTGCTGTCTGCAGCCGATGTTGCATCATGTAGCCAGTAGTGTTCCACCATTGGTAACTTGTAGAATTTGCTTAGACGACGTGGTTTCACGCGCGGTAGTTCTGGAAGGGGAGGGTGAAAGTGCACTGTCTGACGGAAAGTGCACTCGGGAGTCCGGAACCGATGGTCTCTATCCTGAGGTTCCACACAAATAAAACGAATTGGAAAAGATATAAATATTTAGCTTTATTGATATTTTTACAAGTTATCAAGCCAAAAACCGAAGGCTAGATGCCATATGAATTCATCATAGTTGAAGCCCCGTGAAGTTATCACTCATTCAGGTTGCATTCATCAAGACGCTGGATTTTTGAAGTAGCCTAATGCATCTGGTGGCCGCATGGTGGCCGCATGGCACAGTCCACTGGTCGAGTTTACTCCCATAGATTTTATGGGAGTAATACTGGGCCATAATTATGGGAAGTTTTTGCGAAGAAATTCACCACTTGGGTGGCCCACAACAAGAATCGCACTGGTCCATCTAAGATAAAAAGATTCACAGCCTTTGATCTGGTGCATCGCACGGTGCAATGTAACGAGCACATCTCCAACCGACATAGGGTTCGATGCCTCTGTTACGATGTCGACCGGCCAGAACGGGATGTGTGAATGTATGAGCGCAGGGCGGTTATCGGCGGGTGGAATGCACTCTCACTCGTCTGCCTAGGGCTGAGAGGCGCGCGGTTGCTCTGAAAACTATACGGCGCAACCGCTCTCGTGCAAGGTCGAAAACATAGGTAACACCGCGTAACCATTGAGACACGGGTTGATCAGCGGTGGGAGGTACAACTTCGCCCAGTTCGCCCCCGGAGCTTCTTGGTAGTCCCAGGATGTACCGCCCAACCCTCGGGAAAGTCCGCAGACTGCCGTAAAGAGGGGTGCAGTGGCGTGCGAGAGCTGCGAGTTTAAACACCGGTGGTTACCAGCCCATGGTACGCAGCCCAGGGGCTTCGCGGTGGTTTGGAGGGCGTAAATTCGGAAGGGCGGACGAATGGCGGGGGCGGCGATTTGCCATCGGGGACATTCCAAGAGGCCATACTGCGGCGATTGGGCCAGGAGCTCGCTGCGCGACATGGCTCATTCAAATGCCGAAATTTTCGAGGTGTCACGCAAAGATTCGGCGGCTGCCGAAATGTCGAATAGGTAAAATGGGTCACACGTCCACACCCCTGTCGATTTGAACGAAATTGTACAGTACACAAAGGTGCGGCCATGTGGTACTGATTGAGCTGTTAATGGCAGTGCACAACCGCTGCTCTTCTCGATTCTACAGTAAGATGATCGCATTTCAATGTAAGTTATGCAGGGACGGGGGCTGGGGTGGCCTGTACCTCACTGCGATCCACCAGCCGTCGTTTTGCACCCTACCCAAAATATCTGGCTCTTTCGCGCGCTTCTATATACGGTATCTTCTTGTGCAAATCAAGCACAATTATATCTTGCATTGCGGTCTCGGGAGGCCGGATCTCTCGGCGAACATATATAGGTATATACATGGCTGTTTGACTTTTATGGGTACCCCCTCGACCAAAATTTGTACAACGCAAGAAACTCACCTCCAGCTAGGAGATTCAGTGCCCAAATAAACGCCCCGAGCACGTCGACCAGCTCGCATTGGGCCCGATTCTCGAAGCAAAAACTTGAATTTCAGCCAGCGGAGTATTATTTTAGCTAGTACATAGTGATATTTATAGTACTGGAGCAGTTAGTGGGCTCTGCCGCAAAGCGCGCTACAATTGTTATTCTGTACAGTTATAATAACATGTGTCAATGACTCCACTCATTTCAATTGGGAAGAACTTGAACTCGGGTGCTCTGCAATTTCCTATAGTATGGCCCCTGGTGCCTGGTTTCAGTAAATTGGGGCGGTTTGGAGCCGTTTCAAGGCGGATTTTGACCATCTGGGTGATAGCCAGCGAAATTTCAGTTCGAACTGTGTCCTCGGATACCGTTCCATTTCGTTCAATTCGTATGGCACGTGACTTTTTAATTCTCCGACAACTTTCCAAAATCCGCTAAAGTCGAGAAAAATTATTGCAAGGGTTTTTGAAAATCGGATGTGACGCGTGACATACAAATTGAACGAAATGGAACAGTATTATGCAGTGCCCTCGTTGGGGAAACTGCCGGCAAAGTGTTTGGCGCGCCGGGTCAAATGTGCTTCAATGTTTCGACACCGTGACCGGTTGACTTTGCATCCACTGGTAGAACGATGGGACGCTAGTTATCTGGGACCTGCATAGGTGCGAACAACGCGTGGCACTGGAATGGCGCTCCATCACAGCACGTGATCGTGAATCACGTCGCGCGTCTCTCAAGAAATCCCCCACTGCGGATGCATTTGGCCACGGTCTGGAATACCAAGATTAATATAAATTTCTCTCAAGCATATCTTTCACTCTATTCCATTTCCGAGCACGCCATCGTCACACTCTTCACTCCAAATCCCTAGACTCGTTACCAGTCTGCCTACAATTAGCAAAAATTGTGGCGAGCACTTTGCCGTAGGCAGACTGGTACAACGGGCCAAACAAAAGGGCTGGGCCCGGAGTTTCAAATTTACGCGGTGCCGATCTCGGCATCACTGGCTTATTCGCCTCCCTCACCTTACGCGCCATATCTCTTTTCCCTCTGCCTGGTTTCGCTTCAAATCTTGCACACACCACCTTCGATATCATCCTTAACGGCCCAAATTTACCGGTCTTTGACCCCGAGAAAGAGAGAAAAAGTGCGTGTGACGTGGATACATACGACATCGTTTCGTCGCTACATCCTAGGCTCGAATCCAGCCTGTCTATGAAAGCAAGCTTGTCGATAGACAGGCTGGTCGATCTGGGTTTTAATTAGCGGATCAAAATCATTACCAAAAAAGGCTATTGACCAACTCACTTGTTTCTCAATGAAATTCCGAGATTCCTTTGCGGGGGCATCATCGCCGTTCGGACACACAATTTTATAAAGAGTTTAAAGACCAGCAAGTATTCCAGACAGGGAAACCAATCCCCACACCCAACCAAAGACCAAACACGATTTAATTTCGAGACGAGACGAGGCGAGACCAGGATACATCATATGTAAAGTAACTATGCTTTAGACTTTTCGAGGGATGATAAGAATCCGAACGGAGAGAGAGAGAGAGAGAAATATTGAGAGAGGGAGACGGACGTATCGTAACGTATTCCGAACACAGATCAAAAGGCAGGCGGAGTCCGGGGAATAGTAAGAGTATGAATAGCTAGCTGTGCGCGAAAACCAAAGGGATGTATGTAATCGTCATCATCGTAAACACTTGTGGGGAAGAAGGGGACTGAAACTGGAACTAGAAGTGGATAGTGGGAGTGGATTGGAGTACGGTGGGTTGGGAGAGGAAAGCTGGCAAAACCGGATGGATAGACTGTGCGTAGACTGTGCGGAGTGCGTAGCGAGGATAGATAAATAGTTCACGACGGAAAGGAAAAGAAAAGAAGGGAAAAAACTGGATCCGAAGAGTGGTAAAGTAAAGGAATCATGATTCTTTGGTTTTCGATTGGATTCGAGTTGGATAGCGAGACGAGATTAGATGAAGGAGTCGGGAGGAAAGACGAGTAGACGAGAGAAAGAATAATGGCTGGCCGGATGTATGCTGCAATAGAGGAATATTACGATATTTGTTCCTTTCCGGGCGTCGTCGATATGCGATAGGCTCGATTCGAGCGTTTGGAGGAGATGGGCTCGTCATCGGGAGAGCGTAGGAGAGTCGCGTGCCGGGTGGAGGTGGGGGAAGAGTACTCGGAGCGAGGTGATGACAAGGCGAGAGCGGGCAGCGACAACAGCAGCAACGAGACGATAAAACCAGAGCCTTCCATCCACCTCCATGCATGCATGCAAAGACACAACAAGAAAAAGCACGCAGCACGCAGCGCAGGTCGTCCTCACTCAAGGCGACTCCATCGACATCCGAAACTGCACGCTCCCCCATTGCTCGCGCCACTCCCCGCTCCCGCTCCTACTCGTGCCGCTGGTACCGCTCGCACTGCTCTCCCCCCCAACACTCGCCTCCGTCGCAGTCGGGCTCTTCAGCAGCCCCCATCCCCCCACGCCCCTCTCCTCCCGCTGATCCAAATCCAGACTCGCCAACGTCCCGTTCAAATCATGCATCGCGTCCAGCTCAAACTCGCCTCCTCCACGGCGCGCGGACCCCGAATTCGGGCGCGAAATCGGCTGCGCGTGCCTCTGGTAGCGATTGACCTGGAAACGCCGGCTGGCTCCCCGCAAAGCCGCCACCTCCCCCACCCCCATACCCTCCGCGTATCGGACTCCCCGACCCTGATCCCGCTGAGCGCGACGCGCTTCCGTTTGTCTGCAGCTCAGGCGGCACGGGGAAGAACCCCGGCGCGTACGCCTTGCTCGGGTGTGGCAGCCCCTGCCCGTACGGCTGCCTCGCATACGAGTCCCGCCGCTTCCCAAACATCTCCGCCGCCGCGTACAGCCCGCCCGCGCCGTGCTGCCTGCTGTTGTTGCTGCCCTTGGTGCTGCTGCTGCTGCGGAAGCTGATTCGGATCCGGCGAGAACGGCGAGAACGAGCTAGTGCCGGTGCTCCCTCCCACAAACGCGTTGCTGCCTGTAGTCGTGGCGCTCCAGACGGCAGAGTCGGGTAGTGCGGCAGCGCGCCGTTCGCGTTCGCGTTCGCGTTGCTGTTGTACGCATCGCTCACGTTGCTGTTGCTCGGCGAGGAGCTCGAGTGGAATCCGCTGCGGTACGCCTCCCATTTTTGCTGTTTTTCGCACTTTTGCGGGCCCCTTAGAGCTTTAATGCCTAATAAATATTTTCCCACAGTTTGACTTGTGGAATTCATCTCATGCTTTTCAAAATGGCAGCCATTTGAATGCACCTCTATTGCACCAGGTCACACGTTTCAAAATTCCAGCCATTTGAATGCACTTCCATTGTGCCAGGTCATGCTTTTCAAATTGCCAGCCATTTGAATGCAGCTCTATGGCATCACCTTCAAATGTGGACAATAAGGTCTATGTTCAATTTTCAGGATGGTGTTAGAAGCATGGTAAGCCTGAGGTTTTTGTGGGGTAGAGAGAGAGTAATTTAACCCCAATGTAAGATCTGGATGGAAGGGAATGGATATGGCACGAACTAGGAATATTTCGTAGTTCAACGCCAGCCAAAAACAGCGGAAATATCATCAGTACCACTGAGACCACGGTAAATCGGAGCTAAGCCCGGTGTCGGCCCCGACGTCCCGAAGTTGCTCAACTTTTATCCCAGACAATTTACTGGGAATCTGTGCTCCTTTGTAATTTTTCTGGCCCATCATATAACACCTGGAAGCAACATATTTCAAATTTGGATCACCCTGCACTCAATTTCGAGCCGGTTTCTTTGGCAATAGGCTCAAAATGTTCGCCTGTGGAATGCGGAGGGGACTGTCATCTCGGAATTTCAATGTTGCCTCAAAAGCTTTTTTTGAGTAGGGAAATCAGTCTAACAATGCAACATATGGTCGTTCATCACCAGAAAAGCTGCTGCGGTCTCAATTCTTGTCGGTTTTTCTCGTTCATAGATTTTTGATCTCGCATGTTATATAATTTCTCATTTTTCATGTTCTCCAAGTGAAAAGATGGTGGGAATGACCTATCCGATGTATTATTCCAATGTAATGACGCAGAGGGCTTCTTAGTAAATCAAAGTACAATATATGAAAAGGGCTCTCAAAAGAGTCCACCCAGCGGTCCAGTGCGAAAGCCTGCTAAAAAACAGACTCATGTACTAGTAGGTCGTCATTGGGTCCATTTGGCACACTCCAGGGCACCATCCTCGGCGAATTAATACGACGAAGAGATCTAGTCTATGAGGAAAACGATTAAGTAAAAACTGAGGCCGCAGCAGCTGTTCCACTGATGAACAACTATATGTTGCCCAGTCAGACTAATTTGCTTTGTCAGGAAATTGCCTTGAGTGCGCGGTTGAGGATCTGAAGTGAGGGACCCATCTTTACCCTTTCAGGGGAACAGAACAAGCGCACAACCAAAGGAAGCGGCCTCTAGTTGAGCGCAGGGCGGCCATCCTGCTGAAAAATGCTTGAAAATCACGAGATAAAACACTTTCGTCGCTCAGACAGCAGTTTTTCGAGTCGGGTAAAGGATTCTAGGATGCCATCCCCTGGGCATTTGGAATGCGAATCGATCGGTCCGACTCCCAAGGCAAACCGACAAGAACTGACAGCACAGTGAGTGTTCTAAGCAAAAACCATCAACAATCTGCCAAATCGTCAGCCCAATATCGGTGCCCCGTTGGTTGTGGACTGTGTAGCCCACCTGATGAGTTCAAAAGAGCGAAACCAACCCTCAATGGACACATCCCTTAAATGCTGGAGTTTTGTTATCGTCAGTCCAAGTTTAGCGCAGAGGGCGCGAAGTTGCAGCATATATTGGCGCGTTTCACAGCGCGCCTCGAGCGCATCGGGTTTGTGCAATGCAATGTCATTCCACCCGCAGCACATGTAGCAACATTAAGAATTGCCCAATGGCCCCGACCGAGGATAACAAACCTAATTCTGGCGTGCTCGTCATCTGTTGTCCATCTTCTGCTTGACCCCCTATGCGCACTGGACATTTCTGCTAGAAACCAGGTCAGCCATGATGGGCGGCAGGCCAGGCAGGACCGCACGCGCACGAGCCGCATGCGGCTTTTTTTGCATTGTGCAAAGCCGCATGACTTCTTATGATACTATCGAGCTCAAATGTAGTTCTAGACCTCAAAACGGGTATTCAAGGCCCAAAATATATTTTTCTGTAGTGCGTTAGTATACCAAGCGTGGGAAATTGCATGTCGATCACGGCTTCTTCAACGGATGTGTAAAATGCACTTTGTTGTGACGTGCTCATTTTACCCCAGTTGATGCGCCTTTACACGACGGACACCAAGGCGCTGAACCATTTCCTGACGAATAATTACATCTACCGGCTGGTTATCATTGTGCGGAACGCTTGAAGAAGCAATTACGTCTGGCTAGTACCATATTCATGGTGTAAATCAATGAGCATAACTTTCTCAAAACAGTCAATAATAAGTACGAGTACATGCCGTGCAAGGCAGCAGTCCTTAAACCCCAAGAGAGGCAACTTACAAACCCATTCTCCCTTCTGGGTATCCCTCGCTGTCGACAACATCCAGTGCCGTACATAAGCCGCCGGGGGTTCTGCCGAAGATATACTGTATATAAGCTTGACCTTTCCTGGGGAGGAATATTTTCGCGCCCGGAACTCATCTCGGCAGCTTGTAAAACGATTTCGGGGGTCGTCATATGCCTGATGATAGTGCCCCTTTTTGCAATGGACCAGGGATCATCTGCAGATAATTTCATCAACTCGTCTTGGTTGAAACGACGCGCACGGAAGTATATTTGGATATCATCAGAGGGGGGGCGCCGCATATGTGCGGAGGATGACGAGTTGGCAGAGAAGGATCGCCAGTGTGGAGGCCCGACGACGCAGATATCGTTTTCGTCCCATGTACGAGGTTTGGCGGGTGCAAAAATGAATAATAGCCTGTTTGCGCTGCAGCCATCGGAGCCATCAGATGGCTGTTTTGCATTGCGCAAACTGATGGCTAATGGCTAATGAATGGCTGGTCTAGGGAAGTAATTTCGGCTTCTTCTATGCTATTATGATGGTTAATGACAGTATAGATGTATCTGAACCCAGCGCGCTGAGTGCTCACTGCATGAGAATCCAAATTCTGGCCAAAAACAGCAATCTTGGATTAAATTTGGGACGTTGACCTTACTACCCGACCATTCCAATGTATATGGCTTTGAAGACTTGGAAGGAGCTCAATAAACCCCAAAATCAAGATAGACGTTGCAGCCATTGGAGCCATCAGCCATCAGTTTGCGCAACGCAAAACAGCCATCTGATGGCTCCACACCAGAGTTTGGGCCAAATAAATGGCAGCCAATATGTGGCCAATACATGTTGTATTGGCAGGATATTGGCCCAATATAGGCGAAGTGGTAGTTGACCAATATTCAGCCAATAGACGTTGTATTGGCTAGATATTGGCAGGATATTGGGCAAGATATTGGCCGAATATTGGCAAGCCATTTTTTCCTAAGGGTACACGGCATGCCTCGATTGGGTTAATATCATTTTGCGTTCCTCGGGCGCACTCGCTCGAATTGTATATAATCCAATTTAATTTATTTGAACTACTACATCGACAGACGACCCGTGGCCGCCCTTGCTCGTCCCGTGCAGAGCGGTCCGCCTCTAGATCTGCCTGCGCCTGCGCTGCATCCGCCGTGGCCGTGTGCGGGTCGGGAGAACGGCGGGAGAACAGTGTGCTGTATCCCACATATGTAAGTAGGTGTCAAGACAGAAAGCTAATTGATGGGACGCACCGACACATTCGATTTTGAATACCTAGAGAACGATTGAGGAGAAGGGAATAGGCACAGTGCAGTGGGACTCGCCTCTCCGGGTTTGACGGTCGCAAAGGGCGGGATGTCGGGGAATCAAGTTCGCTTGCGTCGCCATGAAGTCCCAAAGAGAGGAGATATCTGGAGGCCTGAGAAACACGAAAATCGCTCGGACGGCGGGTGGGAGCGCGGAGCCACAGGTGCCGGGAACGCACCCCTGCGAGCGCTGGTGGCTGGACATGGGCCACGCAAGTGCGGCGTAGGCGACAGTGTAATGGTGCAAGGTGGAGGGCGAGAGGGAAGACGAGAGCGGGACCATGCTGGGGACCTGCAGGAGATGAGGAGTCATGAGGGGCAAGAGGAACATACATGGCCATGTTCAAGTCCGACACCAATGGTGCCGATGCGGGCAGTGAGGGCACCTTCAAATTTGTGGACCAGGACAGCGCACGCAAGCCCTCAGCGCGGGTGAGCCCAAGACGAGAGCCGTATGCCATTCAGCGTACCTGATTCTTGCCTATAGCAATGTCGTTGCCGCGTTGCGAGGACTCGTCGAGGATGCCACTCAGCACGCCGTCGGAGCCATGGGCGAAGATGAACTCGGGGTCAGCGGCGCAAAGGCGGCAGCGGAGGTCGTTACCGACCTTGCGCAGTGGAGAGAGGCGTAAGTGGAGGAGGCGATGTTTTAGGGTGAGGACGATGCCGACTGGGGAGCGCCCGCCGGCGGCGATGTCGACGGAGAGGTCCGAGCGCATCGAATCGATGGACATGCGGCCGTAGGGGTTTTAGGGCGGCGGTGGTGCTCGGGAGCGGGGAGTCGAGAGCGGCGAGGCGGTCGTGCATGAGGCCGACAGCTGCGACTTGTGCGTGCATGCAACCATGGGGGTGAAAGGAAGAACTATGGGTGGCAATAAGAGGGCTGCGTACTGGAGTGTATGGGTGGTATGGTCGGAAGGGGGCATCAAATCCGAGTCGAACGCGCCTGCTTTCAGCAAAATCGGGGGAGAATTGGGCGAGAAAGATGCGTCGGAAGTTGGCAGGTCAGAGACAGGTAGGCCGAGTTAGGCCAAAATTCAAAGTCTGAATTGGACAATGTGTTAGGTAACAGTCGAAAGCGCTTGAGAAAAGACGTCGAACGCACCTAGAATCGAGGAACTCCGTCGAGAATTGAGCTCAGAATGAGCGTTCCAAGAAGGCAAGTATTTATTTTGCTCTTATTTACAAAATGATCGAAGTGTCATTAGCTTTGCAAAGTGCTGTAAGTCGTTTGGATGAAAATTGGGAGAAAGAAAAAAAGCGGCGGAAGTGTTCCTCGAACATAGAGACTGGGAGAATTTAGTACGGAAATAGGCCAATAGAATCAGCACGTGACGATTAAAACGGGGAATTTTCGACCTCTTCAAATCGCGACTCTGAATAATAGGAAAGTGGGGAATTATTTGAACATTCGAAATCGAAGATTCAGCTCACAATGAATCAAACAGCATAGAAGCTCGTTAGAAGAGCTGATTTTGCGCTCTGCACGCTTGCTTCCATCGCCGAAAGGGCAGGCTGAAGATTAAAATAACAAAGCCAAGCGACAATATCGAATACGCTAGCCATGCCAGTGAAATGAGATGGGCAAATACGAGATATGGATG
This sequence comes from Mycena olivaceomarginata, assembly GCA_029378375.1. Classification (NCBI taxonomy): domain Eukaryota; kingdom Fungi; phylum Basidiomycota; class Agaricomycetes; order Agaricales; family Mycenaceae; genus Mycena; species Mycena olivaceomarginata. Next base: position 409,767 of record JARKIC010000144.1, on the reverse strand, counting down.
ATGTTCCGACATTCAGGGCCAGCCTATACGCGTATTCTTTCCGACTTCGGAATTTGAAATTGCCCAGAGATAAAGTTTGCACCTCCCCAAAAAGGAAAGATTGAAAACCCGTATACCTTGTATATTAAGCAGATGCCTCGTATCACGATGTACATGTTTGTGCTTCGCACGCCACTGGGCGCTCGCGAATTCCCGAACTTCTCAGATTGGTATCAGATTCATCTTTTATTTTTTTATTCCGCCCTTCTGTCGTCCTAGCAGAACCAGTAACGAGCTCTGTCTGAAGTGCATGCCGAACTGCATGGCATGTTGCTTTCATTGTATTTTTTCCTGCCGGCTTTCTCATTCCCAGTTGAATTTCAAGTTCAACTTCACAACCGAGGAAAGCGACCTCGAGGCTTTTAGGCTGGGGTATGACGCGTCTTCCCAAATTTAAATGAACCACATGCCGTTTGATCGCGCGCTCAAGGCCCGCTCAAAAGAACGACGCACTGCTTTGTTCTTTCCCCCCACCGTCATCCCACTTCCAGCCGCTTCCTATTGCCCATACTCATCCTCCTGGACGGCCCTCTCCAATATCGAGTCAAATCCAACCATCCAGACTCGTGGCAAGATGGTACTCCGTCATCTCGATCAAGGTCGCTGTGCCTCATTGTCCAAATCAATCATCAAAACAGCTGCTAATTGTTCTCTTCTTGCCTCATTGTCTTCGTACTCCCCAGCTCTGGAACTCCAACACTCAAGCTGACATCGTCGCAGGACTCAATCGCAACACCGGTCACGCTTCCATCTCGCCTCAAAAAGCAACGTTCCCGGTTCATTCAATGTCTGCCAGATTGAGCTCTCGGCTGGGGGATCAAGACTATCGAACTCTCGGACGAACATATGAATCAACTGAACACCATTAAATTCAATCGCAAATGGGAAGCAGATTTCTGATGCCATAGGAATTATCGTCCCGTCTTCCGTCGTGTCTGTAATGTGATCTTTCATTGCAGATCAACCTATCCCTGTCGTTCTCCGTAATTCAACAAGCTCTACCACGCTGTCCCTTTAGATGTATGGCGTAACTGTATGTAGCGTGCCCTCATTTTCTTTAGCGCTTTTCTGACGAGTAGCAAACCAGGTGTTTGTCCTACAATCAAATGCGCCCCAGCGCCTCCGATTTAGATCTCTGAGAGCGTAATGTTCCACGTGCAGCTTTATTACTTCGGTCATATCCAGTGTACCAGCAGCTGAGCGAATTCCGGGTTTGACTTCGCAGTGAGCGACCATTATTTCTTCCGAGTACGACTTCCTTGATCTGTAGTTAAGTTCGAGTCATTTGTCTCATAGATCGCAGCATCATACCGAAAACATCGGCTTCTTGGTCCCTTTATGTGTGGCCAAAATGTGAGTTCGTAACTTGATCAGAGCATGAAGGATCGCTCAATAGATCTTCTCCATCTGTAGTCGCCTCGCCCAGCTTCTATGGGGACAAGAAGCGGCGTGCCTTTTGAGGTAAGCAATTTATTTAAATGGGCGGTTTATGTTTCGCTTCCCTCACCTGGCTTCGTCCAAGACCGGCGGATTTTGCTCACAATTTCCAGATCGTTGAGCAATCCCGCCTTCAGGGTGGGTGCCACCCCATCGACGGCAGTCCGAGCGATGGCATTCTTAGGTCGCTGATCCGCAGCTTGCTCACTGGTTGGTGGCACTCGCAAAACCCAAGACACCGATTCAGTATCGTACCGTCCCCCTTGGCTAAAATTTAGGATCCGTGAATTACTGTGGTTAAATTTTACCTCCAAGCGGACTGGTGGGCTTCGAGTGAACCGTCCTCATCTACCCTCCTCCAAATTTCATTTCGGTTGTGACATTTGATAGCGTACTTTGCGATTTCTGTCTATTACATATTGGATAGCGTATTTTCTGTCCTACTCTATTGCACTGTACGGTACGAGCTCAACTGACTCGTGTGCAGAGAACTCAGACACCGCAGTAATTCAACCATGTCAATCTGAATTACCTCCCGCATACCTTGCAGTCGGCCGGAGCGAAGCGACCGCATATCTTGTGTTTTTATAAAGAGTTTGACGATCTGACAAGTCGCTTATAATGATCTTATCAGACAGCCGTCTGATAAGGCTAAAAATATTTTTTCCGACATACACAATCTGGTAACCATAACCACCGCGAGTTGGAGTTGGCGACGGGAATGCGGCACAAAGGTGAGTTACTCCTATTTTTTATCCCCTGGCTGCTATGGTGCCGGCAACTTAGTCACCGCTACTTTTGTACAGCCGGTTATGGCGAGCCGAGTTTGGACCCAATTTCTTATCCCTCTGTCGAAAACACTCCTTTTCATGCAAGGACTAACACTGTCAGAGGGATTTTTATTTGGATCAAAATTGAGCAAGTTATTTTTGTGGGCCGATTGGCAAATGGCCACATGTTACGCTTTTGGCGGGAAGTCACGCATAGTCACGCAAAGTGACATCTTTCCCACGGTTTTTCAAAGTATGCGCTCCCGAAAGTGGAACCAGTGCCCTCTCACTTGAACGGGATGGGCCGGTAGATGTCGGTGTGGTAGGGTCGGATAGCCGGCGTGTGGAAGTTCATCCACACGCTGGTTTCGGCCTTTGCCTGTCGCTATTTTTATTCTTAGTCCGATCATTAGGGTCTATCACAGAATGGAGAGCTTCCAGGCCCCGCTTTTAATGAGGGACGAGAAGTAAAAATGGATTGTTCAGATTCACACTTGCTGGGGGCCCTCCATTCTGAATAGTTAAGTCGCTCTGGGAAGGGACGACAGCAAGAGACGAGCTAGTCTGTTGTTAAGCGTGGGGTCCCGATCAGGGTAAGCGCTTGTTACATAATGTGCACAGCCACAGTACCTTTGAACCTCCAACCACGGCACCACTACGGGCAGTTGTGGCCTGTTTCAAACGACTAAAAGAACTTGTTTTCCATTCCACGCCTTCTGAAATTTATTCAGCATCTTAGAGCGTTGTTCCAGGTTCGGTTCTTGAACACAGCGCGCAGTCACATGATATATTTGAGGATTTCTACCACCCCATTCCGCGGCGTATCAAAAATTCCAAGCAGATAGGGAGGTTTGAAGCACTTCCATGAGTGTATTGTAAAATCTAGTCTTAATATTGAGTCAGTAGGCACAAAACATCGAAAAGTGTCAATGTGGCTGTGCAGATTATGTAACAAGCTTTTACTCTGATCGGACCCCGCTGCTTGATAACAGACTTCAATATATCGAGGAACGAGATCAGAAAATATTGAAGCATCTGTCTGCGAGAGACTAGAGATGAGCATCCGGAGGCCAAGAGAAGCCGACGGAAGCAGAAAAAGAACGAGAGTGGCAGGACTCCTGATGTGTCAAGATTATCAATCAGGCCATACTAGTGGTTCCGGATGTCCCCATTTTGTCCCCATTACTCTCCCTCTCCTGCCCTCGAGACAGGGCGATCTCGCAAACGTACCCACATGTCAGACGAGCGCAGACATCGCAACCGAATCTCCGCACAGGCGTCGCGCGACCGCAGGAAGGCCCAGCTTTTACACCTCGAGCGCCAGGTGACGGAGCTTGAAGAAACGAACGGACGGCTGCGCGCCGGTCTAGCTGAAGCAACCCTACAACTTGACTGCCTTACAAAATCCAGCGCTGCCGAGGGACGGTCGACTGGTCTCACCCAACTTGCCCCCCAACCCAACATCTTTATCTTGCAAACTTCCGAGGCGCCCGGTAGTGGCCAAGTAACTATGTCTTATAAGTATCCACTTCACGCTTCACTGACTCAGCCCTCTTTTCGATAAGAAAATTATCCACGAAGAACCCAACTCTTCCCACCGTTCGGGTGATGCTTCGGTGTATTATAGTGAACGCTCCACCCTCCCCGCTTGCCCAGACATCATGTCCACCGTCAAGAAACCCGCCTCCTTTGCTAAGGCACCCAAGAAATCTGCCAAGTCGAAGGCCACTTCCTCCCACCCTCCCTGGGTCGATATGATCACGGTACTTGTCTTCTTTCTCGCTGTTGCTCCTCCTTCCGCCTCGCTACGTGCCGGATCTTCCCTTCTCGGTTGGTGCCTAGATGCGCGGTCTCCAATGCGGAAGTTGGCCGGTCAAGACCGCTGGTCGCCGCATGTTGGTCACCGATTATCGCTGTGCGTGCTGACGTCTGTTTTTTTGCAGGAATGTATCACTGCTCATCCCGAGGATACTCGGCAGGGCGTGTCCCGCCCCCAGATCAAAAAGTAACCTTTGAAACACCCTCGCTGCTGTCACCTCTAATCTTTGCTGCAGGTTCGTCGAGATGAAGTACAAGCTCTCTATTGGTGCGGCCCAGAACACCCAGCTGTCCAAGGCTCTCACAGCGGGAAGCGAGAAGAACATCTTCGTTTTTCCCAAAGGTTCTTTCTATATTTATCTCTCCTTCGAACCAGCCACGGACATGATATTGCAGGGCCGTCTGGTCGCGTGAAACTCGCGCCCAAAACCAAGTCAGCCGATGCATCCGCCAAAGGCGTGAGTTACATTGATTATCTGAAACACCTCTGCTCAAGTCGATGAAAGATCAAGCCAACGAAGGCTAAGCCCAAGGCCCTTCACTAAAAATAATTTCGACCTTCGTGATCTCGACCTGTTCACTTTGTCAAAAAATTCCTGGCGTTGCGGCCGTTGCTTACTGCGCAGCAGGTACTCGTACTTATGTTTATATATTAGTAAAAATGGTGATCATATTCTTGACTGAACTCTCATTGACTTGGAATAATTCAACTCTGGAAAATCACTGGCAGTGGGAGTTATTTTTGTATAGTTTGTTGTCTTAGAAATTGTGCTCAGACAATGACAGTGCAAATTATGTGTCGATGAAGCTGAGTGACGGTCCGAAAGCGTCGTTTGGGTGGCTGCGAGAGACTAGTCAGTCCATCCTTTTGCCTGGTACGCAATACTGAGCACAGAATAATGTTAGCAGTCTCTCGTATGCTTAAGCACTGTTACGCACGAAGCCTGCAGTGGATTATCCTGAATCCAGCTCATATGGAACGCTTTCCCCTTGAAAATAACAGCTGGACGCAGCACCGATCCATCGGCGCAGATCGTAACGATGACTGTCATGTTCTCCCGGCCCCCGTCCGACTGCTGGTGCTGAGTCTGCTGCCCACGGCGTCCGATAACACGCTCGCGCACGCTGCCCGCGGGGAAGAACCCGCTTTCGTCCATGGCGTATATGTTCTCTTCGAGAAGAGGAACCGGAATGAAGTCGGCGGGTGGGCCGGAGGTATCCCGCAGTTCCTGGTCAAACTGGTAGTCGCATTCCCCAGCTAATACCTTGTCCATCAGGTCGCGCAGCAGAGGCAGTGCCGAAGATGTTCCCTCTCCCCACAGCATCTCTCCTTTGCCTCAGGTAAGCTTACATATCTCACACTTCAAATTTGCCGTGCGGCTTTGCGCAATGCAAAAAAGCCGCATGCGGCTCATGCGGCTTTTGTGCAAGCTCTCTAATTTCATCAACACGTCGTCCAGCACGCCGATAATCTGCTTCAGTCTGAGTGGGGGACGGTATCTCGAGGAATCAGACCTCTGGTCAGTTTACAGAAGTCAGGTGGGCTGAGTAAGTGAAAGTTTCATCGCAGATACATCTCTTCGACACTAGCAGGTATTGCAACAAAGTTTCCACCGCGCGAAAGAGCAGAGAGAAAACCTGCACTTTGTCGGTAGGAACAAAGCAAAATTCCCCTCGAAGAGGTTGCGATGCCAACTTGCTTTGTGGGATCATGCGGATTTAAGCGTGGACGTGGATTAGAATTCGGGTTAAGTGAAGCACGAGCACCAGGTTCACTATTAACAGAACGATTTCAGCCACCAAGAGGGTTTTGAAAGATGCGAGGGGCTGATAGGAATCGAAACGGTCTGTGAACAGGATGCCGCGACACTGAAGTCATGAACCTCGGCCTCATGCCAAACGCGTAGAGTTGTCACAATCGCGTGGCTCTCAATTTTAGTGCGTGCGATAAATTGCGCAGACAGGCCAGGTAAGAGCTCTTGGTGTCGCGCTAGTGTAATCGGATGACGAGCAAGCAATACTTCAGTTTAAAACAGTGCTTCATTGGAGTTTTGATTTCAGAGACGGTATGGTGGTGAGCGCAACTCATCGAGTGCTTCGAAAACGGAGATCCCGGAGGAACACAGGGAAAAGAAGCCGGAGACGACCATCTTTGCGCTCAGCACGTGTCCGAGACCAAAGGAGCTAGATTTCCACTTTCGGAAAGTTATGTAGTTGCACGTGCCATCGCTGACTCAGGCATTGCAAATTTGAAGTCGGGGTAGAACAGAGGGCACGCCAGGGAGCACATAGAGAGCAGCGAGCGTAGAAAGGAAGGAGCAAACAGTTTGGGAGCATCTTACAAGCTCACTGTGCAGTGAAACAAGGCAAGAAGTGAGAGATCAGATTTTGCTTGAAGGCATTAAGTATTGTCTTTTCCACGAGGCTTTCATTTTGAAACGTGTGACTCTACTGCGGCTTGCATTTTGAAACATGACTCTATTGCGGCTTGCATTTTGAAACGCATGACTCTATTGCAGCCTGTGCATTTTGAAACGCATGACTCTATTGCGGCCTGCATTTTGAAACACAAGAGTCTATTACGGCTTGCATTTTGAAAAGCGTGACTACGACATGCAAACACCCTATTAATCTAGCCATAATCGAGCGCTGGAATACACAGTCAGACCGGGAAAAGGAGGATAACTTTGTTTCGCGTGCAGTGATTAGTACGAGAACGTGAAGGTACTGTACTATTTCGTTCAATTCGACAGTCACGCATCACGCTCAAACTTTTTTATTGCGGCAATAATTTCTTCTCAATTTGAATTTTTTTTTGTCGCCGAAAAGTCGAGGTTCGTGTCGAATTGATCGAAATAATGCAGTAGATCCAGGCTAAATTACTGTCCTACTCAATGACATTAACTATGGTGTAGTTATTTTTCTTTTCTGGGCGAATGCAGTAGTATATCCTTCTGAAGTTTACTGTTGGGCAATGGACACAATCAATAACGGCGCACTACACACACAGGCCCGCGGTAAACACTAGACTAACACCAGGCTGCCATTTGAAAAGCATGGCCTCGAACGAAACGGTTTAGCCCGTACCACAGTCTGAAGCGCTTTGCTCAACGTGCGCTTGCTGGAACTGGGTAGCCCTGTGAGGATCGAACTCAAGGTCTTCAGATTATCGGAGAAAATAGCAGATTATGTAAATCAGACGCATAACCACTCTGCCAACCGCCCATCACTCCTTCGCACTCCTCAGTCAGCTGCTGTTGAGCCACCATTCGTGGGCTCGCATTTGCGCTCAAATGTCTAAAGTTTCTTGAGTAACGTAGACAAACCGGGTAGATTCATGTTTTGTTTTGTGTCCTTAATCGGGGTGGAGTAAGAAAGACAGTGAGAATTGGAGTAAAAGAGGGAAGATTTGTGTCGTAGCTGCTCAATGGATATAACTCGTATAAATTGTACTCGGGAGGCTTGATAGCCCACTGGCGACGTTCCGGAGAGGATGGGTCGAATCCACTCGCTGGGACTCTGGGCACGAGCCCTACACTGGTCGCGATGGTGGTGGTTTCGGGTTAAGATTGCACGATCGTCCCCTGGGACGATGTTCCTCGGCGGAGCTGATACATCACCCCATCTATCTACAGGTGACCCCACATTGATTACCTCATAGAGTATTTACAGTAGACAAGTAGCTACGTAGGCCCTCGTCCTGACTACCGTCTTCATCGACACTCCATCCGATTCGCTGAGCCGATCGTCTTCAGAAGGTATGCGCTTCGAAGTGGTAACTTTGCGTCCTGAAGTGGCAGTCCGTTTGCGCTTTTTCTTCGGCTGACTGAGCTTTATTTCGAGCGACTTCTACGCCATTCAAAATGCCGCTGTACGTACTCAGAGGGTGCAATCATGGAACAGAGGAAATGAACACCAGGCGGGTGTATCCAACATGCACCCTCCATTACGCTACTCAGTCTGGACCGATATGCAAACTTAGATGAGGTGACTACCCCGTCTTCCAGGCAGGCAGGTAGGTCCAAGTCGGACTAGACGAATTTGACAACGGTGTAATAGAAATGGGGTCTGTTTCTGATTACATACCTGCTTGGAGCGATCGCGTGAGCGGGCTGATCCCTTCGAAGACTCAGCGACAGGCTCCTCATCTGAAAAAGTCAAGTCAATCTTGATTGGGGACCGATATCAGATGAGGGCACGAACCGTCAACCTCCATCTCATCACCATTTCCACCAAGAAGGGGCACAGAAAGAGTGATTCGCGACAGACTTCCCAATCCATGTTGTTGAACAGTGTCTGCCCAATAGATGCGACGCAGCAAGAAGCCGGAGCTGCAGGTCCATGCAGAGACTGTCTCAAAGAAATTGGATGGCAGTAAGCCCTGCTTCCAGAGCCGAACACCGAGCTCAAACAGTGTTGTATCAAGGCGAACACCTGCGAAAATGATGAGAAGTCGTTGGCAACAGGAGAACCACGCTACGCAAGCATATGAACAGGCCGTTCTTCGTCTGTTCCATGAACAAAGAGACTGAACTCGTAATTTTTCAGACGCTTCTTTTGGCTCCGAGGGGATAAATTAGCCCAGCGCGCTCGGGTTTTCCGAACACGAAGTATCCCAAGAGAGATCATAAGTGAACGCGAACAAAACCGTTGTGGGTGGAAAACAATTCCTTCAGTAATATGAGTAACATGGAATGAGAAGGGAATCAACCACAACATACCAAATGTGATGAGAAAAACACATTCGTATGCAAAAATCGAATTGACCCCAAAGGCAATCATCCACGAAGGCAGACCCTCTACCGATGTGGCAAACGGCAGCAGAAAAATGATGGTAGAAATCGGGAGAAGAAAAAAGGCTACAAGTCCCAGGAGTCGAGATGCAGAATCGCGGGCACATTCAGCAACACATGCCACAATCTCGTGGATATGGTCTGCCGATTGAAGTGAGAATAGAGAGTACCGAGAAAGAAATATGGACGCACCATATTTGAACTCATCTTCCGAGGGTTTCGACACTACCATAGGTTTTACTCTCATATCGGTGGGGAAAGAGACAACACCAATGAATAATAACACAGGCGGGAGTCAGACAGAAAGTGGGGGAGCGAAATCCTTGTTTACTGGATAACTGATACAGCACTTAATACCACAAAAATGAAGATCAAAGCGGACGAGTGGCGAGCATGGTTCCAGGGTCGCTGCATAATTCTGTCGAGAACATTATGGAGAATGTCACATGTCGGTACGGGCGGAGGAAATCCATCGCGTTCGCTCCAAGCCGTAGACTTGCCAGCCGAAGAGAGCTTAGCTGACTTCAGAATCAGATTCAGCACCTCAAAATAAGCCTACAACAATTTTTTCACGAATTTTCCACGAGAAATTACGTACGGCCAAACTTTTGGCACCTTTGAACAAAAATTGTGGGATTGCTGGGAGTGGCCAGAAAATACCACACCGGTATGGGTTGCTGCTGCTGCAAATCTCTTGGAAACCGCAAAATACCTCATGACTGATGCAGTGTTTAGCAAAAAATCTAAAACGCAAAAGCTGCAGGATATTAACAAAGCAGTGTATATCGATGGGAAGACCGTCGCACAGCTGCAGGGCAAGCTTCCTGAGGACTCTCCAGAGCAGCTGACGAACATCGTCTCATTCCTGCATGATGGTGGGTACGTCTTTGGCGATCTCCGATGGCCCAACGTCATGGTGGCGGGGAAGAAAGTCAAACTGATCGATTTCGATTGGGCGGGGAAGGAGGGATATGCAAAATACCCCATTCACATCGCCCACAACATTGATTGGCCGCCAGGCGTCACGGCGATGGGGAAGATCAAGAAGGTACACGACATCCACATGTTAAAGAGTTTGATTAGTTCGTGTACCAAGCCGAGTTGAAGCTGTATCTATGTTACCTTATCTTGATCGTGACTGCTCCCTAATTTCAATGGCGCCAATGACATTATCGGTTCCAAGGTCAGAATTCGTCGCTGTTTCAGAGGAGGTGGATGGAGGGACGTCGGTGCGTGTCGCCGTGGATAGTGGATGGCGAGGATGTTTTCGTCTTGCTGTTTGATTCGGCTTGTAGGAAATCGTGAAATGAACTAAATCTCGAATTCAATTATTTATCGCCACCACCGATCAAAAAAAAATCCACAAACGCCCATGAACGGAGGAGCACAGGTCTACAGAGACCTCGATGCGAGCAACGTCGACGACAACACGATAGCAGACCATGATGGTCACGCGGGAGACAGAAGCGGCGACGACGACAACGACGACAACGACAACGAAAAGCCAAGGAGGGGTGAAAAAGCAAGGTCCCAAAAGAGGGATCGAATTTCTTCAAGACAAAACGAAGCACAGCATGACCTTCCACAGAGAATATGGCTGGGTATCATCCGACAATTCGCCGCATACAATTACCTCTCCATACCAAGTCACACATTTCAATATGGAGAGATCCCTGACCTCTGGTTTAGCAAGCAAAGCAGTCCGATCAATTTCTAGCAGACCGAACTGCTCAGAATATGGCTTGGTATCATCTGGCAATTTGCCGCATGCAATTTGGTCTCCATATCAAGTCACGCATTTCTGACCATGCGAAAATGGACGGATTTGGGTGCAATAGACTGATTTAAGTTTTTCCGGACCAAAGACTAGCCGGGAAGACCTCGGCTGGTATAAACAGCAGGCATATGGTAGGTTCAATGCACGTCGCGGCGGAACCATGCAGGGACTGAGCGACATGACATTGGACGAAGACCCCGATGAGCCGATACCTTGTTGACGCCTCGTTAATCGTGAGTTTCAGCTGGGTAAGCCTCGTAGTGCTGCTGTTTTGCGTAGCGGGTCTTCGGACTGTTATGTTCATTATTCCGTGTAAAACTGTCCACCTTGTGAAGTGATATACGTAGGCCCATTGGGGGAGTTCACTTCGGCCAAGAAGAGTTCCGAGTCGGATAACACTCTTGGTTCCAATAATGAAGTAAAAAGTCAGGAAGAGGTGATCTCAGCAGTGCTTTTGGAATGGCATTGGTATGATTTATGGATGTGAGACACCCCATGGACACTGTCGAAAAATTGTCTCGACGAACCAGCCACCTCATGACATCCCAATTTGGGAACCCTGTCATGAAGGTCTGGGTCACAACTAGCGGTAGCAACCGTACCATTGCGCTATCAAAATTTGATGGAAAGTTCCCACAGTATGTGGCTCTTGCTGAGATCGCAAATCGTACAATGAGAGAATTCGGTGTTGTCGTAATAGAGACTACATCTGATGTATGGGGTCACATTGAAAATGCCGGTATTTGGTGCCCTCCGGTACACCTGTGAGTTCATCGTATCTAAAAATTAGCCCAATTAAACAACAATAGCTAGTGTTACAGCCATCCTGATCAAAACACAGATATTTTCCCAATCAAGCAATTTGATTGGCCATCAGAAAATCTAAGGAGGGCATACCCTCCGGACTTTCAATGCAAACATAATGAGCATATTCTGAAGGAAAACGGTTGAGAATTCATCCCAGGAGAGCCATCCGACGCAAAATCCATTGAAAAAAAAAAAAAAGATGGGCCGCGCCCTAAGTTCCGCAAAGAGCTGTAAATGCAAAAGTGTTTACCTTGACGTCGTCAGGAATATCTTCCAAGGCAGTCTTGCCTTGGTTCCAGTGAAAGTAACCACAGTCACACTGGGTTTTATGTAAGAAATATGTATGTATGGTGAATGGATCCAGACTGATACACTTACTGTCTGATATTTGCGGCGATAGGTAAGGATGTCGTTATTCAAGCCGCTAGCTTCTGTAGGGAGCGACAAGGTGTTCTGCTTGTACTTGGGACACAACTGGCTAAGGTTAGGGACCGAGGATTACAAAATGGAGAGATAATTACAGCTCTTTGCAGTACAACAGGCGTGGAGCAGTTTTTTCGATTTTGGAACTTTGACTAGGACAGTCGCTACAGATTCAATTCTCGTCCGATTCCTTTGGAAATATGTGCGTTAGAATCGCATTGAAAATCCGCAGCCAAAGGTTAATTATGATTTCTGATGCCATCAAAAATGAACTTTTCAACATTTTCAGCATGTCCCGGCCTAGGACAGCTGTAACTTTGATTTCTGATGCTCAATCGACCTGGTCTTTTTACCCAATGTCTTTCAGCACATTCCCCAGATAATGGTATGCTGGGATAGTGAATGTGGTCAAAATTGACTCCATATTTTTTTTTTTTTTTGTGGGGCATAATTTCACTGTCCCAATGCACAGTGTCCTATCTAGGTAATATGCTCACAAAACTTGCCACAAGGGTCCCATTATGTAAATACCATGCATATGTATAGCATATTCGGGAATTAAGTCAATACAAGCCCTGTGACCACAGATATAGCTGTCCTATGTGGAAATGCTGAAAATGATGAAAAGTTTGTTTTTTGATGGCATCAAAAATCGTAAGACACCATTCGCTGCGGAAATTCTAGCGTGATTCTAATGAGCATATGTCCGAGGGAATCAGACCAGAATTGAATCTGTAGCGACTGTCCTAGTCAAAAAGTTCCAAAATCGAAAAAAAACGCTCCGCGCCTGTTGTACCGCAAAGAGCTGTAATAAAGAGTGGGTAGAGGCAGCACAAAGGAAGGTGAGACACGGCGGAGAGAGCCTGGCTTCCAAGGAGTATCGTACCAGGTTTTCTAGATTTTTTCTTGGTCCCTGCGCAGCTCGTTTAGGCCTGTCCCCGTGATTTCGACTCCCCAAGAAGATTCAAGTTCCAGATGGGAGGTGTCTGCCGTTTTAGATAGATTCTTACCTTGGAACGGTTGCTGGTATCGGCCTGTCAACAACATGGCCTGCAGCTGAAGAAAGGGTGTGTGGATGGCCAAACTGTACGGGACATGGTGCCAGGAGTTAATGGTCCTCGGATGAACTCGTTCAGAAGTGTTGCCACCGGCACGAAGTGCGAGGTGTTGAGCCTTATCGAGATCAGATTGAATTCTCAGGCCTTGGCAGCCGTATTGAAATCCAGCGTAAGTCTAGCAGTAGAGTAAGACTCATTGTACGCGAAGAAATGAACTGGGAATCCATTTTAGGAACTTGGCGGTTGTGGCCTGAAGTAGAATCGAACCGCTGTCTGAGCTGCTACGAACCGGAGCCGTCATCGATAGGTAAACTGAATGGAAGGATGGACGGAAGGTGTCGCTGTCATCTCTGGACAAGTTGTCCGAGGTCTCCGTGCCGTCTCCCAGAGACATTGATGAGATCAATATTCTCCAGATACGGCTCTGGAGCCGTCTCCCCAGCGGGTTCAAACTTCTGCCGCATCCCGTTTGGTAACTATCTTTGCATAACTCGGCGTAGCACCCCGATCGTCAATAACATTGCCTGACAGATTTGTTATTTCGATACAGGCGCGGCGATAGCTCACTGTTAACCGGTGACTCGACTGCCTCAGAAGCGACCTGGCCTATGGGTGTTCAAAATTGCCCTATTTATGCTTGGAAAGTCTCCAGAGCCTTGCGGGCGGCCCTCGGAGACGAAATTAACGAAAGACCACGCAGAGCTGTCGAGAACATAATGAAGAGCAGTGAGTGGTCGGCAGTGTTCCATGCTACTGCGTCTAATGTGACGAAATTCGTTCCCAAAATCCGGCTTTCTGGGGGGCAATGGAGGCAAAAGATCTCAAGAGTGAAACAAGATATGTTTGACTCCAAGTACAAAAACGCACCTTCCACTCTGAAGAAGCGAGCAACCAGGGAACCTGATGTGGGCAACGACGTGACCTTACTAGACTCCTTCTACTTTACCAAATACTTCAGGGCCAAGAATAACAAAGCTCAAAAGTGGTCGCGGCCGTATCTACCGACTTTAAGTTGAACAAGGAGCAAGACCGGGCTTTCCGTCTGGTAGCGAATCACGCCGTAGCTGAAAATCCTCCTCTTCGTATGTATCTTGGTGGGGTAGGAGGAACCGGTAAAACGCAGGTCATTAAAACTTTGATCAAGTTTTTGAGGAGACTTCAAACTACCCACAGATACTACCCAGTCTCTCAGTAAATAGTAAGTTCAATATTATAACAGTCAAACATACAGCAGAGGCTCGAACGACCAAGGTGCAATAAGTCAAGTACTTACAATCGATCGGGTACCTTTGAAAAAGGGAGTACCCGTGCAAAAATCGATCTGGCGACTTGAATTTTTCCTCGCTTGCCCTGTAATAAATTCTGGAGTCGCATATGCGGTGTATGATCCGTGCTTACCAGCTTCAACAGGCGGCCGAGAGGATCTGAGGTCAAAGTCAAATCGAAGGTTGAATTTTGACGAATTTCATCATTTTTGCCAAGGTGCAGTTTTCGATGTTTCGTGTCGGCGGCTTCGTGGCTCCTTCCACGGCCCACAAACAAATCTAAGGAAAATATTCAGGCATCGCATTCATATGTCTTACATGCTTCCCCGCAAATTTCCAAGAATTTGGGTCGAAAACACCCATACAGTAGCTCCATCAAAAATATTTTTCTGAAAAAAACAGTGATCTTTACATTTACTGAGAAGCTGATTGATACCTGTCTGTATGCGACCACGGCATGGAAGGCCAAAAACAAAACTTTGCGAAGATGGAACATGAAAGGAAGACAAGTGCTGTGATTTGACTGGAGTTTATCTCTTTTTATCCGCCTTCGGATCCACGATCCCCGTCATATGTGGTGGTGCCGTCCTTTCCTCACACGGGAGCAATACTTGACTGCTTTCTTTCCAATCATTGAGTATCCGTTACGTTGGAAGACACACCTCTACGAAGCATCTAAAGAAAGAGTCTTTCTCTTGTTGGATTTTCGGCCCTTTTTTTATTTTTTTTTATTTTTAATCCATTCAATTTGCCCCTCGCCGCGTGCGGCATGTTGGGCATCCTTCTACACTCAATACAGATGCGTAAACCTATGTAAGTAGGGGGGGAGGTGTCCGTGAAAAGTGGCTGTTCCTCGAAAACGTGTCCGACCGCCGACTTTAGGCTGAGACGGACGGTGGCGACTAGAAGAGTCGCACGGAGCCCTGTGAGTAAGTTAAACGGACTCGGGCGTAAGGTATTTGGTGGTATAGGCCTCCCGAGGGTAGGCGCTGGTAAGTAATATAAGGTAAAAAAAAAAGTGTGGGTATGGGTGGTCCAGGGGCAACCGGGGTAGACGGGCGCGGTGAGTTTGGTGCGGCGAGGCGGGGTGCAGTGGGTTTGGTGCGGCGAGGCGGGGGCTGCGTGGTGTGGCGTGGGTGGGTGCGGCGGGGTGGGCTAGTCGTCGGTGGCGGGCGGGTTGGCGCGGAGGGCGGGTTGGAGCTCCGCCCAAGCGGCCAGGAATCCTACGGGTGCATCTGCGTTGAAAGGGTCGGCGGTGCGGGCGTGCGTCGTGGGCATCCTGATCGAATTCAGGAGTTTGTACATTTCGTGGCGCGAAGGCTTGTTAGGATCAGGGTCGGGCAGTGTGGGGAGGGTGCCGTGGACCGTGTGGAAGCGGCCCGTTCGACCCAGGTATCGGACGAGGTGCGGCAACAACTTTGGTGAACCCAGAAGCTTGTGTAGGACGTAAACGTCGGGGCCGGCGGCTCGGTACAGCCCCTGGCGGGCGCGGAGGTGCTCGGGGCAGTGCAACAGGAAGTGGGAGACGGACTCGTCTGCTTGTCGGCAGCAAGGGCAGATCGGCGAGTCGGCCTTACGGATGCGGTGGAGGTGCTTCGCGAGTGGGACGTGCCCCAAGCGCAGCTGCAGGATGAGCACTGCGAGGCTGCGGGGGAGGTTGTCGCAGAGGTCGAGATATGTGCCCTTGAGGAGGCGGGTGTCATACTGCATGGTGCGGGCATGGCGCTTTGAGCGCTTCCACTGTTTCTCGACGTCGTCCTTCCGCCTGGCATTCAGAAACTGTTGCATTGCGGAGCGGCTCCATGGCAGCCTGCCTCGAAGGCTGGGGGGGATGTCCCGTTGCTCGGACGAGTCTCTGCCCTGGGCTGCTCTGCGTGCCTCCTCGTCGGCGCGCTCGTTGCCGACTATGCCAACATGTCCAGGCGCCCAGCGCACGACGATGTGCGCCTGCGGGTTTCGCTGTGCAAAGGCACGCGCCAGGCCGTGCCAGATGTCCCATATCCAGTGGGATGGATTGGGAGCCCGCGCGCGTGTAGCCTTGACCGCCGGCTGACTGTCCACCACTATGGTGACCGCTCCTCGAACGTCGGGGAGGCGTAGTAGCAAGGCAATGGCCAAGCAGCCCCCGACTCCTTCTCCCTCGAAGACGGTGTGTTCATCGTCGTCTCCGAGGTGAAGGCGCAGTGAGCCCCGCTCGACGCCGCGCTCATAAAGCACGGCGGATGCACCGATGCGGCCGTCTATCCCGGAACCATCAGTATATACTCGGTAAATAGAACTATCCTCCCTCTCCGCATCCTGCGCTGCTTCCTTCGAGATCGGTATCTCCACTTCCATTGTCGATGTCCAGGTTGCTGGCGTGCGGACGGCCCGTATCGTCTCCATCTTGGTCGGTTCGAGTCCGAAGTCGTGCAGTAGGTCGTAGAGGGGGGTCGGGTGCGTCCTGCTGGTGCGGGCTTCTTCCTCTCGGACTGCTGCATGCAGCGGGTTGGCCGCTGGGCGTGTAGCGAGGCGGAGAGCTGCCCCCGCACGGACCTTGTCGACAAGGTGTTCTACGGGTAGGAGGTGTGCATAGACGTCCAGGACTTCGGTGGGGGTCGACCGTAAGGCACCTGTTATTTGAGTATCCGTTACGTTGGAAGACACACCTCTACGAAGCATCTAAAGAAAGAGTCTTTCTCTTGTTGGATTTTCGGCCCTTGACGTGCGGCTGGCAAGCAATGAGTTCACGAAATAATGCCAGGAGTAGAAAAGATCACCCCGGTGGAACATCGTCCAGATTGGGTATCTCTGTCGTGCTGCTGGGCCGAGAGACGAGTCAAATGAAGAGGAGAATAACTGTGGAAAGACCGCACTTCGTCCACAGATTCGTTACATCATTCGGCGTAAATACGATTCAAAGACGTTTTCTCTCTCTTTATAAAATTATCCATGTCTGAAGCCTTCTCACGCCTTCTTTTGGTTCATCACGCCCAAATCTTTGGCACATCAACGTTAAACTTCGCCGTCTCTCGCCCATTTCGGCATCGACGGCTTCACTCTCCCCTTCCGAACACGTACATAAAGGGGATGGCGGCCCGCGAAGCGGGCCGTCAGCCACTTGACAGAAAGTTATGCTGATATTTGGCCGAGAGAAGCGAATGTGCCTGAAGTATTGCCGGGCCTCCGCCCATTTGGAGTTGCTGAGATACCAGACCCCGACTGCGTACCAGCTGATCGGGTTCTTCGGCTCACGATCGACCATCTCGCACGCGAGAATGAAGAGTTTGGAGCTCAGGTGCGACAGATGATACATGCATGCGATGTGCAGCAGCATCGTAGGGTTGTGAATAGAGACCAGGCGGAGAATTCGAGTCGTAATGGCGAAGCAGTCCGACCAGCGGAACCTCGCGTAGAGGGCTTCGGCAAAGCTGAAGAGCACATCCGGGTTGTCCGCGAGGCCGTATTCTTCTACGAGGCGCTGGTGCGCGAGGCTGTGCTCAGCTGCGTGCTTGTTTTTCCGCAGCCGTGCGGTGTAAATAAGCTGCACGAAAGACGCATCCCTCGGCATCTGTGAGGTATATGGCAGGGATTGGACAAACTCCCACTCTGCAAAAAACGTTAAGATGGACCACCTTTCAAAACCTCGTGACGGGAAGGGACCGTTGCCGATTAAGGGCGGCCGTCACAGCCGTAAATACGGCGACGATGTGCAGCTCTAGGTGTTCCAAAATTATCATCCGGCACTGCATCAATCATTTTTCTCTCCCTGTATTCTCTTTGAAGCGGGGCGCAAAGACATCATTGCATTCTGATAGCCCTAAGCCTCGGCTATCATCATTTGGACCCCCAAACGACGGGAATATATAGTTAGGGTGACGTGGTAGGGTCCTAGGGGTCCCCACCATACCGTATACGGTTACAGTCGTAAGAATTACAGGTATTTACGGGTGCTCACCGTACCGTAACCGTAACCGTAATGATGCTTCTGGGGACCCTTACGGTTACGGTACGGTGTATTTACGGATCTTACGAACAGCTGACAAAAGTAATTTCGAATCAACGTGCCTGGGACCACGGTGGAGGGAAACCCGTGACGATCGGCCAGCCGTAGGCAAAAGAGGGGGTAGTTTGCGGATGACGGCTCTCGTGGATTCCAACAGGGCTCAGTAGGATTGAGGTGGCAGATAGCGAATGGTTTCCGTGCGACTGCAATTGGGGGAAACGTGATTGGAAACTGAGTGAAGCATAAAGTCGGGTTCATCAGCTGGAAACTACGTCCCACCTGTCCTGATTTTGCCCACGACATCTCTCCGTGAGTGGCAGCCTTCGCTGAGACTCGATTTGAGCTTGAATCGGCAGACGTCACTCCCGGGGATACGACGACAGACTGTCAAATGCAAATCATTAGAGCTGGCATTAAGAAGAAGAAAAGGCTCACTAGTGGCAATTTGTTCACTTCGTCCGCGTGTTTCCCATCCTTCACCCCCTCCGCTTTGCACTCGCTACAGGCAATCGCGAGGTCCTCTGGGGGTATTATACGCCCACGTCCACGTCCGACGCACACACGCCGCGTGACACGCGCGGCGGATTGGCTCGAATTCGATGCATTATGAGGAGGCCGCGAGTCGGCTTGGAGACCTCTGCAAGCTGGAGGTTCGTGTGCGCATTTGATTGGGGGAAACTAGGTCGCCTACGAGGTTGTCGCACAAGCGCTTCGAATGCCAAAGCATACTTAGTGGGTCGGGATCGTTTGCTGGACTTCTTTGGTAATAGTGCGCCAAGACTTGATCATCTATCTGTCTTTCCCTGATAAGGGTGGTAAGCTTTCATCTGCGGAAAGTGGCTCAAGACTCACAACGAGCTCTGCGACCTTGCGGTAGAAACCTGCACACAGGGTCAAAACGCGGAGCTGCCAGATATAAATATTTGTGTCATGGAAATCAGCGATATAAAGCAGGTACCTGCGGATTCTGCGGCATGTCTGGCAACTGAAATTGTGGGGGATTTGTTCCAGTAGTTCGAATCACTGTCGTCTGTTTAGCCGATTCAGGACCAGGGCGCTGTTTACCACTACTAGGCTCTTGTCGGATGTGGGGCTTTGGCGCTCGGGAATCCGTAAGACTGCCGGCAATACGGGCTTCTTCGTCTTCTTCCGTTTCCTGACGTCGGCGTTTCTGGAATGGGGATGCTTTGGGGGCAAGGGCCTGATTCATGCAGTGATAAATGACTTAATTCTACAGATTAGTCTAGAAGTCCGAAGAAATGCTTAAGGTCGTACTGTGAATGGCGTACACCAGTTCTTGGACGCGTGGTGACGTGTCAGTTGGAACTTGGGCTGCTTGGACCAAACGTATATCAATCAACACCGGATTGATCCGTCGGCTCATCCTACATAGGGCTTAGACTCGCAGGCCAGTCGACGTCCACTCGGTTACAGACACAACGGGCGAGACGGATTTGGATAAAGAGCAAATAGACACAATTATTCGTTCTTTAACGAGATGGTAGAAAAGCTGTGCAATATCCCCGGATAATCTTACTCCTTTGGTCTTGCTCTTATTTTCCTCCACGCTCAGCTCCAGACGCTTTCTGAACGGCTTGGTCTCACGGTGGCCGAGCTCCATCATCAGCTACGGACTGTGCATCAAACTCGCATGAAAGCCGCTTTACCGTAAGTTCCGTCCAGCGATCTACCTCTACCGTTTCTTCAAGCAAACCGAGGGCTTTCGTTTGTATCCCTTTGGCTCATCCTCATGCAGAATATCACCTTCCACTCGTCTCTCGAAATCTTGAATCCGCTCATTTCAAACATCAACTCACAGGGCAGTTGATACCTCATGTATTAAGCAGATGCCTCGTATCAGTGTGCGCATGTTTTGCCATCACCTCGCTTTGCCATTTCTTTCTCAACCGCAAGCCTCCTTCAGCCTTAGCCCCAAGCCCACCAAATTTGGTTAGTGTTTTTCCCATGTTTATTTCTAGACGACCACTCAAATTGCGATCTAGCTCCGGCAGGTTCCGCTTCTTACGTGCCGCTCCAAATGTCGCGCGCTCAAAGCCCCCTCAAAAGGGAAGCGTCCGTCTAATCAATCACCTTTCCTCCTTCCTCCACCATCATCCAACTGCCCCCAGCATTTTCCCGCCCGTCAATACCGTACTTCAAGCCTGATTCTTCCTTCAGTCAAGCACCTCTGCAGGACCTCGCAACCGTCAAATCCGGAGCCCCTGCTCTTCCCCGCTCGTCAAGGCTTAAATCACGATGAAGCTTTCTCTCAAACCTGAGAGGCCAAAAACTTGCACAGGACCCTTCTCGGCACTGCAAGACCTCGGGATGTTCCAGAGATTCCTCAAAACACTCGGGTTGGCTCCACTGGACGGTCAAGTCCTTGGTCAAGACCGAGAGGCTCAAGACCTCTCAAGTTTCGGTCCCAAGGGATCCTCTCAACCGAGCTGAAATATTCCTCCGGCCTCTCAAGATTGCCTGGGTCATTGCCTTGGCTTCTGTCCGCTACTGAGACAGGTCCTCTTCTCCTCTTTCGTCCCGCTCATTGTCCTGTCATCCTCAAATCTTTCCATTCCCCTTCTTGAGGCACTGTTATCGTGCGTTCCTCATTCATAAACATACTTTCAATCTCACTAACCACCTTGGAAACAGGTCGGCGCAGAACACGACAGTATGTATGGTATGTGCACACGCTTCTTCATTTAATGGCTGAATAATTGCTGGTGTCAGACCTATCCAGTTCATTAGTTATGCTGCCTCTTCATCGGTGCTGACGACACAATTCAGGTAAGTCCTCGATGTTGTGTTGTTTATACGTAGTCTCAAACGAACGCTAACAGCGCGACTTCCAACAACCTTACCGCTCGATAGGTGAGGTCCTGCACACTTTGTTTCGCTTCTCCAGGCGGTCGCGACTATCCAAAGTGTCCCCATCAGGCCTTCATTCGGCCTCGATGTACGACGTTTGGTATGCCATCGACCCTAAGAATGGAATGCATGTGCTGAGAAGTCAGCAACAGATAGCTAGCATGTTTCGAGCTTTCCCATTCAACGTTCGCGGTTTGGCAAGGGTGACCCGTTGCGTCCGTCGCACTTTTGATGTAAACCTCTGCTCCCGGCTCATATTCCACATACAGGATTTCCGGTGTCGCGCGAGCCACGCGCTGTGTCGCGGTAGATGTTTATCAGCTTATCTCGCCACCGCTGCGCAACCCCATGAATTTTCGCGCGTCGGCGTCACGCTCAATTTCTCATTCAGCACCCTCTATCGCCTCGGATGTGTCCCGGACGCATCGGGTGGATCATCCGTACTATTTCATCGGGCTTAACGAGCCAACAGATGCGTCAAGGAAGTGATCCTGGTACGTCTTCAGCATTTGCGTATCAACTTCAATGCTAATATATCTCCGTCAACTTTTCGAGCCCGCTGCTCACGATTCACTATGGCCCAACCCAACCCTTCCGCCAACATTTCTCTTGAAGTTGTAGGATCCGGTAGTGGAATGGAACGGATTGAGTTACAGATTCTACTTCGATTAGATTATGTTGTGGCGCGCATGTAGGTTCACTAGATGTTGTGTTATTGAATGGTTGAATATATATTTGAACTGCTTTTCAGATCAAGGCTGAGCCTTAGAATCGTTTTTCGCCATGTGAGGCAGGACAGGTGAGGCACAAGGCAGCCTGAGTGGGAGAGAACGGAGACTAGAGTACAAAGCACCTACATCAGCTCTCATACATGTGACTTTGTTTATACGCGTGATTATTGCCTTGCGTCTTCGGATCCTTGCTCCTACCTCGGTCTTCTCTACCTGAATATCCAAAATTTTCGTTTCCCTCCCCCACACACACATCCCTATTGCCCATGCATGGTTGGTTCGGTCGATTCCCCTTCAAGACCCGAACATCCATACTGTAACTGAAATTGGCCCTTCTCCCATCATATCTTCGTCGATTCGCTGCCCGCCCACTTGCTGGTGCGTCGACGTCTCGACGAATCAATCCATTTGCACACCCAAGCATCCTGTATCCACTTAAAACCTCGCCTCGCCTGAATTTCTTCGCGAATATTCACAGCGATCGAAAATCGCGCTGCCATTCATTAGAAATAAATTCTACCATACATCTCATCTAACCATGGTAATTGCCCTCTCCCTTATCTGCTGCCGGAGCGAAGCGAAGGCATGTCTTGTATCAGAACAAATAATGATGGGAACGACAACAAAAGGGTAACCTCGTGGACGGACTGGGCCGGCACGTCGCATGTTTCAGTGATGAGTGTTTCCCCCGCCATTTGAGAGGGTCCAACTCTGAAAAATGTCGAAATCTGAAAAAATAGGTTCTTAGGTCCCTCAGTGAAAGTGGGATAACTTTTGATTCTCTATCCAATGAGCCCAACATGTTTTTGAGGGTCAGAAAAAAACATGTTGGGCTCATTGGATAGAGAATCAAAAGTTATCCGTCCTCAACTAACATTTTCCGAGACCGAAATTTCCAGGTTTGGGGGGGAAACAATGTTTTTCAGAGTTGTACCCTCTGAAATGGCGGGGAGATCATCCATCTGCCAAAGAGGCGACGGGGGAGCCAAGCCGGTCCCGGTAGTTGTCGAGTTCTCCGATGGCATCATTTTTCACCAGGCCGGCTGGTCCACGAGCCTACCTAGGGCTGTGCGCCGTGCCCGTTACGGGCACGGCTGTTGCTTCGACGGGAGGGTGACGGACAGGCCCGTCCCGCCGTGGGTCATAGAGCCAGAATTTCGATTGTATTTTTCGTTGAGTTGTCATTGTCTTGGAAGTGATCTTTCAATCAAAACTGTTGAACTAACCATATTTTCCTGAATCCCCAACCAAATTCGAACTTAAAACAATACAGGACATCGCATTTGGCGTCTCCTCCAAGCTATCTGCTCGAAATGTCCACAAAACACATGTAGTAAAACATCAATTAGGCCGCATCGCGTCACAAACACGTAAATAGTTGTCACTTCAGTCACATCATTCGCGCGCCGACAGTCACTCGGCTGCGCATTGTCCTTTGTCTCACACCACACTGAGGCATAGCCATTCTCATCATCTTCCGTGGGAGGTTCCATGGAGGTGTCAGACTCGGGGGATTTGAGCACAGAAACAAGACCCTTGGTATCAAATAGAGAAGTAAAATACATTTTCGCGTTTTTCTTTCTATGACTAATTGTGGAGAAATTATTCCGGAAGATTGGTATAGGTTTCGAGGTATTCGGAGCATAACTCAGGGAGTTATGAGGGAATCGGTCATCTAATTCAAAAAGTTCCAAAAATGGAAATTTTTCGTTCGCGCCTTCGGTTCCGACATTAGCTGTAATGTGCTCTCATGTAGGGCTCTCTTTACTCAGGTGCGGTCTTGACAGTGATGTTATCACGGTGAGACCATCAATTTCCTTCTATGGGTTCAGCCCGTGATTTTCGTCTCACATAACACTAGCAAGGAAGTTAGTGCCGAGATCAAAACAGGGTTAATTTGTAGGTCTGCACTCTCAATTTGACATAACTGAGCTTTGCAAGGATTCTCATAAACCTTTGCCATCGGGAGCCCCTATCTATACTCAAATTGAAGCAGCACGTTTTCGAGGAAACAATAGACTCCAGCTGGTGATTTGAATCAGCCCACATTCTGCACCCAAACGACGAATTGGGCACAGTGAAGTCATTTTGAAGCGGATTTTGGTCGGACCCGGCTAGAACGATAGCCAGCGAAATTCTGGTTCGATCTGTCTCTTCCGATTTATTTTCTGGGCCTTGATGCCTTTGCAGGGTGCTCGGGGGCTCTCCATATCATTGTAAAACACAGGGCAAAAACATGACCTACCTCATCGATAATAGGAATAACGACTCGGTTGTTGAACCTGGTATTGGTAAGGATGAGAGATTCCGCTGGGTCCGTTCCACTTCCGCACTATCGGGTTGTGCTGGCGGTAGTTCTGATATGGCTGTACTTGACTGATCGATCGTCTGTGGCAAGAGTTTGGTGGATGGTACAAGCTGTGGCCACTTCTATACTCGCTATGACCAAAAGTAACCAGAAATTTGGTTTTGAGGGTCTCTGTTTCAAACTTTTTGCATTCTTGTGGCCAAATTCTCAATCTATGGTTAATCTGGCATGCATTATTACACTTGAACCTGAGGTGCAATCTTTCAGACCTAATATATTATCAAATTTCGAAATTGTATGACCAAAAGTAACTGGAATACTGTAGGTGCTTTTCAGCAGAATATGGCAATTCTTTGGCAGATTCTTTCTCTAAAATTTGAAGGGGAACACGCCTCAACATGTGCAACCAAAAAATATCAGCTACTGCACTGTTGTTGTTGTGAAAATGGGGATCTAAATCAATTTTTGATTAAGGTGGCGATTGTTTCCCTCTTTTTATTTATTCATGGAGCCATTTAGAAAGCAAATAAACCCCCTAAATTTTGGATGCATGTTTCTATAGGTCCACGGTTAATTATCAGCTCTTGATGTACCCAGAAATACCATGAAGACAATCAGAAGGAGGGAAACATCATCAATTTTCGATCAATTTAGAAATTTCATAATATATTAGATGTGAGAGGTTCCACCTCAGATCCAAATGCCTCAATCTATGCCAAATCAAACATAGATTGATAAATTGACCACAGGAATGCGAAAAGTCTGAGACAGAAACTCTCAAAACCAAATTTCCGATGCTGGTCGTCGACTTCATGCACGAGTTTGAGTTGGGTGTGTGGAAAGCCGTCTTCATTCATTTAATTCGAATTCTCGTGGCGCACGGCGGCGACGCGGTTCAACAATTAAATCAACGGTTCCCGAGGCTTCATTTGAGGGAGACATCGTTAATTGTGCAATATACAGATACCGTATGGTTCCAACGTTCGGCCGCTCCACCATTCGGCGGTTCGTAAACAATGCTTCTGCGATGAAAAAACTTGCGGTGCGGAATTATGAGGATCTACTACAGGTCAGTCACTAGAGGAGTAGCGGAGTGTGATTGAATAGCTCAGATTGAGCACGAGCGCGAGGTGTCTCGGCGAATCGGGAAGTGCTCACCTTGACTTCAAGTGCGCCATCCCAGTGTTTGAAGGTCTTCTCGACAATCCGCACAATAAAGTAGTCCTCGACCTTCTTTTCTTCTTGGCGTACTGGCACGCGTTAGCAAAACTTCGGATGCACACAACATTTTCGCTGGAGCGCCTCGACGAAGTCACCTCCAGTCTTGGGCGTCAAATGCGGTATTTCGCCAACCATACCTGCAGTATGTTTGTGACCAAATAGCTTCCATCTGAAGATCTGAAGAGGCGGCTCGTGGGCGACGCCGCGCCAAGCAGACGGCGGCGGCGGCAAAGAAATCGGGCCAGCCAGCGCCCGCTGCCGCCGCTCCTGGCTCACTGAAGTT
Source organism: Mycena olivaceomarginata (assembly GCA_029378375.1). Lineage (NCBI taxonomy): Eukaryota > Fungi > Basidiomycota > Agaricomycetes > Agaricales > Mycenaceae > Mycena > Mycena olivaceomarginata. The sequence goes on along the minus strand of JARKIC010000144.1, from coordinate 384,184 downwards.
GAAATTGTTTAAATTATTCACTTACAAGTTCCATGCCTTGGGCGACTACGTGCGGACGATCCGTTTCTTCGGGTCGACCGATAGCCTGATGAAATGGCGCCGCATCCGCTTGGGGGGATGCAGACAAATCGGAGAGCGAGGACGAGAGCGAGGACGAGAGCGAGGACGAGAGCGAGGACGAGAGCGAGGACGAAGAGGATGACATGGATGATGAGCCAGAATCGAACAAAGCAGATGAAGAGCTGATGCTTGGTCCGGATGATGGCGAAGATAGCATAGAGGATGTGACAGAGGACCTTGGATACACTGCACTGTAATTTTTTTGTGTCGGATTTTGACGCAGGCAATCCAAGTTGATTCGGGCAGCCAAGAAACCAGAATATCTTGTATACAATGTTTAGAATCCTTGGATTGAAGGGATTGAGAGCAGACGACGGTGAGAGTGGGAAGCAGGAGCGAGTTGGCGCGACGAATTGCTGACGCCATGTCACCTCTACCCTGGATTCATTTCTTTCCCCATCTTTCTCAGAATGTCTTCTGTTCCTTAGTAAACAAATGTTCATGAAGTGGATCTCATCCTAGTACCGAAAAAAAGCGGAAAATTCACAACATCTATGCTAATCCAGGTTCCAATGTTTGAGATACTTAAAGTAGATAGCCTCCTGCTCCCCTTCCAAGACCTCTGTGAATGGATGTTTGTGGTGTGAGTTGCTGACACATGTCATGGGTCGACAACTGGGACACTCCTCGACATCTTTGGTGCGCTGACCAGAAAAGTATTCATCGTCATCTTGGTGGTCTCAATGTAGCTTTTTCTTGAGGAGCTCATACTCTTCCCATTTGATTCCTCCGAGGTTTTCAGGCATAGTCAGTGTAGCGGAGGAAAGAAATGGTGGTGGGCACTGACCGCATCAATGATGGCCAATCATCAATAACTGGTGATATCAAAAAGCCTTGAGGCGTGGTGGTGCATTTTGCGGAGTGCCTGTTTGACTTTTTATTCCAATAGACCTTAATAAAATCTTTTAAAATCATTGTCTACAATCGCTCAGGAGCTTTTGGTTTTCTATTCTTATTTAGTATGACCACACACGCATTTCAGCTCAGTGGAGGACCAAATCAGGTATTCGGCTTGAACAAGCAAAGATTATGGTAAAAGACACGCCGGGAGTAAGCGGTGTTGCATGAGAGTGGCTCAGTCCATCAAAATTTCACCCAAAGATTTTGGATAATTCTAATCGGCAACCCCGATGTTGCAGCAACCCGGGTTGCTGGGAAAGGTAGCAACCCCCCTGTGGCCAATCACAATCCACAAAATGAGGATGCTGGGAGGGGAAATAGCGTCAGTGGCCCCGGGCAAGAGAAGCAGGTTGTACAATGAGATGAATGTGAACGCCGGAAGACGAAAATGAATAGAAAGGAGGGAGGTATGCAGATGGGGGAAAGTTGGCTGCACCATCGCGCCAACGAGAAAGGGTCTGAATGAGGGTCACTGTACGCGTGGAGCGGAAGGTCGCGAGCTGGATGGTGTGAGAAATCATCCAGGCTGCGAGAATCATGAGGTCTCAAACCAAGGTGGTTAAACGGCCCATGCGCGAATAAGACTGCACGTACTTACGGTTCCGAGTGTATAAGTATTAATAATGAGACAGAACTTGAGCGAATCGAAAGAGCGGAGGCAGGGCGCTAAACGCGTGCCGCGTCGGCCCTCGTCACCCGGAATGAACTGATAAAGGGGAGGGAGGGAAACGTACTTGGGTTGTAGCCCGGGTTCGCATCGTACTGTACGCACGTCAGCTGGTTGAAATAATTGGAACAGAAGGTAGGCGCCGCAGATAATTACACATTCAGCGGTGCTGTATTGGCAGGAGTTCTAGCAGCGCGATGATCACGGCGGAGGTGGGCGGGCGGTAATTAATACGTACCAGGGCATCTACAATACACAAAAGGGAATCAGAAACGACAGGAGACAGGGAAGGGGGAGACACACCCCGCGTCGCCGGGACGGTGTAAAAGGGGAGGGAACTGGTGGCAGTTTCAGATTTGTTGAATCTTCCGACCCGGGCGAAAGACTTACCCGATGAGCGTTCATGCGTGGACAGCGCGATCATCCGCCCGCCAGACCGGGGTGTCAAGCTCGGCCAGTGCGAACGGAGAGACGTACTTACATTTGGAGAAGAGGATCTGGATTTATTGCAAATAGCGATGCTGAGCATGCGATCCGAGAGTACGACACCTGGCTTCCTCCGATTCGTCTCGATCCTCCTGAATTAATTGTTGAGCTCAACCCGTCAGATCTGACAGCGCAACGGACGATGCATACGGACCTGAGGCCCCAATCAGGCATTACCCCGATACTAGAGAGCTAGGGTGGAACGAATCAAAGAGGATGCGGGAGGGTGATGGGGGGTGGACGGAAAGCGACGTGGAAGGAGCTACGCCTCTTAAGTGGGGGTTGAACGGGTGATTGCTGTAGTTTGGTTGAACATTTGCACTGTTCCAAATTAACCGCACGTAATAAGGCGCAGTCCGTCAAAGTTAATTCGTGATCTGCAAAAATAAACATGACAATCGCTTCCCAAAATAGTGGAGGCTCCACAGCGAGCGAGGAACGTTGGCGAGAGAAAAATCGCAAGGTAAGCTGAACTTGCCTAGAGGGCGGGAAACTCGCGCCCTTGGAAGTTTGAGGGATTGAGTGAGCCATCGGGAGACATTCGGTCTGTTTCAACCATTCATCCAATGGTCATCGAAGTTCGCCGCCAGACATGAGGCGCGGAGAAGTGGAGTGCGGTGCGCATCTGACTATGTTGAATTGAATTGTACAGCCTCGAGAAGCATCGAATCTAAACGACGGAGGGAATCCCTGCTGTAAACGCAGTCTAAACGGGGGATTGTCGGAACAGGGCAAACATGTACAATCTGATGCGAAGGCATCTGCTTAAGATACGCGAAATACCCGTGCCAATAGTCCCGGCGATGCTATGGGCCAATCCGGGGTCTCTGTGCCCACCGCATGCTCAGAATTTGAGTCGTAAAGCTGTCGTATGGAGGTCAATCTCCTAGTTCCAATGCTGTGTTGTTGATACGGACTTTGTCTGGCTCGGATCCTCGGTCTCTGCAACAATCCCTTTCCGAGATAAGAGCATCGATCTCCGTTTGTTGAGATCGCTATCCGTTATATGTAACTGGTTTGCGTGAAAATAAATGCTTTCATGACTCACTGTTGTAGCTTGGTACTTCTCCAGCTGCTCATTTAGCTGCGCGTTTGTAGAGGCACAGATATTTTTTGCCTCTCTGCACCGATTGATTTCCGACTGGAGCCCATTTATTTCTATCTGCTTTGCCCGCTGGTGTTCAAGGTGATTTGTGATACCACGTGAGATAATATCTGCGCTTACTATATCAGCCTTCTGCGTGGCTATAGTCTCTTCCAGATTGGTGATCCTTTCCTCTGCCGCAAGCAACTGGGTTCCTAGATATTGTATGTATGCATCAGGCTCTGCCTTAGACCCTGGCTGATTGAATTCCGCATGAATTTCGTTTTTGTTGTCTATAGTCTCGCTGTTACCAGTGGAGTCGAACAGGAATAAAGGGTTCCGCGTTTTCGGTGGTCGGGGCCATGTGTCATCATTCAGACTACCATTCGAGCTATGCTCAGCTTCGCGGTGAGCGACGCCGTGAGGAGAAATTCCGTGTAACTGCTCCAGCAATGGTGAAAACAACTCCACCAACACATCGACGACTTGTTCGCGACTCAGTCGCGTTAGAAAATCAGTGCCATATAGATAGAACACAAGTTGACTGAAGACTTCGCTTTTTTCTTCGTCGGCAATGCACCTCCAATGTCGTGCTGGGAAAGCTTCTCGAAACAGTTCTATCTCATTCTCACCGAGATCGATCCGCGCTGGAAATAAAACTTTTGTAAATTCATCCCAGAAATCCCGAGCATCGGTCTAACCTGGGCAAGCTGAAGAAAGTTGAGTAGCCGCTCAGGAGCGATCCATTCAGAAAGATACCTTCGCAACGACGCGCTTTGTGTGCGATGCGGAGTTGCATGGAAAGGGGCTCAGAAGCAGCACTGACCAGCAGGGCGTTGTCGAAGCTTGCCATTCAATGTGAAATATATATGGAAAGCGGCGGCAGTGGTACCCGGCCCATGAACCCACAAGAACGTTCCTACTTAAATAGTGCTGGCCAGAAATATAATACTCCATTTGCCGTGATGATAATGCTCTCTCAGGCTTACAGGTAAGCCCATGTTGACTGCCAAACAGAACTCTTGAATGTGCAGCATTCGGCCAATCTGTTGCGTGGAATTTATGCAGAGATCTGGCTGAAAAAACACAAAGACTTCCCAGCGTTAAAAATCGGAACTATTCTAGGTTGTATGTAGCCTGTCAGAATTTAAGGCCCAGTGAGAAACCCGTGTTGGGAGATCTGTACAGAATTGTGTAGATAGCGAAATCTATTGAAATCAAGACAGATCCATTCCTAAATATTTTTCCTCCAAGCCATCAAAGCCACGAGGTCTTTCCATGCGGACCATCTGTTCAATTCGAGTGCAACCGATTCAAATAAAACCATGCACGGCACTTCACAATTTTCTAGGTCGCCTAATTCTAAATGTCCGAGACATCAAAATGGCGCGATGGTTTGACGTGCATCACACAACTTCTTTCTTCCTTTCCCCCACCTTCTCCCGCAGTGTCCCGCTCCTTCTCGAGTTCTGCTGTCTCCGCCAACCAGCCGGGCTGGTACAATATGTTCAAGGCCATTGTCTCTTCTCTATGGCTTCAAGCCCCTCAAGCTCTTGTATTCAAGCCATTGTCAAACGTCGCGGGAAAGCTCAAAATTCAAGCATCGTTTCAAAGAATCTCGCGCTGGTGGCCTACCTGTCTGGCACTTCTGAAGCTCCCTGGAGGTTCCTTCAAGTGACTGGCCTATGTCTGGACTTTGGGGACCGAATGGTATTCCTACCTAATGCCACCTTTGAGTTTCTCGGCATGCGCCATCTCTGCATCGCAGACTTATCCTACGGTAGCCGGAGTCGATGTAATACAACTTCTTTTTGATACATATTTGAATGGATTCCAATATTTGTCTCTGCATATGGATTGGAATTGGAATTGCAACGATACCAATGCAGATGAACGCATCCCAACAGATTTCTTCGCGTAGACTAAGTGGTGCCCGATTTCACCACATCTCACTCTTTGGGCACAGATCTCAATCAAAAAAAAATCTGTCCACGCTAACTTTTTGGTGGAGAATCTGTTCAATCCATTGTTCCCGCTCTGAACAGATCTCCCAACACGGGTTTATCGCTGGGTTTAAGGATTCAAAAGGAAAACTGGAAAAAGAAGCTGGCCGATTATTCAAGATTCTAATCTCAGAATCTGCGTACCTCATATGGTTAATCGGCCGCGAACGTGTAATTTCCCGAGGTAATGACCCGAATAGATTTCATAATGACTAGCACTTACCCGTGCTTCGCAACGCATGAGAAAGAGGCCATATTTTCACGAACTACAATAGCAGTTGGCCGGTACTGTGAGTACGTACACCCGCTGGACTTTAATATAATATTTTGACAACGCCGCTCGTCGTCAACCTCCGGTTGACTCCACGCGGCCCCATACACAGTGTCAATAATTCTGAATCGCTTATCTTGAACACTTCTCTTTTCACTCAGAACATGCAAAACATTTGCAGTAACTTTCCGGTATACAAAAATACAAAATGCTTCAGCAGTCCTTGAACTGTATAGTGCATGTACACCGGGATAATTCCTGGGAACCGGCGTTCATGAGTTGGACCGTGCCGTGTATTGCTACCTCCTAGCTGCAAATTTGATGTGCTTTGAGCGAATATCTGCCATTCCAGGGCTGCTTTTTTTTTCTGTGAAAGAAAGATGAATTCCTGTCAATACTGTCTCCAACCTTTTTTCGTGCCATCACCCCTCGTGAGGCCTGCGATTTTCTTTCTGTCCTAAAAGCGGGGCACATGCGGTGCAACCGAGGCTCAATACAGCTTCACGTGTGACTCGCTCTTCCGTTTGCCCGTGAAAATTGACGGGGTGGATCTTGGCCGAGTTAGAGAAGCGATCGGGGCTCCTGAGAGTAACCCTCAGCCCGAACGGAATAGTATGGCAGGGGTCCCAACTCAAATCCCAATTTATTGGATTACAGTAGCCAAAATGCAAACTGCAAACAGTTGAATTGTTGTCATCAAGGATAGCTGACGAGATGCGATAGAGAAAATCTCCCGCAGAAGAGACACGATACTATTACTGTAGATAATGAGAGGTGATTGGGGCTTCGCGGGGGTCGGAAGGGAATACGAGCTCCTCCTGGGTAGCAGCACCGCGACTGTCTAGATACGAGACCCGGATCGTCGTCCGAGGGAGAACGACCAGCGTGGAGATATTCTGCCACTTTCCTCGTCCACTTTGAATACTAAAGACCACATTTTCCTGTGCGCAGTCCGTGATAATTGAGCCCCGTCCCTTTCCAGCATGGCCAATGTAAAAGGACCAGAGGAATGGATGAGCGGCCTGCACCTCAACAGGGTAAGTCCTATGATAAACAATTGTGTGAGGGCCAATGTCAATGCTCTTCAGAGCGACGTCCGCGGGAGGGCGTTTGGCCTGAAATAACATCAGCTTTTGCCACCGCAATACAGTTATAGGGATACATACCCCCTCGACCGGATACAGATTCAGGTTGTTGTAGGCATATTGCAATACAGCGAGAGCGGCTTGTTTGCTGCCTTCGCCCTGGACCAGTTGTCTGAGGGCGTCGTTCCGTGCCTTGAAATCCGCGTGCGGAAACACTCGGGCTAAGAGCTGCGCGCCAGGAACAGTAACGGGCGGCGGAGACCGGGGAGTAAACGGCTGATGCAAGTCATTAATATGAGTTTTGCACCGCCTACTGTCTGCAAGATACTGACTTGGGGGCCTTTTTTTGGAGATCGGGGACGGTGGTGCTTCGGATGCCTCGTAACTGGCATGTTGGTGGATCGAGGATGTCAAGCAATAATAATACACAGCAGAATGTGACACCATTTGTGCCTCTTTATATGTATGTAAGCGGCCGGCCGCCATGACATTCCCGTTCCGTGTCCCTGACAATAACACTCAAGCACTGCCACAACCACGGATATCAAATTTTGGCCATCATTTGCACGCAAAGTAGTTTCATGAACATCCCGAAGAGAATTTCTGAAGACACAAACGGCGTTTAATTGTCTCTCCAAAGTCAAATGGCCATGGGAGGCCAATGGTACCCTCAAAATCAGAAAATCGTGGCACAGAGGTCCGGCTGTCTTACCGGTGAGGACGCAGACTGTCACGACAAGGCACCCGGAACGGGAATGTCAGCCATACCACTAAATATACTTTAAAATCGTTGCCATCACACCCGATCACCCCTCCATTATACACCCCCATCGCACCTCTGTGTCCCTCTTACCATCTTGCTATACAGCATATATCAACAACAGCCCAAAGCGCGAAAGACAGAGGTAAGCGCAGGAGGGAGGAAAGTCGAGGAAGAAAAACTAAAACTCTGATCGAGCTAAGATTGACATCACTGTGCAATAAAGTACAAATGGGGATATATGTATGTATTGAATCTCGGTAGAGACCCACGTTTTCACATATCTCTCAGCCTACCCGCCAGTACCTTCGCATACTCCGTTTCCACTTGGAAATTTCACCCCAGACCTTCAAAAGGACGCGAAATGTAGTTGGTTCGGCCTCTAGATGTGAAAGAAAGAAAATACACTCACGTTTTCGCCACTGGTTCACCTGCTGCCCCCACCTGATCGCCAAAGTTCCTATCCCTGGTCCACTCGGGTTAAATGGCACTTGGTACAGCTGACCGTGGGTCCTTCGCTCATGGCGAACATATCGGAATGCACCGCCGGTCAACTCCAGGTCGTGCCCCCATATGAAAACGATAGCCTGTGACGACAGGTGCATTCCCCAGTATCCGGGGGTTTGTGATTCTTGCCGCGGCCAAATTCGTCACAGCCACTGTGACGGAGAGCAAGCGGCTAGTTCCGGCACACGGGTTGTTGGGTGGTCGGTCCAACGAGGTGACTGGCGTAATGATAGTATTGACCAAAGGTATCTATCGTACGGCTAACTACTTATATACTACGGATCGGTGGCTATACAATACACGTGAAAAGGTGAGTCAAAAGAGTCAAAGAGCGGAGCCGCGATGGCGGATCGTAAGGAGCGTGAGATATAATAAAGAAATAGACGATGAATAATAGTGCGGGTACGTACGTACGGGGTTAAACACACTCGGTGTGGCCGTTACATACGCCCTCCAGGTCGACGCTTGAGGCGACCTTATTGAGTCATATGGTTGAGGCAATGTAAATCGGGAGAGAGTTGAACAGCGAACAAGAATCACGGCTAATCAACTGCATGAATATCCGAGCAAGAATTGTGTCAAGTAAATTCAAGAATGATCGGGACACATGTACAAATTCAAGACGCAGCAAGTACTGGAGATAGTAGCTTGAGAGGCTTTGAGGCGATCGAAATATCGAAAACCCTCGAACAACGCGAAGTTGTTCAAAGCCGAGAATTATCAGACAGTAGGACAACAAGATCAAGGCTTTAACCAACAGTAACAAGGCCAATCGGAGAGCTGAGAGCTGACGACGATTGGTTGAATGATGGTGGAAAATATCAACATCCAACACATCGAGAGAATTGTCGACTCTCGACGAGAACAAATTGCGTCTGGGGAAGGACAGAAGGTTCAAAAACGGCACCATCCCAAGAGACCATGGGAGAATAAATGCTAAGCTGGCAGACCACGCTAAGCCGTGAGACTCTCGAGAATCCCAGTAAGGCACAATGCTGATGGGTTCGTGTGCGAAATGTAGCGTAGGTGTTCGAGACCATTGTCGAGCGAGAGACTCAATACTACTGAAGCCGCCTCAGCGACAGATTGGGCATGAACCCTCACATGCGCTGGCTGGGCGAAATGCTTCGCCAGCTGAGTCAGAGGGATTGAACGCATCTCATCCAGAATACAATATCTGGGAATGAAGCGCCTAGAATACGGCTTCGAACTGAACCCTGCGCGTCTAAAACGGCTGCTGAAGGGTCCCGGAAGCGATAATGAAAGTCCCGGAAACGAGAAAGAAAGATCGACGGTGAGCTCTATCACAATTCGCGCGTAAACGAAGGCAGCCGAGATCATGGCCAGACGAACGGAAGAATCATGGGCTCTGTCTGATGAATTCGAGACAAGAGAGGCCTGCAGAGACTGAGGGGCACGGCCACAGGAATTAGATGTCCAGGGGCCAAAGGGAACCGACAGAATAATCAATCTCTGATATGCGATTCGATAGACATCTTTCAATGCATGTGCTCGTGAAGCAAAACTGCCAAGGACGTTGGCATCCATGTGCAGCCCGAGGCCACAGTGCACCAGCTTCGGCAGTATTTGTGCATCCAGAGTTGAACAATAAGGGAGTCGTGTCATAGACAGGCAAGAGGAATGAACCAGCTCGGTGTGCTTCGGCTGGTAGTCCGAATTCTCTGGTGAAAGATTAACGAAGGACCATTTGGTGTCGGGTAGGCTGAACTGTCTTGCGCTAGCATGTCCAAGTCGTGTTTCAGGCAGTTCATAAACAGGCCAAAAAGAGCCTTGGAAGTCGAAGGACTGGACTTCGAGCGATTGGAACGATGATTGCGGAACGGAACCAAATTCTGATTCCGTGATCAATGGTCGCAATGAAGATCCCGTTGATCGGACTGTTGCATTCGCTCCTCCAACGAGTGAACTCAAGTGGTAGTTCAACTCGCCGTCGGAGTAAGCTTCGGTGAACGTCGATATTCGGTTCTGTTCCGATTTTCAACGGGACTTTGGGGCATCGAAAAAGGTACGTAGGGAGAACTGATGCGTAATGTACGCAGAAAGTTTGAAGTTTTATGGGTACTCCCGCCCTCCTTTGGGATTACACGGATTTTAAGCCCAAAAACTTCGTCGTGACAGACCGCCAGGTCCACCTTAGACCACGGTAGAATGCTTGGCAATTTGCCGACGCACATCGTCGTTTCCGAACCGGGTGAACGTTCGGACATTGCAGGGAATTCTTCCCAGATAGTGGGCATATTCATTCCTGCAAAGCGTCGTGATCGCTGATGCAAATGATAGTACAAGAAGGTGAAGGAAGCGTCGACTTCCTGCATGTTGGAACATGTAATTAGCAGCTGAGCAAGAGAAGAGCTGTCTAAAGTCTCCAAGTATCTTACGCCCTCCCCTTGGAGACCACATCTCTGTCTTGGGTCCAAATCCGAGCTCGACTGGCTCACTGAGCTGGAGCCAGATGTTGGGAAGCATGTGTTTGTCCCATGGATCACAGGGGAACACCGAAGGGGATCCTTCCCGGTAAGTAAACACGTCGTCGAGAAGCTCAGGGCCCGCTGAGCTATCCGAAACCCTGCTCCCGAAGAGTACTCTGGCAAGAAGCACGGTGGTGCAATGTTTGGCGAAGTGATTGTCACCATGATCCTGAAACTAGTATTCGCATCATACCACGGAATGCCGAGTTCTCTCATCCATGTAGACTCAGCGCTTTCGCACTGTCCGGACGCGAATATTACAAGAAATTCGTCTAGTTCTTGCGAGATCCACAAATATAGAGCGAGAATTCAGAGCCCCGGTGAGCAATTGCGTGGCTTCAAGGCGGCAGCCATCCAAAATCATCCTCTCAGATGCCGCGTCTGAGCCTCTGTCCAAAAGGCTCCTCCCACCACTTTTGAGGTGGCTGGCAAAGTTGTAACACAGTGCACGACCTCGGTGTGAACGAGACGGGGTTTTGCTCCAAAACAATGGAAAGCGAATCGACCGGAACGGTTCCATTAATACACTCACGTCTTGTGATTCTTGATGGTGAATCAGATTCGGAGGCACCCTGCTGAGAATAAATGTCTTGCCGATGGAGGATAACCTGGCAGTCGAGCAACACTGATGGTGGTGCAACAAAGACGTTCTTCCTCCAAAGAAGAAATCGCCGGGACTAAACTGTTGGTCGAACCTTTCGATGAACACACAGGATTGTTGAGTACCATTGTGGCCAAAGCATTGAAGAGATATCCTCAGGTCGCTTCGAGCAATTCCAAGGTGCAAATCCTGTGGTACGGGTTGTACCAAAACATCACCGTGGTGAGTCATATCAAGCCACTGGCGCACAAACACCGCTGATAGGTGTTTCTCAATATGCAAGTCCGCAATGGAACTATAAATTCAACATATGGATATGGCCGCCTTTCGAGCCCTTTCAGACTGTATACATCATTTTCCTTGCCTCGCCGAAGACGAGTTATGGACATGTTTTAATACCGGGTACCAGGTTGCTCGATATCCCACCCACCGGTTCTAGTTTATAAGGGGACTCTCAACAGACTCTCCTTTGTGGGCAGGCCCATCTCAACGAACATTCAGGTCATGGCTTTAGGAAGGGTCATGAATTGCTGTGGCGACAAGGTATGCCGATGCAATTGTGGAGCAGAGGTGTGCTCAACGAATGCCCAGATTCAGAAAGAAATGACGACAAAAACACTGGCAACCCCCAAAAAAGCACATTTATTATCCTCAGACGAATACCGAATGGGAAACACTCAAGACCCAGAAGAAATGCACCTCGATGAGGGTATGTCAACTCCCAAAAGCTGATGACACATGGTCTCAATATCTACCAGAGCTGTTGGGGGCACTCTCATATTCTGGCACTTCCATTTGAAATGACTGCCGAAATTTTTGGACACTTTCAGCCCATATATCCGCGGCGGTCACGCCCCGGCCTACAGTCACTGACATTGCTCGCTCAAGTGTGCCGCCAGTGGCGAGACATTACCATGTCCTCCCCACGGCTGTGGAGCTCGCTCCAACTAGATCTTGATCCGAAAATCCTTCCGCAACAGCTAATATTGTTGCGGAGCTGGTTAACACGTTCCGGAGCCTGCCCCCTCTCAATTGGCATCACATACAAAGCCGAAGAATCAGGGGTCATTGCGCCGCCCATCAACGACATCGTTCACGAGCTCATTTCACATTGCCAGCGGTGGGAATACGTAGAGCTATGCAGTATGAGCATTATGCATTATGACCTAATGCATTTTGAGAAATCTGACTGTATATTTATGAGATCAGTCTTCCCTACTTTACGGTTCCCCTGCTCAGTGCTCCGTCCCAGTTCCCATACTCTTGGACATAGCTAACCTCATCCTTTGATACTCTGCTGCGACCCTGCTGTTCTCTGCTACAGTTCCTGCGGTAACACCCAACCTATAGCAAGAGGATGCTGACAAACTAGGTTCATAAATAGACCCCCATCACTTGGCTTGAGACTGGGCGGGAAACAACGTTTACAATGCATGAGTCCCTACTAGCAAGAGTCCGCATCATACAGTTATCCACCGGTCAGCGATGCAGTAAAATGATGGACTTGATATCTACAACTTCATACCAATTCCGGGAACTCTGAAGAAGCTAAATGTCTTGTATATGATTTGTCTTGGTTATACCAAATTTTCAGGTCGATTGAGTGAGGATTGGTTGGGCAAAGGCAGAAAATCGAGTGTATCATTGACCCGTGGATCAAATGCACTGAGTTTTTTAGGCGTCGGCCTGCAATGGATCGCCCTGGCCATTCTGGTAATTTTCGGCTATTCGGAATCCACTCGGAAGCATTATTGCCCTCCCCAGCGGAATCAAGGCCTTACATTTTCAAACGCATGACCCTATTCAAATATTAACAATCCTATAAAATTTTAAACGCGTGACCCTATTGCCCTCCCCACAATCCTTTGCATTTTCAAACGCATGACTCCATTATAATATTGACACAATCCTTTACATTTACAAACACGTGACCCTATTTGTTGACACAATCCTTTGTATTTTCAAACGCTTGACCCTCTTGCCCTCGCCACAATTCTTTGCATTTTCAAACACCTTCAATTCCAGTGCCGTCCAAGAGCCATTTTTTTGAGGCATTGACACGAAAAGGTTGACCATTCCGGTCATTTTCTGCTATTCAGATTCTCCTCGGAAGCATTATTGACCTCTCCAGCGGCCAATCAGTGGTTTACATTTTCAAACACGTGACCCCATTCGCCACACTCTTTCAAACACTTCCAATTCCAGCGCCGTCCCAGAGCCATTTTTTGAGGCGTCGACACGCGATAGATAGTCCTGACCATTCCGGTCATTTTCAGCTATTCAAATTCCTCTCGGATGCATTATTAACCTCTCCTGCAGCCAATCAGGGCATTACATTTTCAAACACGTGACCCTATTACCCTCGCCACAATCCTTTGCCTTTTCAAACACTTTCAATTCCAGCGCCATCCTAGAGCCATTTTTTGAGGCGTCGACCCGCAATTTTTCTGCATTTTACCTCTTCCCGGTGGAAAAGAGGAATGGGTGTTCACTTTCTGGTTGAATCATACTCTGGCTAGGTGAATGCACCCTCCAACACGCGGACAGACATTTTAACCCCAGGCGAACCACGTTGTGGAATATTTGCTGAATTTTCTGCCACCGTATTCACTCGGACTTTCTTGCAGTCATGGCCGACATTCCATGACTCTCCTCATTCAGACATCAATGCTCTCAGCCTTTCGATTGCACATTGAGAACCAGACCCACCGATTAAATATGATTCAGATCTCGCCAATCTCAGACAGTTCCCATCATGCGATGGATTGTGAAGCTTTTCAAAGGTTCATAGTCCCTTCACTTCAACCAGAGCTATTATCCACACTGGCTGCAGCCATATTCGTTCAATGTCTTGCGCCCTGTAATAGTGCAGAGGCATGCATCTAGGATTCAATGGTGTCTAACTCTCACATTGGACAATCGTGCCACTCAACTCCGGCCATAAAACTCGTATATCTGGGGACTCGCCATTGCATGTTCTCGTCTCATTTCAATCTGGCTGAACCGATTGGGCCCAAGAAATCATCTGACACTTCGATTACAGGACTAGCGACCCTTGCTCTATGTGTGTATATCACCGATCCAACCCGCTGTGTCTATGCCTCACACTTTTGTTGTCCTTCCTGGGACAGTATAACTCTAATTCGACTTCGAGCTTAAAATCAGCACTGGACCGGCAGACTTTACATTCTGTCAATTTGAAAATTCTAATTTCGGTTTAATTGACCTTCTCTCCTCCCATTATCCTCGAATCATTTGTTCGGGACTTGAAATGCCAGACTAAGCCTTGCATCACCGTCAAAATAGTTCTATTCAAACTTCATCTGCGGCTTCAACCATCCCGAATATTGACCTCGATGAATTAGATTCGCCGCCTGTCTGTTGGGTTAGCCGAGGGCGTTGGAAATGGTCTGAAATGCCCGAAGGCAACGACTCCAACAACACCAACAATTGCTCTTTTTTGGTCGGAACTGGTCCCCCGGCTAGCCAGCTCAATTCCGAACACTTTACCCCGCCAAGACTTGGAAATCTGTCCAGTTTTGAGTGTTTTAGAGGCCAAACAAGTCCACATTGTGAAACGCGTGACCTCATTAGTCTGTTGTTAACGGGGCACGATTGATTGGAGGTCGACCTTATTATATAATTGACGGAGTTTGAATTCGTTCCCACGCCCCTTTCACGCGCGCGCGGTCACTTGCCCGCGGCTTCTTCGCGCTTCCTTTTGCTCCGGCACCTCACCATGGCGCGTTATCGTTGGCAAGATCCTCCGGGACGCAAAACCATCGAAACCATCGTGAAACAACAAATCCCGCAATGGAAAGAAGAACTTCGCACGCATCAGCTGGAGACAATCATGCTCGTGCTGGATGGGGAGGATGTTCTCTGCTGCTGCGCTACCGGTGGCGGAAAGTCCGCCATGTTCTCGGTTCCCATCATTGTCCTTCGAGAAGTAGCTCGTAATCGGCACCTTTATCCTGACTTGCCCTTCCGCGCTCATCCTCTAGGGATTGTTGTTACGCCGACGAAGGGCCTTGCATCCAACATTGTACGATTCTTCTCATCTTATGGATACTTCTCAGACCAATTTCAGGTCCTTGAGCTCTCTAAACTCGACGTCCCGGCATTTGCGTGGTGTCATGAAACAGTAACCGAGGCGCGCAAAACTGGTCGTAAGCTCATTGCAGAAATCACAGAGTGCAAGACTTTCAACATCATTTGCGTCGACCCCGAGCATCTGCGCGAGAGAGCGTGGCGCGAAATCACGGACTCGGACACTTTCCGTGCGAATATAGTCTTTGGATGTACCGATGAGGCTCATCTCATAAACGACTGGGTCCGCTTCCGCCCTCATTTCAAGAACATCGGCACCTTGTTTCGCGGCTGGTTTCCTCCTGGTACATCCGTCATTGCCCTCTCCGCTACCTTGCAGCCTGGCCCCGCCACCCGTTCCGTGTGCGAAACCCTCGGCTTTTCTGGCGATAAATTCCATATCCTCCGACTCTCTAATGAACGACCTAACATTCAGTTCATCATGAAGCCACTCGAGCACGGCCTGGGGAGTACTGAATTTCCACAACTCCTTGAATATCTGAATTCTGGTCGCAAAGGTGTCGTTCATTGTCGCACGATTGACACCGTCTTCCGTGTCTCTGTGTACTTGTGGAATGCCCTGCCTCCAGGCTCAGCCCGTCTTCGACGGGTAAAGACGTACCATTCCCTGCGGACTTCCAAAGATAACGAGGAAATCTTACGCTTGTTGGATGAAGATCCGATGTGTCAAGTCGTTGTCTCGACGGTCGCCTTCGCCAACGGACTCAATGCCAAGTCCCTTCTCAACAGCCTCTCCCTTGGTTTTCCCGACACCGTGGATCAGATGTGGCAGGAAAAGGGTCGCGTGGGAAGGGACCCTGACAGCAGCGCGCGCGGTGTCGTCTTCTATCAGCCTAGTGACCTTCTCAATGCCCAAAGACAACTCTCAGGTGGGTTTCTGCTTCTTCACTCGGTCGTCGACCATGATCTAATCGCAACAAGATATGCCAATTGCTCCGAACGTCACATCTAAGTCCGGGCGTCTGAAGAAACCACCACCACCGATGGAAGTCGCTAAAGCACTTATCCTCACCGAAACGAAATGCTATGATGCAGCTATGAATCGAATTTACCAAAACCCACCCCACGAAATCACCTTGCTCGATTGTTTCACAGCCAAGCGATCACACCCTTGCTCTCTCTGTGCTACTCGCGCAAAAATCTCGCTGGACTTTCCCACCCCGCCGCTTCCCTCTGGGATCACCCTCCCTTTGTTTACTCCCATCGTCGCACAGGCGGATTCTGACTCCCTGCCGAAAAAGTCGAAGCTGAAAAAGAAGGAACGCGAAGCAGCCGAACCGTGCCGAAAAAAAAACCGTAGCAGCTCAAAACTCGCCGCGGGGTGGGGACGACGCTTGCGAATGACTACGACGCCTTTCTTCCGAGGTGCAGCCATGCATTCGGTCAGATACCAAACGAGCTCCGCGTTCGTCGCATATTTTTGAGCAAGGCCTTCAATGGTGAAATGTGTATCTTCCCAAGAAACAACCCGAGCATTAGGATCTTTGCCATTTGTGCTGGCGCGAATATGGGTACGGCTCTCGGAATCATCGCGATTTTTGCGCGCAAGTGTTCCGACTGAGTTGTGAATGCGGTTTCCAACAAGACGCGTGGCCCAGGCAGAAAGGGAAGGCTGAGCGAAGTGGATATCCTCAAGCGGAATATGGGGAGAGAAGGCAGCGGTGCGCTCTGCGGTGTGTCTCCGCTTCGGCCGACTTTCACGATGATGATAGAGGCGCTCAATGAGATGACTCATTCGGAAGGTGTTAGAACCACTGAGGAATTTATTGACGGCGGCTATGTGTCGCGGCGTCCGAGGATCTGGCTCATCTCTGGCATGGTTATGGAAAAGCACATCAAGAAAGTCTCCGAGACTCAAGAAGCCGTAGGAAGAGAGGAGGTCATCCATCTTCTCCCACTTGGAGCGTTTCGCAGCGCGCAGGCTGGGTGCAGAGATAGAGGATGAGGAAGAAGGAGTAATAGGGGAATTTGACCAAGTAATAACGGGACCTGCAATGGATGTGGATGCTGGAGAGTCCGCAGAGGACGAGAAAAAATCTCCCGAGAGCGGAGGGAGCGAAGAGGACGACGTGGAAGGCGTCATGGGCGTGTAGGAGGACGCATTCGCGGGCGGTTTCGGAAGGGTCGGCACTATGAGCTTCTTAAGCTTCTCATACTTGCGCACAAGGCGGACCGGTGCTGGGGTTTCTTCCGTTCGATATGCGCAACGATATAACGCGTGAAACAAGTCGAATTTGACCGCGAGCGAGCCAGAGCCGCGAAGAAGAAGAGCCGAAGAAGGTGGTGCTTGACGTGCCAAATTTTGAAACTCCGCCGATTATGTCATAAGGTCGACCTCCAACTACACGATCGAGGTTATCAACAGACTACAACATGCGAGGTACGAGTATTTTTCAGTTGTAGCGTCTGTCTACGAGAGACTAGTGACCTCATAGAGTCCGGGGCGGGCTCAGGACGCTTATAAAGCCGGAGCATCAATTGAATTGAATAAATTAGGTCCAGAGCGGGCTTGGGACACTTATAAAGCCGGCGCATCAGTTGAATTGAACAAATTGGGTCGAGGACCTCACCAACAGGGATCAACGACCATCTCTGCTGAAGCGGCTCAGGATCCCGCTCATCGGGGCAAAGTGAAACTGCCGCCAGCACTGCCGCCCTGCCGCCAAGGGCGGTAGTGGCGGCACTCGGGAGCGGCACTCACTTTATGTTACATGCCATCTGTCCGTAGTATTACATACAGCATCTTTACCTACATTGTGGTGTAGTTATTACAGCAATTCACATGTATTCAAGTGACAAAACTTACCCAGAAGTCAGCAGTTGAGCGTAAGTTCGACTGGTAATGGCGGCAAAGGGCGGCAATTTAACTATTTTTGGGGGCGGCAGTGGTGTCAAAGGGCGGCACTAGGGGCGGCAAAGGGCGGCAGAGGGGGGCGGCAATAGGGGCGGCAGTGGGGGCGGCAAATATCTGTGGGGGCGGCACTTTTCCTTTTTGGGTCGGCAGTTGGGGGCGGCAATGCAACTACGTGACAAAGGGCGGCAGTGTGACCATGTGTGACAACGGGCGACAATGGGCGGCAAGGGCGGCAGTTTGCAGCATATTATGGTTTGAGATTATGACATTTTGAGGTGTATCCGAGTCTTACTTAACCTCGGAGCTTCACAGATGGCCTAAACTTGGTGTCTGTCGCCCCAAAATCCCACCTTTTGATCTGCTAGTATGCATGCACGCTTTTTGGTTACGGTTCGTGCCCAGAAATTATGCTGAGAACATCTAGAGGAGTTATTGTCACTCAGCGCCATTCAAATCGTTCCCTGGCCGATCTTTGCGGTGTGGAGGGGTCGTTTGGGCCGACGTGTGGAAATCCATCTGCACGTTGGTTCCGACTTTACAATAGTATGCCCCTATTTTACATTACATTATTTGTTTGTACTGTAAATAATGCCAACTCATCACCTTTTGACCACAAACCACAATTCACGCAACCAGTGCAGGGCCCTCGCCCACAAGGGATTCGGTGTCCCTTCGCCCCATCCCCTAGGAAAGTTGCCAGTGGGCAGTTTAGCCACCAGTACCCCCGAATTCGCATCGCACGACCTCACACTCTTCACACGACATTTTCGCATATTTTTACTCTGGTTTTTCGCCACTTTCTCACTCTAAAGCCCGGGACCTTTTTCTACATCCCTTCCCCATCGCTCGTTCGACCGCTACCCGGATCACCGACCCAAAACAGGAACCTACAGGCCGGGCAAATCCCTCCGCCACAACGGCTACGGTTTAATTCACCACCAACACCAACACTAGGTGCAAATTGCTTGCTACTACCCCTGTTTTATCACTCGGCATAAACCTCTCAGGCATCCCAAATTTGGGTGAGGAGGTAGATATCACTCTGTTGTACGTTCAATTAATCCCTGTGAGTGAACTCTGCATCGCTCATGGCGCTGTGCACTGATCGGTTGGGTCCGATGCCGGCATTATTCGGCCTCTTTCTTCCACCACCATCGCACCTCAAGACAGCCTCACTTGGGGTTTACTCGTCTATTCTTGCTGACATCCGATGACAACCAGCAAGTTTGTCGACTGGGAGGAGCGTTTCAAGACTACCCATACCGTTTATGAACCCAGCTCGGCATTGATCTTCTATCGCCGTGCAGCCGACTGGACCTCAGTTTCATTTGTTCCGCGGCCAGCCGTCAACATCCAACATGCTGGAAACCCCATTCTATCTGCATGAGATCTTCCGTTCGTTGGAGAGGGGAGTGTGAAACGGACTAGGGACACAGACATTGAGCCACCGGCGAAGCGGATGAAAGGTGAGTCCCTAGCTGCGGGGAAGCCCGAACTAATGAATAGAACAGAATTCTCCTTGGGTTCCCGACGCAACCCTAGTCGCAGCAAGAAGGCTGGCCCAGTTAAAAAGTCGGTTCAAGTCACACAGCACAAGAAAAGGTCTAGGTAAACCGTTCATTTGTTATGGTAACAGCACCCTCAACTCGCTCTTTTCTTCACAGGTTTCCTGGCTGGGTAGAACTCGATTCCGAGGGAAATGAGATTTAGTCAAGCCGCTAAGTAGTACCTTATAACAGTTTCGCGCAGGAAGTGGTAAAAAGATCTTGTTAATGAACTCAGATACAGTATAATATTTATCTATATACTTCCATTCTTTGTGGTGGCAGCGTGACAAAGGTGCCGCCTCTGGGGGCGGCACTGGGGCGGCACTTTGCTTTTGCGGGGGGCGGCAGTCAGACACTTGAGGGCGGCACTTGGGGGCGGCAGAGGGGCGGTGCTGGCGGCACGGCGGCAGTATTGGCGGCACTTTCACCGTGCCCCGCTCATCGAGAGGATGCCACTCGGCTCCCCGCAATTGGCGCCTGGTACAGCACTCGGGAAGAAAGCTCGCTTGTTGGACAAGCAAGTCACAAACGTTATCGACCGACATCTCGTTCCCTTTATTGACAGGATTGAGGACCAGGTTGGGCTAGATCACGTTCACCACGCCCTGAGATTCACAATCACCTTACCCAGGCGGGTGTGGGCGCTCGCGGCGACCCGGATCTGCCTCTTCACGTCGTCGCCATCAATGACGAAACCGCGGCCCTGCCAGCGACCGTACCTGACACCATGCTAAGCTCCTCCCTGTCTCCAAATCGCTCGCTACCTAGCATGAAGGTCGAGCAAGCGGCGGCGGTGCGCCGTTACGAACAGACCCGCATTGCCGCAGATTTGGTGTTTCGGACTAAGCGCGGTGTCCAGCTCGCACCGGGTGCTTCAAATGGGCCCGCTGATATCATCCTGACGCATCGGGCGTCCCCTGCTGAGGTATCCATGGACGCTGTCGTGAGGTACGAGCTTCAAGGCCTGCGCGAAGAGGTGAGGCGTCTGGAGGCGGAACGCACGTATTCAGTTGCGCCCCCGAGTTAGGATCATCACAGTATTGAATAGCTTGTATGGATCTCCATGTACATATATTATTTCTTGAATTTGTTGGCGCCGCGCTCAAAGACATTAGAGAGGTTGCGCAAAGCCGCAGGCGGCTGCACAAAGCCGCCTGGACCCCAAACCTTGAAGCCACCAAAGCTGAGTACGTGTCTGAGAAAAGACGTGCGCCTCCCACATGGATCCGGACTTCCTTTTTCTGACTCTGGGAACGTGGAAGGTTCCGTGGCATCGGACTTAGTGCCTGAAACGGATTCTGGCATCCAATCGCTCAATTTCCCTTCTGCATAATAATAAGCTGCAGCACGGTCACGTGCGGAACATTATAGCGCCACTGTACTGTACATACACGCACCTAAGTGGAAAAACGGCACCCGAATGTCCTTATAATGTGGTGCAAACGTTGTTTCCCTCTCTGTATTCGATTGTAAGATTCCTACTGTGTCTTATGAACCTCGCAACCGCGGCCGGGTAAGAGACTGATCTATCTGTTGCTAGTCTCTCCTAGACAGACGTTTCAACAATATTCGACGTCGTACCTCCGTTTGTTGAAGTCTGTTAGTAAGCGCGGGGTCCGATCAGAGTAAAATCCTGTTACATAATCATCGGAGTTTGAATTTACCTTGTATTCTCGTCGTTTTGACTGGGGACCCGGCACCGTCGATGATCGAAACGGCAGCTTTGGCTTTATTTGGTCCCTGCTAAACCCAAAAACTCCATGTTCCAACGATTTCTGTCTTCCACAAGCAAGATATGGACTAGGTATGGCAACAAAATTGTTCGCATTACTGGTTTCTATCAGGCCCATCCAAAAATAAAACACCGTTAGTGCAAAAATAAATTAGTTATTCCGCAATTCCCTGCCATTCCTCCTCCTCATCAACAGAATACCCAAACTCGTCCGCCACAATGTCTTCGTCGGTGGATACTGCCTCTGGGATGATTTCAGAAGTATCTTGACCACTGAAAGTAATCAGAAACCAGATCCGGACTATGATCTGGCAATTTACCGGCGTGTAATCTCCCGTTCTCGTGCCTCCAAAACCAACTCCCTACGCACAGCAACAGTGGCCATATTTTTCCACAAAATCTTTCCAAGCACCCCATCCTTCGGTAAGTCACGGTAGACGTGCAGCTGGGCTTTCAGGTCGCGAGAGGACATATCCTGAATCTTGCGAATATCGAACTTGAGAATGGTGGCCGCAAGTCGATCCGCAGCAGACTTCTTCCGGAGAGCCGCTTTTAGAAGCCGCGCGCGTCCTCTCTCCGCTTTCTCCTGCTGTTTTGCAAGCCATTGACGCCGAAATTTAGCTCGTCGGCCGCTTTTACCATCTTTCCGCACCTCCCGCATCACGTACTTCTCAACAGCATTGTCGCAGTGCTTCTTAACAAATGCCTCGGTATTGTTCCGTTCGGTGCGCGTTTGGTTCGTGAACGAGTGGGCGGTGCTGTTAGGGTGGTAACGCATGTGGACACGGAACGTGCCCAGCATCCCTTCGCTGCAATCGTTGGTGGAGGGAATGTGAAGAATCGCCAGTTGCTCCGGAGTCAGGCTGTCGAAAGTGCCGCCGGGACGAAATTCCGGTGTAAATTGTAACCAGCCTTCCTCGGCACCAGAGAACATTTTTGAAATGACGAGTTCGAGGTTAGGAAGTTCGGAACGCAGCTGCTGAATAGACTCGATAAGGAATTCATCCCGAAAAGGCTGGGCATCGATAGTGAGTTTGTCGAGCGGTGTTTTTGGGTCCAGCAAGATTTTAGGATTATCAGCGATGTGAGCGCAGAAGTCGGGGAGTTTTCGATGGAGTGGCGTCAAAGACACAAGATTGATCGGTTTGTCCTTTGTCCCACGCACGGCAGCCATATACGGCCAAGAAACCGAGGCGCCGTAGAGCGCGAGCGCCACTAGCTCAGTCATAGTCACAGCACAGTTCAGTCCCTTCAAAATGTTCGCCTCAACGTGGTTCTTTTGGCCAGCCTTTGCTTTCCCGTCAATAATTTCGGTGACGAGTTCCTGAATAATGCCATGGAAGCAAACAACCTCGGCCGCGGCATAGGTATAGCACCCGTAGCGGTTGTTGGAGACGTCAGGGAATTTGCCGGGCTCTTCCAGATCAAAGAGTTCCAGCTTCCGCTCACGCAGAAAGATGGTACAGCGGTCCTGGTAACCACGTTCACCGTCCTTGTGTCGTAAGAGTGAACCAATAAGCTGGAGTAGTTTAATGGCGCCGGCAGAGCTAGATTCGACAGCATCCATCCCGCGAAAATTTCAAACGAATGTCTATTCAGTAAGAATAGAACAAGCTAGGTGAGTATGGTAGAGTAGTCGTGTGAACTATGTGTGTGTGTGTGTGATTAAAATGCTCGAAAAGGTATGTGGGGAGAAAAAATGGGTCGGTAATCGATATGCACTCGATGGTTCAGGCTACAACTTGTCGCAGGTGATTGCATGGATGCATTGCAAGTGTGCCACGCAGCCCAGAGCTCTGCGTGTGGCGTGAGCGGAAATATATGGGATGCACAACATTGAATCAGTCGAGAAGTACACAGGAAACTCCCAGCAAGATGGACAATTGTACTGTCCACGAGGCCGCGAGGAGTCAACTGGAGGTTGGCGATGAGCGGTATCTTTTGATATCATCCTAACGGAGTATCTTCCTCATTTTCCGTGGAATAGGATTGAATGATTTGGCGCAATATTCCCGTAGCGTAGCACGGGCACACTGCTAGCGATATGACTAAAGTACTTCTATGAGGTGTACACATGGTATTCAGCGAATACTACCAAGGCTTTCAAAGTCTACATCGGAGAGAAACACAATTCCGGTCACTTTACGGCAGACTCGTTCAGTGAGCGGTTTGAAGTCTTTACCCATTCTTCCCCTCCCCTGGTATTTCATCCCGTGCCATTCCACAACTATATTTGGCCCGCTCCCTATCACAGAGTTTGCGAAGCTACATTGTTTTCATATTCAATTCCAAAGACCAGCACGCCCAGTCCTGTCGAATTCAACAGCGCCGGCATGCCCATCAGTTCTTAACCTCATTCTCAACAACGTCAGGTGGGATTCTGTGACAATCATGTATCAATACTATACATCGGAACAGGCTCTTGATCTTGGTTACTGGGGCCTTGAAGAAATTTATTCTTAGTCAAGGGTGTTAAAAAAGTGCCGAGATGTAACATAATTGATGCGTGGCCGAGTGGCGGAGGCCTCCGCCGGTCTGATGCGACCTAAAAAAATTAATAATAAGTTGGGAACTGTGTCTGAACTTCCAACCCTTTCCTCACTCCGTAGTTCCATATTTGAATCACTCAAACGTCTGCACTGGTCTGAAACGACTAGAAGAGCATAGTGTTGGCGGTATCTGCTGGCTGCTCCTGTATCAGCCCATTTTGATTGAATTGCCTGTGTACAACATCTCAACTAAGCGGTTGGGTTTATAACAGCAAAAATGGTGAAAATTATTGCAATATGAGGAAACAATAACACTGGCAGAGGCCTCCGACAGAAACCTGACCTTTGAAAAAAATGTGCCAGTGCCATGGACGTCTGAGTATCGCAAGACCTGTTGGGAATTTCAGTTGGCAAGGAGTAGCTCAAGTGCATGCAGCTCCTTCATGTCCAGTTCTGCCCTGATATCATCTGCCGCGGTGGGCAGGGAGCCGGGTGCGGCACTAGAACAGCTGTAGCACAATGAATAGTGGGGAGATTAACCTAGTTCTTGGATATGTGCACAATCCTCATCCCCTCCGCGATTATTCGGCATTCAAATATGCCAGTCGACGCTCACGAGCGTCGATTCTCCTTCACGCAGTACACCGCCGGCAGTCTCTTCCGCTGGAGCTGGGAGGAAATCGAATGATCAGCTTGAGGTCCCAGAGAATCAAGTGCCCACCGCGATCTGGAGTAAACCAGTCAAGGGCGGTGATAGTATGCCATCCCCAGGAAAGGTTGCCGAAATCCAGATACGGGACAGCGATCGCGTGAGGCCCGAAGTTAATGTACAGGCGGTGAAGACACTGCCGACAAATATCCATCGAAGGGCGGGATTCCATCCGGCAAGGAGGGCCATTTCTCGTAGCACCTGATTTTTGTTAGTGGAATTTCCACTACTCCGTTACTCAAACGACCATTGGCCGCGAAAGAGATATGAAAGATACTTATACACCTTGTACGCAGGTAACGGGCCGTTTATCGGCCCTAAAACTAGTGTCATTCATTATTTTAGATACGGACAGGCATATAGGTCGGCAGGGTTCTCGTTGCCATGAATAAAATCAATCTTGAGCTCCCACTTCTGGACGAGGTCGCGGATGAAGGGGTGACGAATGTCATTGTGCTTCACCTCTTTGCCACTTGCGCATAGAGTGAAATTTGCTTCGGTGTCGGGATTGCAGGGGCTTGTTTCATTCGCAACGCATTGAAATCTTAATGAATTTCGCTGTTCTTGCGGATAAAACGGTCCAGAATTTGTCTGGCTTGTGTTGGCAATAACCGCCGCGTAGAAATTCCATCTAGTGACTGAGAAACCGCAAAGCACGTCATTCGCGCCCAAAGCGGCACTCCGGGCGTTTAATGAATTTCGTTGGAATCATCCTCTCCGCCCGCCATCGTGCGCAACCTGTAGCCCAATCCCCCCATTTTTGTCGGCACAAATTCTGGCCAGGTTTGCCGAGCCCAGCCAATGATGCCGTAACGGGCCCAAAAGGTAAATTTCCGCTCCCACGGCCGGAAAAAAAAATGATCAATTTCTCCCATTTTCGGTGTTTTTGCGCAAATCTGCATCTGAGATCGAGTTCTATGAGTTGGAGTGCCGAGATAACCGCGCGTGTGCATAATTGTGTCCAAAGAGTCTCGAGAAGTGTTGGCTTCCCATGGAACGCGACATATTCATTTGGGATGATTGTATTTGAGGGTGTCCAGGTTGTGTCAACAAATGCTATTTGTAAGAAATTTCCCCTTTACTCATGCTCTCCAGGTCCTGAACGTTGCCAATATCTGTTCCCGAAAATAATGAGACATATCGATTTTTTTTTTCAGCGGTTCCCAATCCGGACGTCCTGATTCGGACGTCACAAGTTCGATTCCCGGCCTTCGCATACATTTCCGAAAAGCGCTCCTGGAGCTCTGAGCACTATGGAACCTTGCTTTAGGTGATATTCCTGTCTGAAGCCATTTCAAACTCCGCCGAATCTCCGCCGAGTCTGCGCCGATGCCGCGGGCTGCGGCCGCACGCACCTTGGTCTCCGCGTTCCCGAGATCATTCGGCATCGTCGGCACGTGACGTCACCCTTCGAAGAAACTTTTGACAGACACTGCCCCGGCGCTAACATTGACAGATGGCTCCCACCGCACCGAAACAAAGGCTGCCGCGGCGAACATCGGCATTGGCACTTGGCCGCGGAGCAGTAAAACAGTGCACATTTCTCAGGGGGAGAATCCATGGAAAAATAAGTGAAATCATCTCAGTCCCAAATCTTCATTTGCTTCTAGCTTGATAGCGTTCTTCTTAGCCAGCGCCTTTTTTTCTGCCCCCTCTTTCATCGGTGCTGCCGTCTCGGTCGCCTGTTCCTCCGGCGACTTCTTTGGCGCAGACGCATCCGGTGAGGCGGGACCTTCGTCATTCCCAGATGTCATCGGGACCTCCAGGGCGCTCGGTCTTGGGATGGTCTGCCATTCTGATGTGTCGTTTGAGGCTCTGTTTCCCGCTGAGCTACCTGGTGGACGCTCGGCAACTGTGGCGCTGAGGAGCCTCCGGGCTGCTCCCGTCGGCAGTGGCTGACGCGGGTTCCTTGACGCGCTTGAGCCACGACGTGAGACTGCTGGTTTCAGGTCTTGTTATCCTTATATTGTAACGCTCGGCGTGGGTGACGTATGAGTAGTACATAGCAGAAAAGACCGTATGAGCTGAGCATGGCCATTCCCCCGCTCACTGTCACAATCATAAGGAACAAATCGTGATTGGTGGTGTCCTGTTTTGGTGATGGCCCGTCTTCCTCGTTCTTTCTCCCCCACCAACTTCACCATGTCTGACCTCAAGTTCTACGCAGAGGATGTTGTCGACAAATTTTTTGACTATGTGATTTGTGGAATTCCTTCTGACTCACTTGTTACTATTGTTACCTATTTGATATTCCTTACATATAAAAGCTAGAGTACTTGTAGTAATTTACAGAATTATGATTTTCTTTCCCATTGAGACACTATTGGCTCGGAAGTAATCTTTCGATCAAAAATTGTTCAACTCCCCGCAACCTCTTCAATATGGAACCAAAGTCAAACCTAAAACAACACAGGACATCACATTTGATGTCTCCTTCAGGCTATATGCTTGAATTGTCCTAGTTATCCTTGTGCTGGCTTTCTTGGAGGTGGTACATCCGACAGCTCAGATTTGGATATAGTCTTTCTATGCATGTTTTTGAGCCATTTGAGAGTCTAGGCTAAAGGAGACGTCAAATTCGAAGTCCTGCATAGATTTAGGTTTGAATTTGGTTCCATATTGAAGCAGTTACAGGGAGTTGAACAATTTTGATCAAAAGATTACTTCTGAGCCATTAGTGTCTCAATGGAGAAGAAGATCATAATTCTGGCAACATCACCCTCTTCATATTGCATGTAAGCTTTCCCTCCCAAAAATTTAATGTGTTTGAACAAGTGCCCACCCTGCAAGGAGGTGTTGAACAGAAACTGAGGCCCCACTGCCAAATGGAGAAATGAAATGCATTTTCGTGTTTCCTTTACATCACTAATTGCGCACGAATTATTCTGAAAGAATAGTATATGTTTCGAGGTAATCTGGCCAAAACTCAGGGAGATATGAGGGAATCGGTCGGCGCGTTGAAAAAGTTCCCAAAACAGAAATTTTTCGTTCGCGCCTTCGGTTCCGACATTGGCTGTAATGAGCAATTGACACTTTGGCAGACTGAGGGGATTAGTTACTTTGCGGTGCACCAAGTAACTATCCATTGCCGCACATGGTGCCATATCTTCTTCTGCCTGGACTGGAGGAGCGGTTGTATATTCGGGCTCAGCAGTCCCTTGTTCGAGAGATGCCAAGGAAAACGAGCTGAACCTCATTAGGAGCATAGCGACACTCCGGGAAACCGCAAAGATCAACTTCAACCGACATCACAATCAAGAAACTTCACAGGCGGGGACCGGGCTGGAATTTGCCGTGAGCCTTTACTCTTCACGGTGGACAACATCGAAAGCGCGCGACAGACCGTTTGCAATCTTATTTCTCAGTTTCTATGCTCTTGGTGACCGCAGTGCACCCTTCCTCCCATGTCGTGTCTTCAAAGTACAATCTCCTTGCACGCCCTGATTCTAATGAGTGAAATGCGTCCGGCCGCTCTCCGTCGTCCTCGTCCATCTCAGAACACATCCGCGCTGATGGCCCGGAAAGCTGGCTTTTTTGTGGATGAGCTCCTTACGGGTATAGCTTTTTTTTTGTTGCCTGGTGCGCCGCATGTGCACCGGCGGATGCATGGCCACTCGCTCCACACTCACTCTCCATTCTGTTTGCCCCGTTCCTCTACTCTTCCCTTCTTTCTCCTGCTCTCCATTCCTTCGCACTCTCGCATCGTGAATGATTTCTTCTCATTTTGGCCCTTTCTTCACCGCACTGTAAACCTTTTTCTGTCTTCTTTTCTTTTCGCTGGTCGCCGTGCCGCTCCCACTTTCACTCTCTCCATTTGCACTTCCCCTTATAGTAATTTTTTTGCTTTGTGAAGTTGAAAAGTTTGAAAAAAAGACCGTAAGTAGACCTTTATGTTGTGTGCCTCAGTCTTGTTGTTCAGGAAATGAGTATCGATCCCATCTTTGTCATATAGCTGGGCTGTTTCCGCCAATGTTGCCAAAGCCTCTCCGGCCTAGGATGGATGGGAATGACATAACTGGCACGGCTTTGTCCTTAATTACCTCGTTCCAACGTGTCTTGTCTTTCCTCACGGCCGTAGTCATGGATCCGGAGTCATCGACGGGAATGACCGTATTGTATCTCGTCAATTGTTGCAAGGCATTCTCAATTAAGGTTAGCCACAAAGAAGCTCCTCTTCTCGGAAATGTCTTGGTACTTGAAAGCTATGCTCACCGAATGGTTTATCTTAGAGCGTGAGCCCTGGACCGCCAGTTGCAATGTAATTGGGTCGTTCAACTCCTGGCGCTTGACACGAAGCTGATCCACCAGGCTGGTGGATACCAAGTCCCCCAGGGACCCGGAGTCAACCAGAGCGCGCACCAGTTCGCCTTTCACTCGAACGACGATAAACAATGGCCTCGCTACAACTCGGTTAGTGACTCGAGGAATGGAAGCGGTGCGTGAAATCCCCTTCACGCAATCAGCCGGAATTTGAACCTTTCCATAGTACAGGATGAGCTTGCCCTCTGCTTCCGACTCAGGCAAAGAAAACAAGTCACCAAAATAATTTGGGACCCGGCTTTCGTTCCAGCCGTTCTGGTAATTGTTTTCTTGAATGACAAGTTTCCATTGATGCTTTAGAACCAACCCTACCAGGTCCATACAAAGAGTAAGCAGGGACTGCTCAGTTATGCATCGGTGCAACGCCCGATCTCCCATAGGCATCGTGATAAGGAAAGTATCTGGTCCCTCTAAATCATCGGGCTCACGAGGATAATGGGTGTTGAAGACGTCCGAGACTGTGGACCTCGGACCGAGGTCCACAGTGGGTAACCTGGGTTCTTCAGAGTTGTTCCCAATAGAATCGAGCCAGGAAGCGAAGACAGGATCATCCTCTTGCCGCTTGCATTCGGTGAGGCGAAGGATGGTGAAGTATTCGAAAACAGCCTGAGTCTTAAGCGATGCTTGTATTATTTCGGCCCTGGCTCCAAAGTGCACAACAGGTGCTACCTGCAGAACAGTTGAGAATATTGTAGATGAAGCGGAAAATCAGAGCATACCTGTCGAAAGTCTCCAAGCGCAATGAGGAGTCGCCCACCCCACACCCGATGAGGTTCTCCGCAAAGCGAGCGCATAAGTCCATCTGCGCAGTCAAAAGCTTTGAAATGGAGGCCTCCAACCTCGTCGATGAAATGGCATCGGGCAGCAAGAAGTAGTTGGTGGCTCAAAATGCGAATTAAACCTTTCAATAGTGTTCAAAATGGCATTACAAAGCATGTGATTCAAAATGGCATTTCGAGGCATGTGGTTCAAAATGCGAATTAAACCATTCAATAGTGTTCAAAGTGCCATTATGAAGCATGTGATTCAAAATGGCATTTTAGGGCATGTGGTTCAAAATGCGAATTAAACCATTCAATAGTGTTCAAAGTGCCATTATGAAGCATGTGATTCAAAATGGCATTTCAGGGCATGTGGTTCAAAATGCGAATTAAACCATTCAATATACCATGTTATTAAAGAGATCCCTTGTATCAGTATGCGACTGTTTGGCTTTCCCACGCCACCGCCGCGCCCTAATTTTCGGATGTCAACCTGCACGCCGGAGCGGAGCGCAGGCATGTCTTGTAGTGTTCAAAATGCCATTACGAAGCATGTGATTCAAAATGGCATTTTGAGGCATGTGCTTCAAAATGCGAATTAAACTATACAATTGTGTTCAAAATGGCATTACAAAGCATGTGATTCAAAATGCCATTTCGAGGCATGTGATTCAAAATGCGAATTAAACCATTCAATTGTGTTTAACATGGCATTACAAAGCATGTAATTCAAAATGGCATTTCGAGGCATGTGGTTCAAAATGTGAATTCAATGGTGTTCAAAATGGCATTACAAAGCATGTAATTCAAAACGGCATTTCGAGGCATGTGCTTCAAAATGCGAATTAAACCATTCAAAAGTGTTAAAAATGCCATTATGAAGCATGTGATTCAAAATGGCATTTCAAGGCATGTGGTTCAAAATCCGAATTGAACCTTTCAATACTGTTCAAAATGCCATTACGAAGCATGTGATTCAAAATGGCATTTCAAGGCATGTGGTTGTGAATATCGTCTCTTAATATTGTGTCCCACGTCAAGTTAATGAGTGGGGGTCCAGGTCCTTTGGCGGCGCATGAGATGCCACATGGCAAGTTGAGGTGACGACATGGTAAATTCTGCGTCGATCCGTAGGTGGCGGCTCACTTCGCATTCGGATAACGACCCTGGAAGTTTATTCCAGGAGGAATTGTGGACAGACAGGGCGGTCTCCCAATGTTCATCGGAGCAGAAGAACACCATCATGCACTGCGGGCAGGGGCTCAGGCGTCTTGGAGTAGATTCACCGGTCTGCATTTCGACACGCAGCACCGCATCAGTTTTGCCACTGTAGGAGAACACTCGGTAGTTGCACACCGGTTGAAAATCGTCGACGCACCATCCGAGGCACCTGGGCTCGCAGGAAAGAAGGTACAGCTCATGTTTGTTAAGAGGCCTACAAGACGGTTAAGGGTGCATTATCAAAGGTACACCCACTCCACGCTCACGTTCGTGTACTTTCTTGGTAAAGATCGATCATCCGGCACTTGTGAGAGACGCAGATAATGTCCAACTTCTCTCTGTCGTTTGGAGTTTCCGGGGGAAAGTAAGAAACAGGGTCCTTCTGTGAGTCTACAGAGTGGATGGCTTTGCAAACGATTTGTGTTCTGTGTGGTGCGCCTGGAAAAGCCATGAGTAAAGCTCATTGACTCAGGTGCACGATAATGTACTCGCCTTTTGACAATCTAACAAGGTATCGATGAAGAGGACTAAGTAACGCGTGGCAGGAGAACTCACCTTTGGGCTGTTTTTGGCCACTTTGCGGGCTCTGTAGCGAGTTATTCCTGTATGTTTTTGCATGATTTAACTTGGCAAGTTGCTTAGTACATCTCGGGCTACAATTTGGGTGATTTAGATTTTCTCCAAAAAAATCATTTATCAAGCTAAAAAATACACGTTTTTATATTTGGCCTCTTCTGATGGCACATCAGGATAATATCTTAAGTGGTTGCCAAATTATGACAGAATAGGGGGGTGCGCATTTTTTTGTGTGACAGACTGTACTATGATATTTGCGCTGGAAAGCATCCTCTTTGATGTTGGAGAGGTCTAAACGCTGGTTAAAACTATTTCGCGCCTCTCAATGCGAAGCTAATGAGTGTGATAAGGCCGATATAAAAGGCATAAGATTCCTGCCTAAACTCACCTTTAGCGCCGCCACCTACGGAACCTTTGAGAAGGTTGGTTAGCTGCTGGATCTCCAGCTCCAGCATCACGATGCGATCTTGCAGCAATTTGTTCTCTTCGTCGATCGAGGATATGTGGCTTGTGGCTGAAGCGGTATTTAGGCAGGAAGAAAAATGCAGATATAAACGGACAACCTCTATGAACGAGTGAAATCTTGCTGTTCTTTTGCTTCGATGGGGGGAGAACTTTGCGCAGATTCTCGTAACTGTTGCGCAGTTCGTTGCGGCGTCGCTGCTCTGCCGCGACCCGCTCTCGTCTGGCCACTTCCTTCCTAGTGTCGTGGTGCTCCAACATAGCGGATCTGCCGGAGGCATTCTGCGTAGCAGGCAAAGGAAGGATTCGATCTCCCATGGTGCGGATGAAACAGTTTCGCTGTGAATCTAGGAGTCAGCGCCTACGGTTTATACTTGTGGGTCATTTGTGGACATACTAACTCGGCAATCGCCGACCGGACCCACAACGTCGGCACATGACGCGGGGGTAGTGGCTGTGTCGACGTCGAACACGGGTGGAGCCGGGGGAGCAGTGGGAGGAGTCGGTGCGCTTGCAGGAGGTGATACCATCAAATTTGCTAGCTATTTGAATGCCCGGCAATTTTGTGACTCGGGCAGTACAATTCAATGGCCCAGTCCAGCCATTGAAATGCATTTGCCCCGTGTTTGGATAAGGGAGCACTTGACATATTTATGCTTTTCCCAGCCGTGATACCATCTCTGAGAGAACCGAAAAGTATATGTGGCAGAGGAACAAGAAAATTAGTCCACAACGTTTGGGCTCATGTATGATGCCAGCCATGACAACCAGAGAACGATGCGAATAAATTGAAGGCGTGTGTGTTGGAAGAATCCGCACGCCCGCTGAAGGAATATGATGGATGATTTTTAGAATTGGACCAATTTTCTAGCACCATTGGAGCATTTCTGAGGCCTTTTTTGTAAGCCATTCATCATCTTCGGGTCCGAATCCTTTCCATCCGACCTTGAATTGATGGACACGCCTTCCTCGAATTTTGCGGAGCCGTTCAGCGATGATGAAGTCAATCTCAACCCACCATTCTCGCGTATGTATTCATCCGGCAGGTCCTTATTTTGAACTGAATCATGGTAGTCTCTTGCCATTTCTGCCATTGCTTTCGGACGAGTCTCATATTGTGGTGTGTCTGAATTTATTCCATCTTCATTCGTGAATTCTGATATAGATTCTCGGGGATGGTAACCCTTGGCTGAGCGTGTCCAGGATGTAGTTCGTAAAGTCTCTCCTTCAATGTCATAACGTGCTTCTGACAATGCACTCTTTTTCTCAGCTTCTTCTCTTAATCGATCATTGATTTTCTTCTAAAGCAAGTAGGAAGTTAATGTCCTGTCCTCCTGTGGCATTTCCTCATCATGGATCACAATATTCAACTGTGCTTGCCATATTTTGATTTGACAAGCCGACTCGTTTGTAATGAATCTGGAACAGTGTTTCCCATACGTAATGATGCCCAGCTTCCATTCTGCCCACAGCGTCTGGATATTTTCCATCTCGTCGTGTGGAGAGTACTCAAGACACTCAAGATCCTTCAACAATTGAACAGCAAGAGCTTGAGCATAATTCATGAATTTTCGAGTTTCGAGCAGATACAGAAGCATGCTCCAGCATCTATGGCCTGGCTGCTCGTCGGGTCTGGATGTCAATTGAGTAATTACAAGACGGTGGTCGGTTTTAACAGCGCAGGGCTTAATTCCCCAATTTCTATACAATTTGAAGTCTTTGTTTACTACGCAGATTCGGTCAATCCGAGAATATGAATCTTGTATTTCATTGGACTGCGAGTTTTTTCGGTGTTGGATGCATGTATAGTCCTCTGTATCAGGTAATATGGTCCGCCATCCATCGTTCAATTTTAATAAATCCTTGAGCATTCTGAAGCTGTCTGGGAGGCGCGTTCAGACCTCTGCTCAGTGTTTGCGTGTACCGCTTCGCCCCCAACTACAATAGAGAGGTTGCGCAAAAGCCGCATGCGGCTTTCAAAGCCGTACACGGCAATATCCTTTTTTTGCTCCGGAGCATCACTGGGACTCTCAAATAGCCTCTTTTGACCACCAGAGCAAAGAAAAAAAAAAGCCGCATGCGGTGAGTTTGCGCACCAAAAAAGCCGCATGCGGCTTTGCGCAACCTCTCTAATAGATCAGACAGTGCCGGCACGAGTTTGCGTCGGGGTCAGTCGGTGTCCATTGTCCGGGCAATGTTAATGAGATACTGACAGTTGCCCATCTGAATACAGATGATAATACGGCCATCACTGTGGTAATCCACCGTCGGGTCAAGCGTCCCACCGACATAACCAAGAATGCACCCTCGCCTATTGCTTCGCGTCTCGCCAAGAAGCCACGTTCTCCTCCTCAGCGTCACATTCATAATCAGTCGTTCAACCCTCTGTGGGCCCCACTGCGCGCCAACCACAAGCGGCAAAATAGTGCACCAGGTTAGTGGTAGAGCCAATTGCAATATGGGGCTTACTAGGGTGCATTTAGACCCAAGGATTGAAGAATCATGAACATATCATGCCGTAGACAGCGTCAATCCCATTCACTTGTTGCCTTCAACGGGGGGAGAAAGAGTCGATTCTGGTCTGCAATCAGCAGGTGATGAATTCCTGGTGCAGGCTTACATATACTCATCGTCGTGCAGTTTTGGATATATCGCCGGCTCAAATCGGACGGCCGGACACTCCTCCCCCGTGGATGCGTCACTGCTTCTGAAGAACTTCGTGATCATATGGTGATTATATATTTTGGAAAGAGGCCAGGGAGGGAGTACATTGGCCAAGACAAAGAATTCTAGTTGAGTAAATTATACACAGCATTAGCCAAGTCGGCTGAGGGCAGAAAAGTTCGCTGCCCATGAATTAGGAGGTTGGCAGAGTGAGCTCGGATTCCAATAACTTCCACAGGTGGGCCACAGTTGGATCAACAGTAATTTGGCCGCCGTTGGGATTCGAGTTGATTTGTACCTCATGCATCTCCGGTTTGTGGTGTTATCATTGTTAAAGGGGGCGGGGTGCACACAAGCAACATCTGTTTTTTGGCTTAGAGGTAACTCTGGCTTTCCACAATTTTCTGCAGTTGGCAATCGAGTTGGGTTAATCCTCGTTTGATTCCCGATGCATACATTTTTTTTTTTTTTTGTCTTGTTCTTTTTGCTTCGAAGAATTTACCCTATGATCAGCTCCGTCGAACGTAGCAGGTGCAGTAATATTAACCTCACTGGTGGGCCGAACCGTGGCTCAGGGGGTACAATATTTCGTTCAGCCGGGCTGAGGGCCTACAGGCTGCAGTAATATTGCACCATTGATCGGCTGTGTCGAACGTAGCAGGTGCAGTATTATTAGCCTCACCGGTGAGCTGAACCGTGGCTTGCGGGGTCCACGATATTACACCTGATCAATTTATCGTTCAGCCGAGTAGAGGCCTTCAAGCTGCAGTAATATTGCACCATTTATCAGCGCTGTCGAGGGCAGCATTATTCCATCATTCACCGCAAGCCGTCATCGGCTTATGTTGGAGTCTAGTTTTACATCAACAGCATCACTAATTGTAGTCATTCAGCTACTTAATCTGTCTTGATCCTCCAGACCCCTCCACAATTTTGATGTTTCCACATTGTGAGAATGATCTGATGCCAGAGATGTCACGTGGTTGACGGCCGAAATCGGGTGGTAGAATGCTGGAGTGTCTAAAGTGTTTCTCCGGAGGGTGGGGGCAGGCACTGCATTCAGACCCCTAGGCGGCAGAGGGTGTGTCCGCCGCGCCACGGCCGAGCGCGGCAGACCCGAGGGCAACGGGTTCTGCCGCGGGTGGCCTCCCTAGGCCTACCTGATGCGCAATTAGGCTCGTAACCAGCCTGCCTACGGCGTTCTAACAAGGCGAGCTTGTTGCCGTAGGCAGGCTGGTACTTCTCGGAGCTGCCAAAAGGCTGTCGCGGAGTTTGAAATTCAAGTGACCTTTTAAAAATCTTACTCATTTTGTGCTCAATTTTGAAGCTTGTTTTTTGGTTGAAGCGGGGAAAATGAATGAAAATTGTATTCCTCCAATTTTGCCTCCTTACATTTTGTATTTGTGGGACAGAACACCGTAAAACCTGAGGGTAGTTTTAGTGGTGATCAACTTCGGACCGTGATCTCCGGAATTGCCGCAGCTCATTGCATCATTGCGTCATCGGCCTCACTAACTTAATTTCAAACTCCGCCTCAGCCCTTTCACACAGCCCGAGAAGTACCAGTCTGCCTACGGCAACAAGCTCGCCTTGTTAGAATGCCATAGGCAGGCTGGTTACGAGTCTAATGCGCAATCACCGAGTGCACAATTAATGCACTCGGAACCTGCTTGGAACTGAAAATTGTCAACAGAACCGATAGATTTGCATTCAAATAGTGGGCATTTTGAAAAGCATGACCTGACACAATAGAGCTGTATTCAAATCGCTGGCATTTTGAAAAGTGGCACAATAGACCTGCATTCACAGGGCGGGCATTTTGAAAAGCGTGACCTGGCACAATAGAGGTGCATTCAAACGGCGGGCATTGTGAAAAGCATGACCTGACGCAATAGAGGTGCATTCAAAGGGCTGGCACTTCCCGACGCAATAGAGATGCATCCAAATGGTTGCCATTTTGAAAAGCGTGACCTGGTGCAATAGAGATGCATTCAAATGGCGGGGTTTTTGACATTTTGAAAGTGTGACCTGACGCATTCAAATGGCGGGCATTTTGAAAAGCATGACCTGACACACTAGAGAGGCTCCCTGAAACCTGACACAGTGGCACATCATTCAAATCCAACACACGGCAGAAGAAGCGACACACCATTCAATATTTCATGCCATCCGACACTGTGTTCCATATATGACGAGGTCCTACAGAATTCCGACACACCGGACTCCGAACAGACCCGACACACTGTACGGCACTGGGAATGTACGGTATATTGCATGTGCCACTGAGAACTGGCAGTAAGCATACACATTCTGGTGCCTACCACGAGATGAGTGGTATTGAACCACGTTGCCAAGGCGGATCATTTATATGAAGGCCTGAGAGAATTGCCTTTTGGGGTGAATTGTGGTACAGTGTACTTGATGCGACTCGGGCTACAGGTTACTTCAGACTAGTGAAGGAAATATGGTTGTGATAACCTGCATCTGGCCCGAGTTGAAATTTTTGATACTGAAATCCAGGAGTTTCACCGTCCCCAAGCATCATAGTTTTCACGTTCCCTGTTAGGATCGGTGATTGCGTGAT
This sequence comes from Mycena olivaceomarginata, assembly GCA_029378375.1. NCBI lineage: Eukaryota > Fungi > Basidiomycota > Agaricomycetes > Agaricales > Mycenaceae > Mycena > Mycena olivaceomarginata. The sequence continues at coordinate 347,182 of JARKIC010000144.1, read as the reverse complement.
CCAGGACACATAGCCTCCAATCGATATATTGCAAGTACGGATCTCCTTTAGAACGGGATGGAAAATTGAAACTCCGAACTGACATTGACTTTCCCAGAGACAGAAAAAGATTGAGACAGTTGAAACTACACACAGTTGTGAGATGGCCTACTCTGGAGCCGCCAAAGATATCAAATACAGAGATATGGCACGATATAAAATTCAGGGTTGAAAGACTTCGGCATTCCGGACTTAACGGTCTATTCTATTCCCGTTTCAAATTTGCGTTGACCGCAACTCCGGGTCTATGGTGCTACTACTGACTCACCATGATTCATGCCATAGTTCCATCACTAAACCTGATGTAGATTCATGGCGGCAAGTGTGAAACTGAACAAGTGGTTGTCGCGTTCCGTCTGCATAAAGATCCCGTCCAAGAGGAATTAATAGGAAGGTTGTGGACAGTGTTATCCTGGAAAAAAGAACGGTTATCTAAGCTCTAAGGCGATTGGTTGAGGAATGGTGACCCGCTGGAGAACCCGAAGAACGACAATCAATAATAAAGCATGCAAGGATGCCACACGCTACGCACACGCCGATACTTTCGGAGCTCTCGTCCAAATCAACCCAACGGGTGTCGAGGCACAATTCCTGGTTATGAGCCCTGAAATTCCGCGTGAATGATCGATGGAAGGCTGCCAGTCAGTACAGCGAGAGAGGCAAGTGTCCTAGACGTGCCTCGTCACGAAAGGTATCAAAAACGATGTCCGGAAGCCGCGCCAACAGCCTCTTGAGCTCGTTAATAGTAGGAATATATGAGCACCGACATGTTGGGAGGAAGTGAGTGACAAGTCATGACTGGGTTCAGCCAGATCCGTGGCCATGTGTTGGGTTTTCTGAATGACACATCAATGTGCTGGATATTCTCAGAATTGTGTTGCTCTTTCTGAGTGTGTCGGATATTCTCAGAATTGTGTCGCGGCTTCTGACAGCTTCCGACATGTGTCGGATTTGAAAGATGTGTTGATGTGTCGGCTGTCCTATATCCTCCGCACTAGAGGTGCATTGAAAGGGTGGGCATTTTGAAAAGCATGACCTGATGCAATAGAGGTGCATTCAAAGGGCTGGCACTTCAAAAAGCTTGGCCCGACGCAATAGAGGTGCATCCAAATGGCTGCCATTTTGAAAAGCGTGACCTGGCACAATAGAGATGCATTCAAATGGTGGGCATTTTGTAAAGCATGACTTGACACAATAGAGATGCATTCAATTTCAAATGGCTGTCATTTTGAAAAGCATGACCTGACACAATAGATTTGCATTCATTGATTCAAATACAGTGTTGTACCACCTGATGGGACAGTGTCACCACTTGGGACGAACACATTTTTCTCCACTGGAAGTATTCCTTTCAACCTGAAATTTGTGATACATGGATATGAGTATATGAGCTATATATTATCAGAGTTTGGGACAAAAGGGCGCTGTGGATGGATGGTTCTAAAGGTGCACATCAGTTCAAAAAGTCAGAAATCACGAAATTCAAAAATTATATATCTTACTGTAAACAAGTAAGAAAATTAAACCGGCTGACACAGAGGCATGTCTATACTGTAGTCCTGTAGAACAAGTAATCTCACACTCAAATGGGACGTGTGACTGTCTGTGACCACTGTGACACGGCAATATTGCTTGCCAAATATCTTGTCCTTAATGCCTGCAATTCATTTTTGCCAGTATGTCTATCCTTATAAAATTACGCCTGTGTGAAGCCTTTTGTCGGATATGATTTCGGAAACTGAATCAGTTGTCACAAAACCACCGCCAGTGCATGTATTATTCTGCAGTTCTGAGTGCAGACCAAATTCGAGCAACACAATAAGTATGTGAATCTTCGTCTTTGTCAGCAGTCAAGCTCAGAATTTTCTAGCACTGGTGGAGAATTTTCAAGTTTTTCAGTGTAAATATTGGTGAAAAATGTAAAACATTTTTCAGAGATTTTTCACTGCAAAAATGGATGAAAAATTCAAAAGTTTTTCAGCACTTTTCCATTTTATTTCAAAATTTTCACCTTGAAATACAAAAGTGTTGAAAACTTTTTGAATTTTTCATTAGTTTTTTCAGTGAAAGACTTGTGAAAAATCCCGAACATTTTTCACCAATTTTCTCACTGAAAAACTTGAAATGTTCAGCCCATCTTTCAAAGCAAGGGCGGAATTGAGCAAGTGCAATTAAATTCAAGTCACTGGCGCCGTTGGTGCTTGAATTAGCGCCTCGGAAAGTTTAACGCTGATACTTGGCATTGGGTACACTTTTATAGGCACGCGCACACGCTTCCACTCGGTTAAATCATTGGCGCCGGTTTGGCGCTTGAATTCACGGAGTTTGGCCTTGTGTACACTTTTATAGGCGCGCGAGCGCTTAAAATTGATCATGGGGCCAAAAGCCCGAGGAAGCGCCGTTTATTGAGCGCTTCCGAAGGTCTGGACCGAGCACTTCCAAAGCCTCGGGCCTGATCTCCCCAAAGCGGAGTTTAAAAGGCTTCAGACAGACATGGATAATCTTATAAAGAGAGAAGATGTAAGAACATTCTCTGGATTGGCAGGGCCATCAGACTTGATGGTCTCTTCAGAGCCCTGGCGCACGCGCTTTGGGTTTGATTCTTCGGTATCACTGGTGTCTGCACTGGACTCCAGTCTAATTGGACATGATAGTGAGTCTTATTAAATAAATATATAAACAAATTCACTCACTTACGCTTCGTTTTGCTGGCTGCACTTTGTCTGGGAGGCATGGGAAAGTGGAATTCTGTTTTTTCACACCTCATCTTTATAGCAACTAGTTATTATGATGTCACGTCATACAGCAATGGCTTTCCTTCGTCATAGCATCCTTTCAACCTCTGCAGCGTTCCGAGCACTCCAGAAGATGTAGCAGGAACACGAGCCCGCCGAGGCGGGCCCCAAATAGATAGAGGTCGGAGGTAGAAGCTATACAATATTGTAATACCGGAAACGAATAGTAGACGAGTCCATAACACACGAGTCCATTGATAAAAAGTGAGTAGAGTAAAAGAATTATAAAATGAAGTACAGGGAGAGGAGAGTGGGTGAAGAAATATACAGGGGAGGAAAGCCTGATATAATATCAGTCTCGCTTCGTTCTCAGTAAATCACGGCGGCGCCGCTTACTATAGCCAAGATTTGCTTCGTGAATTCACAGTGGCAAAGCCACGGATTGGACAGCAAAGTCTTGGAGAACAAGCAAGAAGAAATGAGGGACAGAAAAAACGGCAGGAGCGCGGAGCGCGTACCTTTGTGCTAGATGGTAAAGGCGAAGCCCGATAGCACAAGGAAAATCAACTGCGAGCTATTTAACCTCTGACTCAGCCTCCACTAAATCAATAGCACTGAGTCAGAGAGCTCGTAGTCAGGGGTTCGGCGATGCCAAATGATTGATGGGAGCGGCTTCGCACTGAAACAGAGCGCTCGTAGTCAGGGGTTCGGCGAGGCCAAATGACTGATGGGAGCGGCGAAGCCGCTATTCGCGTGTCGGGTGGGCTCAGCCTCCGCTAAATCAATAGCACGAGATTCGCAGGAAGGGGAGATCCGACATCTCTCGGCGGCATCTCCATTACGTGACACTAGTAGTCCACATTGTCCTGAAAAATGAAAAGGGGTACACAGCGGATAGAGGAACAATGAACCTCCCACTTGAAAACTGATTTGCCAGCACTTCACGAACGAACACACTAATAGTCAGTGAAGGCTTGTAACAAATTAATTGAAGCATCGCCATAAACTCAGGGTTCAAAATGGCATTATAAAGCATGTGATTCAAAATGGCATTTCAGGGCATCAAACCATTTAATAGTGTTTAAAATGCCATTGCGAAGCATGTGATTCAGAATGCCATTTCGGGGCATGGGGTTCAAAATGCGAGTATCTTGCGGGATCTATTCAAACCTTAAATATGTTAACTGCTCCCTTATCCCTCCTGCTCTCGGCTGAATTAAACCATTTGATAGTGAGGCACAGGATTCAAAATGGCATTGCAAAGCATGTGAATCAAAATGCCATTTCGGGGCATGTGGTTCAAAATGCGAATCAAACCATTTAATAGTGTTTAAAATGCCATTGCGAGGCATGTGATTCAGAATGCCATTTCGAGGCATGTGGTTCAAAATGCAAATCAAACCATTTAATAGTGTTTAAAATGCCATTGCGAAGCATGTGATTCATTATCCCTCCTGCTCTCGGCTGAATTAAACCATTTGATAGTGAGGCACAGGGTTCAAAATGGCATTGCGAAGCATGTGATTCAGAATGCCATTTCGAGGCATGTGGTTCAAAATGCAAATCAAACCATTTAATAGTGTTTAAAATGCCATTGCGAAGCATGTGATTCAGAATGCCATTTCAGGGCATGGGGTTCAAAATGCGAATATCTTGCAGGATCTATTCAAACCTTAACATGTCAACTGCTCCCTTATCCCTCCTGCTCTCGGCTGAATTAAACCATTTGATAGTGAGGCACAGGGTTCAAAATGGCATTGCAAAGCATGTGACTCAAAATGCCATTTTGGGGCATGTGGTTCAAAATGCGAATCAAACCATTTAATAGTGTTTAAAATGCCATTGCGAAGCATGTGATTCAGAATGCCATTTCGAGGCATGTGGTTCAAAATGCAAATCAAACCATTTAATAGTGTTTAAAATGCCATTGCGAAGCATGTGATTCAGAATGCCATTTTGAGGCATGGGGTTCAAAATGCGAATATCTTGCGGGATCTATTCAAACCTTAAATATGTCAACTGCTCCCTTATCCTTCGCATTTTGAACCCCATGCCCCGAAATGGCATTCTGAATCACATGCTTCGCAATGGCATTTTAAACACTATTGAATGGTTTGATTTGCATTTTGAACCACATGCCTCGAAATGGCATTCTGAATCACATGCTTCGCAATGGCATTTTAAACACTATAAATGGTTTGATTCGCATTTTGAACCACATGCCCCAAAATGGCATTTTGAGTCACATGCTTTGCAATGCCATTTTGAACCCTGTGCCTCACTATCAAATGGTTTAATTCAGCCGAGAGCAGGAGGGATAAGGGAGCAGTTGACATATTTAAGGTTTGAATAGATCCCGCAAGATATTCGCATTTTGAACCCCATGCCCCGAAATGGCATTCTGAATCACATGCCTCGCAATAGTATTTTACACACTATTAAATGGTTTGATTTGCGAACCCCATGCCACGGAATGCCATTTTGAATCACATGCTTTGCACTGCCATTTTGAACCCTGTGCTTCACTATTGAATGATTTAATTCGCATTTTGAACCCCATGCCATGGAATGCCATTTTGAATCACATGCTTTGCACTGCCATTTTGAACCCTGTGCTTCACTATTGAACAATTTAATTCGCATTTTGAACCCCATGCCACGGAATGCCATTTTGAATCACATGCTTTGTACTGCCATTTTGTAACCTGTGCCTCACTATTGAATGATTTAATTCAGCCGAGAGCAGGAGGGATAAGGGAGCAGTTAACATATTTAAGGTTTGAATGGCATTTTGAGTCACATGCTTTGTAATGCCATTTTGTACCCTGTGCCTCACTATTGAGCGATTTAATTCGCATTTTGAACCCCATGCCACGGAATGCCATTTTGAATCACATGCTTTGCACTGCCATTTTGAACCCTATGCTTCACTATTGAATGATTTAATTCGCATTTTGAACCCCATGCCACGGAATGCCATTTTCAATCACATGCTTTGCACTGCCATTTTGAACCCTGTGCTTCACTATTGAACAATTTAATTCGCATTTTGAACCCCATGCCACGGAATGCCATTTTGAATCACATGCTTTGTACTGCCATTTTGTACCCTGTGCCTCACTATTGAATGATTTGATTCAGCCGAGAGCAGGAGGGATAAGGGAGCAGTTAACATATTGGCGCGGATACTCAAGCCATGTATATTCGGTTATATTTTCCAGCGTCTACCATTGATGAGCCCGAAGCTGCGGCCAATGGTCGCAAAGCTATAAAGACACTCGTAGCGAGTCGTAACTATCTCTATGTTGTAACAAGACCTATTCTCCAATTTATGCTAAGCGAATCCTAACAAAATTGACCTTGCGGAAGGATTTTGGGATTTTGGAGGCTCAAATGTTAGAATTCTTAGGAGCTCAGGCCGACTTGAGCACGAAGTAAGACGCATCATTCCGCTGCCTCTTAGCCGTATCCTAGCTCAGTTGGTAATGTGATTAGACTAGTTACTTGTTTCCTCTAGGTTCTCGGTTTCAATCCCCTAGGTGCCTTTTTCATTCATGTTCTTTTTTTTTTATTCCCCTTTCTTTTTATTCGTACGTTCCCGCGACCTACGTACGAATAATCCCTGGTCCCCCCGGGGTCCGCCGGATTCTCGGCCCAGTTCTAGGCTCTAGGGGGATAAATAATCTTTCTATGATATTATTGGACCTACCCTTCAGTCAATAGCCATCATGAATTTTCGCATTATAGCAGGGGCTAGCAAAAGATTCGTCCGGCAAGAATGAAATATTCTGGGAGCAGAACAGTAGGGATGGGCTCAGCATAATATTATTGAACCAAGAAATCAGCCTTGGGCCGATCACCATGATAATATCATTTCCGACACTTGGCTCAGTTCAGCCGAACGACCATTGAAATATTATACTTCCTATAAGCCTCAGTTCAGCCGAACCATAAACTGACGGACCATAATATTGTACACCGTGGTAATATGGATGCAGCCTATCGTAGGAACAATATTGTGGTGGCGCAGGTAGCTAGGGTCTGCCGAATGCTGCAGGAATATTATGCTCCCTGCATGCCTCAATTCAGCCGAACTGTAAATTCAGTGACCACAATATTATATCCTCTGCGAAGCTCGATTTCAGCCGATCAAAGGACAAATATCATTTCTGCCTGGATGGCTTGGTTTGGCCGATCACTGCAGGAATATTTTGCCCCCTGCATATCTCAGCATGCTGGATGTCGTGCGCGTACTGCTTATGAATTTTTTCCATAGCGGGCCCCGCCAAACTTGTGTGCAAAGAGTATACACAGAAAATGATTCCAGAATTGGAAAATTCAAAAGATATTGTACAACAGCAGTTCGCCGGTGGTTAAATTTCCTATGTAGAAATGGATCTTTCGGAAAGGCGGTCCACTTTTGCACGAAGAAAAGAAAGAATGCACTGGATAGTCCATTGTAAGGCACGGGGTTCAAAATGCACCCGCGGCACGTGGTGAAAATCGCTCCCTTATCCCTGCGGAACCCAGCTGGAATACATTATGAGGCACGGGGTTCAAAATTGATTGTGTCCATTGCCCTCACTCGCGGGGCATTCAAATCCGGAATGCAGCGCGTCTATTCAATGAACCCTACACGATATCATAGAGATGTATGACTTATCCAAGAATTATGGCAATATTACCTGTCTCTCAGTACGAGTTAACCTCAGTTCTTCTGCGAATATCCCCGCTCTTAAAGTTTCTCGTTCAATATCTTGCTCATCGGAAGCCCAGAACAATTGTACAATTCAGTATCTTGCTCGTGGGAAGCCCAGAACAATGATTTGGGTGGTGGGTGTCTGTACATTTCAGTACCTTGCTCTCGGGAAGCCTAGAACAAAAAGCTTTAAATACGTCAAATATTGCCTTATCCCTGCCGAACCCGGCCAAGAATGGTCCACATTTGAGACGCGTGATCTCCTCACCTTTTGAGACCCCTGACCCTATTGCCGCATTTTGAAAAGCGTAGTTTAACCAACATCATGCCCATGGCCGTTGTCTCAAGAGGAAGGTGGATAGCCGAGACGCGAATTGTTTTCACGGCTCGACGATCCCATGAAGGCTGCGGCTGGACCAACGCCGAATAATCGGCGTCAGGCTCTCTGCGAGGAGAACTCAAACTTGGGGCAGTCGTCCGAGAAGAGGGCTCGTCGAGTCGTTGGCGTTAAGACAACGACAAGACGTTGCGACCGCGTCGATGAAGACAGGAGATCGCGGAGAGCACAAGCCAATAGGCTCCGGTAGATAGCAGAGATCGTCCGACAAAAAAGTGTGAAGGTTGGTTGCCCTTTACTCGAGAACACACCAGTGAACTACTCGTGGCCGAAATAAGTCTTGGCATCTTCCTCTTTATAAAATTACGCTGTCCGAAGCCTTTAAACTCCGCCGGCAATCTCCTTTCACGTTGATGTCTGCTTTTAGCCAAGCGGAGAGCGGCCCGGCGAAGCCGGCCGCGAACCGCTAGTATCACTTTGAATGAGCACTCATTATGACATTTATTGATGAGGAGATTGTCTTTCAGCCCAAAAAACATATAAAGATGGCCAGTGAGGTGCAAAAATTGGGATGACAGTGTTGATGCCATCAGATATGGCTGATGTACCATCATATCGAGATCCTTCAATTGCCTCTGCCGACTGTTGTAGCACTTGGATTTATTTCAACATGGTAGATGTAAACAATGACCAAAGACTACATTTTGACCTTCTTAGATCCTCGACCCGGGCTCAATCTTGACGCGCATTTTCTCAAACCTGAGAATCGATCTCCACATTTCAACATGGTGGATCAATAACCACGGAAGAGTCCGAAAGACATGCGGCTTTTCCGTCTGCAGAGGCCCCTCCAGTTGGCGGTGATGCAGAGCCAAGGCGCACTCATTGCGGCGCAGGTTGGCGCTGCGAAAGGTGGTGACAAGATTGCCTTCACGGCCGTGGTTGAAGTTTCAAATACTGAGATGCGCTCGACAGAATTTCTTGAAACTCGGGCAGCGTCTCAGAGCGTACCCAGGCTGCGTGCTGACGCCGCCGCGGAACTGCGCACACGATATTTGCCGAACAAGGTCCTTGATCATATTTGGCGCCATCACTTTTGATGGCTACTGTGTTGGGGCGAAAAAAAAGGCGAAAAACCTGGAAAGATGGACACGCAGAAATCAAAGGAGGTACAGAACTCATCGATGTCGCAAGCTAGGAAACCCGAGCCGCCGAATCCACCCCAATACGCCACAGTACTTGAATAGCAATGTGGGGGGTGGCACCTGGTTGAAGTTTCACAATACTGAGATGTGCTCGACAGAATTTCTTGAAACTCGGGCAGCGTCTGGGACCGTGCCCAGGCCGCATGCTGACGCCGCCGCCGGACTGCGCAGACGATAGTTCCTGAACAAGGTCCATTGCGGCGGGATTTGATACAAAAGACCGGAGTTTGAGCAACGGTGCGGACTCGTTGAAATTTTTTGAAATAACTGGCATCATACTCAGCTCATTGAAAAGAGTCCATAGGAATACTTTCGTGATTTTACTATAGGTTTTGGGGTACGGCCATTGTTTTGGAGGCTAACCACTATAAATACCGCTTTATCTCAAGAACGACTCGTGGGATTGGGCTAAAAAAAATTCAGAAGGACCTCTGTTAGGTCTACTTTGCATCCCGATCATTTCCGGGGGCTTACTATAACCTTCATCAAAATTGTTGAGTTTGGCTGTCCCCTACCGTAGCAGTGCCCGGCTGTTTCTGTGCGCCGCGGTATTGGTCAGTCAGATTTCAGCGGCTAGATCGTCGGGTAAGAGAGACCTGCGAGTATTTGTATTTTGTTTCCGTCTCAATTCACGTTCTGAATCGTCGCAATCCGCACGCCGTTCTCTCTGGGCTTCACGTCGCAGTCGACGCCGTCGTTCCTCGCCTGTTTCTTGTTCAGGATGTCCGGCTGATTCCGCCATTCGGGCCCGAATTCAAAGAGGCAAGTAATGAGAATCAGAGCGTTCACGTGCAAACCGTGCTGAAAGGAAGAAGTGGTGAAAAGAAAGATACTCGAGCTCGAGGCTGATTTTTGGGAGATGAAATTCTTCCGATTCTTGCGGTCACAGCATGGAAAGAAGGGGCATATAGAAGCGTCCTCATTTTCCAGTAGAATGCCGGATCGTGAGAAGCTGCAAACCATCAGAGGATATTGGACGGACTGTTTGGGTGTTGTGCCGAAACCGGGGACAAATTTAGGGAGGGCCTGTGGCGGGAGGCGCAAGATCGACGAAAAGGGTAAGATTAAGATGATGTAACTGATGACACGGACGGAATTTTGACAGCGGAGATTGAAAAGGCCTCGGACAGACAGACAGCTTAATTTTGAGCTCACCGCGCCGCCTGATGACTTCAGCCCCATCGAGGAGGCGCTGGGTGCGGTTCTCGCCATCCTTTGACTGCTTCTCGAGCTGCGCCAATCGCTTTTCCTCCGCCAAAGCCCTCCCTTCCGCCGAGGTGAGCATCCTAGCTGTCGTCGAGAGGGTGCGTGAATTGCCGGCACGTTGCTTCCCTTTTACGTTCAGCTTCTGCTGTAGCGACTGGATGTGGTGGCCTGCTAGGACAGCATGGGCGTCAGCACCCTCGCGCTGAGCATGGGCTTCGTCGCGCTGAGCCTTCATCTTGCGCGAGAGTGCTTGGTAGTACTCCACCAGGGCGGGGCCAGAAAGATCAGAGGGAGGCTCGCTGTCATCTGCGGGATATTCGTAAACAATTGTGAGAGCAGGAGCGGAGGCGGAGGACGTAGAGGATGTGGATGACGAAAGATCAGGAACGTCGTCGTCGGATGCAGGAGGTGACGGAACGGCGGGAAAGCCTAGAGGAAGGTGGAGCTGCGTGGATGTGGAGATGCTGGGCGCGTAATCGGCGGCAGTAAAAATAGGGGAGCTCAGAGTAACTTTGCCGGAGTGCTTTTCCTGCTTGTCTGCCGGAGCGCTGGTCATCAGGTGATTGTTCCCATCGGCTCCCGTTGTCACATCAGCCAAGATCAACTTGTTTGATAACTCGCGGCGACGATCGCCGCAATGGTCGGAGACGGCGGGCGTGTTGAGCGCGCACATTCTGATTGTCGGGATCAGAAATGGGCGAGATATTTGTTTTTGTCCGAGTACTAGGTATGTCCGGCGAGGCGGGGGGAGATAGTACGCTGCGAGTAGTAGTAGAACTAGAAGTATACACGTATGCCGGTAGAGGTGTTGTACTTTCTTCCAAGTTCTCGCACCCACAACAAAAGTGAAACCCTTTGCGCCATCCATCAGCATACACCGGCTCCGAGGCAAATTCGCAGCCCAGTGGTTAATTGCAGGCCAGCTGTGGCTTACAAACAAAGCAAAGTATGTGCTTCAACTGTTTGTAGCGTCTGTCTACGAGAGACTAGCTCTGGCTGCTATAACTCAAGTATTAGTAGTTCCTGGTACACAGATGCTTCACATCAACAATTATATCCAGTTATACGAATTCTCCAAACATCTCCACAATCGCGAACCGGCCGAAGATGTCTGCCGTCCTCGTAAACTGTCCTCGGCAATGCATGCTACTTGATAAAGCCCATGATGCATGTTAACGTTCGTTGCCCCAGATAGTTCGCCATTCGTATGTATTGGGTACAAACTCCACAATCCAAGCACCACGTGCACGCCACAATGCAGTGCATAATCATTATTTGTTCGCCACGGCAAGACCGACAACATCGAGGATAGAATCCATGTTCATTGCGGTGTCAACAACCATAGAGTCCATGTGGATTGTGGTGTCGACAATCATTGAGTTGTCCGAATCCAGGAGTTGTACGAACAGAGGTATTGATGTATCCGAAATCAAGGAGAGGTCGTTTGGGAGATCGAGGTCTCCCGGTGTGGGTAGTGATGTATCCGCAATCAAAGAGAGGTCGTCGGAGAGATCAATGCGTATGCTTTGTTCGCCCAGTGCGAGTGGAGACTTTGGTGTATCCACAATCAAAGAGGAGTTGTTGGAGTTATCGATCCGTATGATTTGCTCGCCCAGTGCGAGTGGAGGGAGTGATGTATCTGCGATCAGGGAGGAGTCGTTGAAGAGTTCGATGTGTATGCTTTGCTCGCCCAGTGCTGGGGACTGGCCATGTTCTCCACGGTAAGCTTTTCCGGCCTTGCGAGTTCGAAGGACTTTGAAAACGGGAATTCGACAAGGTGTCTGGCCAGTTGTCGGCTGGTGGGGGTGGCGCCAATCTATTGGGAGTATGGGGAGCTTGTGATTGTCAGGGAGAGAGGTTCAGAAGCCGCGATGGCTCAAAGTGAAGTTAATTACATGATGTCCCAGGGCGAGTGCTACGAAGCTCGTTATTCACATCGGCGGGTGAGTAGGCGGAATTGCCTTCGCGCGAGGGCGACGCAGAATTGCTCATGGCGGTCACTTGATGGGCGGAGGGTGCTTACAGATGGGTAGATGCCGTGTTTGTATTTGCTGACCATCCGCCTCTTGCCCGATCCTGAACCAACTTACTGGGGAGGGTCAGAGTCCCGTGGGCCCGTATTAAAGGCAGTGATTATCAGAAAGTTCTTCGGGTGGAAACAACATTTCCTTCCATTCACGACGGCTTCGGCCTCCTTCATTTTATCTTCCATCGCAGTCCATTTGGGACCTTTGAACTCACATCCAGGACTGAAGACTGTTTCTTCTTCCTCTTCACACTCATAATCTCTGTCTTCCAGTGCATCCTCAAATTTAGCGTCGGTGTACCTCGAAAACAGAGGAAGTGCTCGACGATTTTGTCTGTCCTGTGCTGAGAAGTCATCACGGGCATCGTTTCATTCACAGCAAATGTTGAAGTGTTTCATTTTCTCAGATGCCTTGGGAGAGAATTTGTGCTCACAAAAAGTTTCATCCCAACTGTCCACATCATTTTTCAAGTTGTCCCGGAACGCCCAGTGGAAAAGCGTGCTTTCAAACGCTGCAGCAAGACCAGGGCAACATAAGTGACGGCCTCCTGCAGCTTCGTGCGGTGGAAGACATAGGCGATAAAATGAGGGTAACTTCGCCGGCGAGTGGGTGAATTGCGGGGGACTGGGGGGCCATGCAAAGAGGTGCATGAGAAACCGTGCACTCAGCTGGGCGATGTATTCATGGCCATAGAAAGGGTATGACCTACTTGGCAGAGGCTGGGTGTTTGGGTCAGAGAATGAAATAAAGGCGGGTCGTGGGAGCACCAGACTGACGGGAGGGACTGCCTGATGAGCCTTGAGACTCAGAGGAATGTGACGATCATGGGGTGGCTTGTACATGCGCCTTTCATCTCAATGTCTGTCTGGATGAGAGGGAGGGACAAAGAGAGCATCGGTTGTTTCGAGGCGGGTGTTTACATATCATTTGATCTTGAGAAGATCTGTCAAACGTGAGTTTTCCGCTGATTCGACCGAATAAGTACAACCGAATGGGATGACTTCCTCTTCGGCGCTCTGAGCATTGGGGCTTTCATGCCATGGTGAAGCGGGTGCATTGGGGTGGGTTTTTCTTTCGAGCAGACCACAATACGGGTACACCGGCCCATGCTTGAATACTGCAATACCGGTACTTTGGCCCGTGTTTGAACCCCACAGGTATGTTGGCTTGTGTTCAAATACTAAAACACAGGTACATGCACCCATGCTCGGATATTGAAACACAGGTACGTGCACCCATGTTCAGATATCAAAACACAGGTATGTTCGCCCACACTCAGATATCGAAACACAGGCATGGGCACGTGCACCTACGCTCGTATATTGAAATACAGATATGTGGGCCCACACTCGGATATTGAAACATGGGTACGTGAGGCCGATCACAACCAATCGACGAACACGGATTTAAGTGATCATGGCTACTGGGGTTTTTCATTCAAATCAACAGTGAGCCTGCATTCTTTTGGGCTTGGAATTAATAAAATGATCAGACAGATGTTTTCACCCTTAAAATTAAAGCTGTTGGTCTTAATTACAATTGTCCTGTGAAGGTTTAAGTCAGTGATTTATTTGAGTGGGCACTGAGCGACAAAACCGACGAATTTGAGAGATCTGCACCGCTTTAATGGCCGCCTGATCTCTCGGAGGAGGAGGAAGAGCGGTCTGGGGTCTCTGTGAAATAAAATGGAGACGAATGAAAACAACGTCAAGAAACAAAAACAACGAACAAGAGAAAACATGGTCTGACCCAGGTTTGAACTCAGGATCACTCGCGCAGCATCGGCAAGCGGAGTGCATAACCAAATGACACCACCAGACTTGGCTGGGATCATAAGCTGCCTGCAGGTAGATACACACAGTCATTTACGGTCCTTGCAAGAGTCAAAAACAATACAAATTAATGATTGACTTGCCGTTCTGAGGGCTGAATCATGACATATGTCCAAACCGACCCAGATCCTCGAAAATGGCCCGGATCAGGGGCGTCATCACAGCCACATTGCGACATTTATAGAACTTTTGAAAGATTTCACAGCCACTTTGCAACTTTTATCAAGCGCCAAAATCCATGAATACCCGGCATGGTGTGTATGATAGCGGACATCACTTCATGACAATCCGGAGTTTTGGCCCTTTTCGTCCAAATTTGAGATTCAGAACCAGAATGGGCAGGTAAATTTTTCATTTTAGAAAAAACGGAGGTGGTTTGACTGTGGGAAAAAAAAAGCGCGAAATTTGGCCAAAATTTCCCAAAGTTGGTATACCTGATACTATTTTGGCTGTCCACGCTCCCTGATGTGGAATTTTCGCTGATCCCGAGCGCAATTGAAGCTCTCTTCCTCTAGTGAAATTCTGAGACATTTATGTATACCACATCTATCGACTGGCAAAATATGGGCTCAACAGATGTCATACAACGCACGAAAGGAATGAAAAGGAAGACTTTGTGACATTTTGTGACACTGCCAAACTGCCCGCCAAAATGGATTCCAATTGTGGTTTCACCTTCGGGACGACGAACCAAGGGATCAATGCAAAAGTGCCCAAAGGAAGGTAGCGGGACAGCATTGAGCTCGACGTGAGGAATGTGCGACCATGTACTCGTGGGGGTTTAATCTCCAAGTTTTTAGATTCCTAAGCATTATCATCAAATTCTATATTGGTTGGATTCCGTCGGAATCGTTTAGGGACCAGCGAGGAAAACCCCAGGAACCACCGCAAACATGTATCTTTTTGTCGCTGGCTTCGAGCGCCTGTCCCGGGGGCCGTACCTGTATATATGAATAGGACACAACTGCACATTAGAACCCCCGCGGTGTCACATTCCATGGGATGTCTGATACGTCCGCGTCATTCATCCAGACAAACTGCTCACCTCCGACAGTCAAATTTTTGGATCGTCTGCGTAACAAAATGGTTTCTCGGGGTATTTTAACCTTCGAAGAGGAGCATCTCCACTACAACTGCCCCATGTGAGAAATGAAGCCCTCAATTGATTTTTTATCACCTGTTTTTGCAGCTGTCAAGAAATATTCGGTCATCCGTACATCCTAAATTGTGGTCATTCATTCTGCGCGCTGTGTATTTTGCGCCATATATTCTCAAATTTGCATGCATGTGGTCTTTGGCATGAATCCCCTGGTCAGTCCATACTTGCAGACATCCAAGCTTCTTGATCCAGAATGAAATTGAAAGGATGCCCGTTGTGCAGAGCACCCATTTTCATCTCGTTGTTGCAGAGCCCACTGATCTTATTCACACAGAACCATGTTCTAGCAAGCGCATGTTTTGAAATTGTTGGAACCCTTAGATCAGCATGCGCCAAAGTTGGCCCTCGGTCAGGCGCAGCATACAGGATCTGCGACGAGTGGACCCGAAAAAAAGAGTGATTTGCTCAATGAATTGTGGAAGCTCCACTCATCTTTTCCAGGGAGGGAGAACGCGAGATGCATTATCTCACAGTCATTTGGAAAAATGGAATGAGATCGCATGATTGCCTAATGATGAAGCATAGGTTGAACTCGCTTTACAATTTACATACGCGAGTAAACTGAAGGGAATAAACCAAAGATAACAACATAGAATTTGTATGACTTGTTGGAAATGTAGTGCAAACACAGTTATTGAATAGTCTGAAGTGGGCGGCCAACCTTCAGCGAAAGCTCTCCACGTGCGAAGCAAGCGTTCAATGAGCGCGAATATAAGCATAGCATCCGTATACGCGTATCACTCGCCGGGGTATAAGTGGGGTACGCGGGATGCGCACGGTTCGATTTTGGATCAGAAGGTTGCCGGTTCGATCCCCCTGATGTGATATTTATTTTTGCACTCAACCTTGGTCCATATACAGTCAGCATCCAAATACGGAAGAGGCTGAGGTCAGGCTCCGGGTGGCTCCGGGTGCTCACCGGCGACGCGGCAATCTCCCAACAGCAGATGAAGTCGCTGTAATCCTCCCGGGAGACCAGTCGCAGATGCAAGCAAGGGATATTGTTCTCCGGAAGCGCGACGGCCCTCTTCTGCGAATCAGCAATCTCCACCCTGCATACACGCCTCTTTATTATGTTCTGCTGTTTCCACGCGGGGAGAACGGATGGCATCCTGACCTGAGGCAAAACGAGCCGGGCCGGGATAATCCCAAGCGTCTGACGCAGACGAGATATGTCGCATACAGGATACACGCTCGCGCAAACGAGTTCTCGACGATCTTGCGCGGGACCCGTTTATTCCAGCACTATCTGGTGGATATGTGGGCGTCTGAGGATCAGAATCGATTGCAGTACTACCGCATGAACCAGGGGACTTTGCGGGCATCACTATACAGTGGTCTCGAAGACGCCATTCATGCCGGTGACGATGATGTTGATCTCAACGAGCTTGGGCAACCTACTGTCCTCCCTTCGAGCTACATTGGTGGGCCGCGTCATATGGGTCAGCGGTTCCAAGAGTCACTGCATTTTGACAGGTTCTGGACGCACGTTAGCCGAGCGTTGGCGAGGTCCGCGCGAGGTCGGTCTGGAGCTCGGCAAATTCGCTTAGGTTCAGCCTAGCTTTGGCGAGGCCACCTCGGCGACCTCGCGCGGACCTCGCCAACGCTCGGCTAATGGGGTCCAGGCTCGGCTCGAGGAACTGTCAAAATGCAGTGAGTACTACTACTAAGTGAGTCTTCAACGGCAAAGATTCGGAACCCACTCTCCATATTAGACAGGGTAAAGTTTGGGTCGAAGACCATTATTTGATCTATTTCTATAGGCTGTTCCGTCTGTCAGAGCGAGCTCTTCACATAAATCTAGATTTGGCATAGTTGGGTTCCATTTTGCCAGAATGCTGTCTATCAACATTTTTGCGGTTTCAATGCATTGTCCTGGATGGTTACAACCAAGGAGTGTTCGGTCTTGATAACATAATGGGCAGCCACGGTTCTTACGGCCAATGCCAGAGGGATTCACTTGATGTGGTTTTCTTATTACCGTTGTTCGCCGACTCGTAATAGCAAGGGTGTCGCAAACTGCCCGCACTTGATGGTTTAATCTAAGACACGTTGTGGCATCCCGGCGACAGGCCTGCTGATACAGAATCTTATTGATGGCCGGATGTTTCCAAATATGCATTTTTAGCTTCACCTCGTTGCTAACTGACAAGCCCGTGAATTTTAGGTTGTACTTCCGGGCAACAAGAATCATCCGCTTGATTTTCTCTGGCACCGGAGTTCTCTGGGAGATTGGGACGTATGTCTTGTAAGAAAACATTCAAAACTTGGCCCAGACAGAGATTGAGGTAGCTCATCTCTAGAAATTTTGCTAATATATAGTCAACGAAATAGCACCAGGATGCTCGTCCACGTCCCTGTAAAAGGTATGATTGTATGTTCCTTAGATTAATTGCTTCGTTTCTGGCAGTTATATCCAGGATTTCCGCCCTCAGAAATGTCCAGAATCATACTTTCATGGGCAACTCTGGCATTTTTTCCATCCCAGAGGAAGATGTGTTCAGTCTGAATCAGTGTATCTTCAATATCCTTTAGCATGCCTTGTACTCTCGTTAAGTATTGCGTTCTGCCTCCAATTACCATGTTTATGATATGACGTTTCCCTTCCAGAGTTGGCGCTGATTCCTTCCACCTTTCGAGGTCTCTTGTAATTTTTCAAACACTGAAGGCCATGGTGTAATGTAGGGTACATTATTTCCGATCCAAGCACCGAGCACGCGGCAAGTTTGGCCGTCAGGAATTATCCTGAGGTTCTCGTCAATGGCTCCAAGTCACATTTCGTTGTGTATCCTTCTCTCTTGTATCACCTTAGCACGCGGCCAAAGGGCAGTAGGACAGTTTTGTGTTCATTAAATTTTACTGTTGATTCCGCACACCACAGACGCAGAATTTCCCAAAGAATTTCCAGTGAGTCCTCAGATGACAGGTACACTGTCGTATCATCTGCAAAAAGTGAAGCAACAAAATCTTCATCTTTTCCAGGTACCGTATCATTTCAATCAAATCGACAGTCACGCGTCACGCACCCCGGTGTCGATGTCGAAATTTGGTGGGGGTCACGCGTCACGCGGGCCGTTGTCGAACCTCCCGAGCGTGACCTCGGCCCAAAAGGTGGTCCCAGAACGCGAAAAAGGCGAAATTTTCGAAATTTTCTGTCCAATTATCGAAAATTTTGGGGGTGTCACACAAAATTTTGGCCTCTGTCGAAATGTCGAATAGGTAAATTTCGTCACGCGTCACAACCCCTGTCGATTTGATTGTAATGATACGGTATTTTGACTCCTTTAAGGTCTGAATTTCGTCTCAAACAAGCTAGAGGTTCAATAGCCAGGTTAAATAAGAGGCACGAGAGAGGGTCTCCCTGTCTAACCCCACGAGTAACGATGAAAGGTTCTCCATTGATCATCACGATTGCCTCAGCATTTGTGTAAAATGATTTGATGTTGCAAAATTTGGGCGGGAACCCCATGTGTTGAAGAACACTCAGCAGGTATGTATGATTAATTCTGTCGTAAGCTTTTTCCTGGTCAAGAGCCACTATTATTCCATCCTCTGCGGCTTCTGAATAGTTCAGGAGGATTTTTTGCAAGCTTCACCTCTTCAATTTTCCTTCCTTTCATAAAGCCAGCTTGGTTGGATGCACGAGAGAGGGAGTTACATTCATTAACCTCAATGAATATGTCTTCGTCATTAATTTGCAATCGCGGTTTAAGAGTGTTATTGGTCCATAGTTACTGATCAAGGATCTATCACCCTTTTTAAAGACTGGACAGAGCCACCCGGCGTTAAAGCGAGAGCTTTCCACGATGCCATATTTTTCAATGCCTTCATAAAGTTTTGCGAGGAATCCCAATACATCAAACATTTCCTGGTCAGTTCCTCGGCTTTGTCGGAATAAGATGTCCAGTATTTGTAAAATTCAAATGGAATTCCATCGATTCCAGGGGCTTTCCCATTGTTTGGGAGTCTACCGGTATCTCCCAGATCTTCGACTGACAGTTCCTTGTGCATCTCTTTGAACTCCCTTTCTGATAGGCGGACATTGCATTGTTCCAGTGTAATTTCAGTTGCCATCATTTTCCTGTACTCATCTGGCCGGTCCTTCCGAGTAGTCATAGTTCACTAGTCCTACGGCCCGTCCATCTTGTATAAGTAGTAGCTCCCTCGATAGGGTTGTTCCCTATCGAGAAGGACCTCGAATACAACGGTTCCTCACTAGAGCTCCGAAGTCGCCCCTTAGTCGCCCTCGTCGCGTGGTAGCTGTTATACAGCCCCACCCGCTCGTACTCTAACACATGTATCACAATATTCAACTGACCTTTCCAGGTTTTTACTTGACGAGTTGTCTCATTTGTGATGACCCGCGAACAGTGTTTTCCATAAGAGTTACTCCGGCAGCGGATTTGGATTTGGATTTGATGGCGGATTTGGATTTGATGTGCTTACGAGACGTGCCATAATGTGTTCCCACCACATTTCCTTCCTGCTGAATTTTGACAATTACTGTCTCATTTTTCCTCTTTAACCTCGGGAACATCCGGCAATGAAGCATGTGGTAGGGTAATGCATTCTGACAAGAAATCTAGGCATGAGCTTAACGGAATATTATGAAGCGGAGTTGCCGATCCGCCAAGATTTGTGATTCTTCTAAATTTCAACCAATTACTCTCCTTTCTTATACCTCCTTATTTCTTCTGAAACTGCAGGGCAAGTTGTGAGGGCAAAACATGCAGGACTGGATCCCATCACTAACTTTGATGGACCTGTTACACCCGGTATGTCTTTTTGAATACCACCCCCCCTGCCTGGTCCCTTAGATTTTTCACATGGTGGAAAAATAGGAATATGCCAATTGATCCCAAAGGGTTCCGGGGCCAAAGAGAAAGAGAAGAAAGGATAATTGTCAAAATTTAGCAAAAAAGCAAAGTGATGGGAACACATTATGGCACGTCTCGTAAGCAGATCAAATCCAAATCTGCCATCAAATCCAAATCCAAATCCGCTGCCGGAGTAACTCTAAGTAATTATATCGAGCTTGAATTTTGCCCATAGAGTTTGAATATTGTTTGTTGGATCGTGCTCTGAAAGTTGTAGACCTTCAAGATCTTTCCGTAGCTGGGCGGCTAAAGCCTGAACTCGCTTCATGAACTTTGGGGTCTTCAGAAGGTACAATGGCATGCTCCATCGTCCGTGACCAGGTTGCTCATCAGGTATGCATGTCAATTGAGTCATTGCTAGTCTGCGGTCACTTTTAACTGAACAGTGTTTGATTTCCCAAGCTCTGTACATTTTGAATCGTTGGTTGACCACACAGATTCGGTCCAGGCGTGAGTAGGAAATGTGAGTTTCATTAGTCTGTCTATCCTTTTGGTGTTGGGCATGCGTAGTCTCGTGTATCAGGAAATGTAGCACGTCATCCATATTGTAAGCGAAACAAATCTTTAAGCCTTTTAAAACTTGCTGGAACCGTAAGGCGAGGAGCGGACCGCGAACGTCCATATCGTTCCGAGGACAGAGGGCGTAGGCGATGGTAGATACGACGCCCGCTTGCTCCAGGATCCGCGGGTTGTCACTCGTACGCGGGAGTTCCCCAGGAGAGGGATCGGGATCGTGTGTAGGGATGCGCGGAGGATGGTATCGCGCTGGCTGCAGACTGCGTGCCGCGTGCGGCGACATCACAGCCTGCGCTTCTTCGACGCCCGGCCTGTGCGACGGCGGATACGACGCCGCGTGCGGAGAGACCTCGGAGGGTTAGCGTGGGACGACACTGCATGTTGCCGATGATGATTTGCGCACCGCGCGGGTGAGGGTGGACGTGGGCGGTTGCAGGACGCGGGTGCGAGCCGCTGCGGACTCTAGCACAAGGCCTTGCACCTCCGCAGCGTTGCCTGTGCGACGCCGACGCGTGTGGAGGGAGGGTAGCGCGCGACCACGACGGCGCCGCATGTCGAGGGGGAGGGTTACAGTACAATTTCGTTCAATTCGGCGGTCACGTGTCACGCCCATTTTTTTTTATTGCGGCAATAATTTTTTCTCGGTTTATCGGAATTCTTTTGGATTTTAATTGTACTAAACTTTCGGGAGGGGTGCCGAATTGATCAAAATTGTACAGTATTGCGGGACGACGCCACATGTGGAGGGTTAGTCCGCGGGTGAAGCTGGAGAGTTAGCTCGCAGGTGGGGAGCTCAAGCGCGGGTGAGCTTTGCGCAGCGCGAGGTGGATGCTTAGAGCGCGGGTGAAGGAGGGGGACATGGACATGGACGCGGGTGAGGGTAGAGGCGGGTGGCTGCATGAAGGGGAGGCGAGCGGCTGCGGGACGTAGGTGGATGCGCGATCATCGATAGCGTGGCGCGTCACTGCGTCCCCACTTTCCTCGTCGGCCCCACCCCGCCCCAGCGCTTGTCGCCCTCCGCCCTGCGTCCGTTCATCTCAGGCTACTAAGCGCCGCCTCCCCGCCCTACGCGCGTCATGATCAGCGCGTCCGCCTCGCCTCGACTTGTGTGCGCGCGCTCCCCCATCGGGACGTGCGTACCCGATACCGCGTCGTGCTTGTCACGCGTCAAGGAGAGGCGGGCGCGGCTGGCTATGTGGGTGATGGATCAGTCAAACTTCCACCCCGCACAGAGAGACGGATGTACTTATCTTCCCACTACGCGCAGCACCAGAGAAACGGGCTCCTCCCCCGCTGATACACACCCGCCCTTCCCTTTCTTCCTGCCGTCCGCCCTCCCTCCCTTCCCGCCGGATTGCACCAGCTCCGAGCGTGATTATGGAGGGCCTGGAGGGGCGTTGGGCGCGCGTGACGTCATGGGCGCTTGTTGGGCGCCAGAGTCAGCGCTTATTCGTCCCAGAGTCGAAAGTCGCCATGGGGTCTTGTTTGCGCGGCGTGCGGGGAGGAGGCTTGGAGGAGCCACCGACAAAAGATGTAGTTCCTCCGCCGCGGGTTAACATGTACGTCCGCCGCGCCGCGCGTTATACTACACCTACTTCCTCTGCCGTGTGTTAGACTTGTATATCCTTGCATTTTCTGTGTATTTCATACTCCTCCTTTCATCTAAGTACATACTTCGCGAACGGTAATATTCCATACTCATGGATGATGATACCTTAATGGGCGGACCTCTATTAATTGGGGCGCCGGATATCATATTTTTATTTGATTTGGATGTACTTGCAGTGCCGGGATTGATTCAAGAGACAGCCGGTGGAGACCACTCGGGATCTCTGAGGGAAATGAGCCAGCGGGAGGGTGGAAATTTTCCGAAAAGACCCAATGTATGACTACTGTACTATTTCGACCGTTTGTTCACGCCATGTCACCCGTCACTGGAAAAGTTCACTAGATAAGGTCTTCAAAAGCCAACAGATTGTGTCACCGACCAGCAAAAGTTCACAGTCGCGCGAACCATCCCTCCGATGCCGATTGTACTCCCCGACAACCATACCAGGCCTGATGGGGCCCAAGAGGTCTATAACAATATATTTAGTGCAATTAAATGCTCATCAGGTGCAGTCCACTTTCATCCTGTTTTATGACCATTGGGGCGTACCCTTCAAACTGTCTGCTTCATGCTGTTGGTGAACAGGCACTGAGCAGCTCTGAAACCGAGTGACGCCAAGTGTATTTTGTTGGGGAAAAGGTTTCATGTGCTTGTACGCGTACTTAGGAGAAAGTGAGAGATCCCTCTTCAATCTTGTGGGAGTGGGCAGCGATCGTCCCATCACCAATCTCTTTGCGCATGTTGTTTGATGAAGGCTCCCCGCCAAGTGACAGAATCAAAATGCCTTCCCATTTTCGAGCCCGCATACTTTGCACCAGGCTAAAACTAGAATGCGAAATGCCTTTATATGTTACAAGCTCGAATCTGGTTGGGAAAGTTTTTTTGGCGTACAAAATTTGATGTACTCGTTGAGCCGGCATCGGCAATGCGCTACCAGGAAATATTTATTTCCCAACCGATCGCTAGAGATTAGTAATGTCTTCTGCGGGCCGTCCAGCCGGAGGCCCTGATCCGGCCTGATGAAGCCAAAAATGAGCATTGCCGCCGGCTACATCAGATTCGTTACTTTGCGTGACATTTCTGTGACATAGCGCGTCAAATTGACCGACGCGTCGGTTTTCGACTCAGAACCCTCTTGGACCGGCCGAATAAGGTCTGTAACAGCACATAGCATTATTATACACGCCCTGACTCTATCCCACAATTTTTGGCTCAAAGCCCCCGCCAGCAGACGGCCAAATCTCACTTCCTCCTGTTGTCGCAAGATCAAGACCAGGGGTGCACTATGGGCGCAGGAGTGAAGCGGCCTGCTTCAAAGAAGCGAAAGAAACCTACCGAAGCCCA
Source organism: Mycena olivaceomarginata (assembly GCA_029378375.1). Classification (NCBI taxonomy): domain Eukaryota; kingdom Fungi; phylum Basidiomycota; class Agaricomycetes; order Agaricales; family Mycenaceae; genus Mycena; species Mycena olivaceomarginata. The sequence goes on along the minus strand of JARKIC010000144.1, from coordinate 323,597 downwards.
GCTGGCGGCTAGACTGCGCAATCTCCCGGGCAACAAAGAAAATATCGCACCTCTCCCTTCTGTGCCGGCATCTCGCCCAAAGTCTGCCGCGACACCGAAAGACTGGAAGCACGAGTACCAGAAGCTTCAGCGACGATATCGACACTCCATTACGCGTCAGAAGAAGCTTGAATCACAGCTGGCGAGCTTCGAGATTAGAGATACCGCCACCAAACGAAGGGCGGAACTTTCGTCGCAGCGCATCAAAGAATTGAGCGTAATCATCGAGAAGCTTGTCGCCGAGGCCCAAAAAAAATCGGCTGCATCGACGCTTACTACGGATGGACTGCGCAGACAAATCAAAGCCCTCAAGCAGCGTGTTCGACGCTCAATCCGGAGTCTTTCACGCACCGTCAACCGAGTTAAAAATAATTCCAGTGTGGGCAGACTCACAAAGCGAGGGGTCTACACCATGCAAGCGCGGAGTCTCGCACGTGTCATGGCAGATAGTGGCTGCGCTCGAGGCAAGGTTGGGCCGCTTCTGGAGCGAATTGGGGAGATATTTGGGGTTCGGGTCAACAGATCCATGAGCCGCCGGACGGTGGGGAGAGCCATAGAAGAGGGCGGGGTCGCAGCGAGAATGCAAGCCATTTATGAACTATCCCAGAGCCAGGGTACGTACTCGTATTCGCACAAAGATGAGAGCCTAACCAGCCGCAGGAGTGACAATTAGCGCGGACAGCACATCAAACCGCGGGATAAACATCGAGTCCTCGCATATGAATCTTTGCGTCCCGGATTACGCGTCAGGGAACCTCTCCATAGACCAGAATTCAACGCCAAAAGTCCGCTTCCTCGGCGTCGAGAAGACTATCGACCACTCGAGTGCAGAATCGGTTCGGGGGTGGAATCAGCGCCTCGAGGAGAATATGGACTTCTTCAATCGCAGTCCACTCGGGGAACGCTTGAAGCGGTGCTATACCATTCGAGACTTCTTCAGGATTTTGCTGGGGATGCACGGGGACCATGCGTCGACGGAGAAGAGTACAGCGAGCGGGATGAAAGACCAGAAGCACCAAGCCAGCATTGAAGATCTTGGTGAACAAGCATTGGCCGGACAGTCCTATATGGAGCTCGTTCAATACCTGGGTGCCTGGAATGCGAAGAAGATCGTTGAGGTGGGGGGAGCAGAGGCTTGGAATGCCTTGTCGCCAGCGGAGCAAACAGAACGCGACGTGAAGATGATGGCCGACGTTGTGACAGCCCTGGGAAGGGAAGCATACAACGCGTTGAGCCCCGCGGACCGTCGAACTCTAGATCTCTTCGTTTGGGGTGGGTGCTGTATGCACAAAGACCTCAACAGCTTCAAAGGCGGCAACACCGAGATGATGTCGGAGTGGAAGCGACTCGGTCTTCCCGGCCCTATTCTTCTTGCCAACAAGGAAAATGCCGCGCTACTCCGAAATCTGCTAGATCCCGCCCAGCCCAGGGATGCCGAACTCACAGCTGATCAGTTCCGTGCATTTGAGGCTTCTACTCGGGGCGGCGTCAAAACAGCGGCGTTGGCGGGGGCAATATTTAACAACAAGGATGACAAGAAGGGCCAGGCTGACCGTCACGTCGACTTCATGACTCGCGCGCTTGGGAAACAGCACTCTAGATTTCCGGACACAAGTAACACTCGGTTCGGAAGCCACGGCGATGCTGCCGGGGAGCTCATCACATACTTGCAGCATTATCGGGTCATCATGGCGCTCATTGAGTGGTCAAAACAAAATCCCTCACTCACCAATATCGAAAAGAATCTGCGCGACGCCCTCAATGACATCTCTACTCTCACAGAGCTCGTCGCCATGATCATTTACAAAATGATTATCACTCACCCATACCTTCGTCAGGTCCGCGGTCCTGGAACGGAAAGCACAAACCTCCTGGATCTCGGGCCGCTGCACCGAGCTATTCGCGACCATATCCAGGCCATTCTTGACAATCCTGACCTGATTTTTGGTTGTGATGCATCGTACGAGAGCGCGACGCTCGACGGCCTCGAGTGGGCAGATACCACGGCCATGGACGCCGTTTTCGCACTCATTCCTTCCCTCCCTCACGTCCAGGAGATTACCCTTGCCTTCTTTCGTGGAGCCTTAACAACATGGACGCGTTTTTCTGCTGAATTTGCACCTGGAGGTGTCATCGACACCTGTACGGCAACGGAGAGACAGCTGGCATGGATGCCGTCAACCAACGACGCGAACGAGGGTGCTCTCGGGGCTTACCGCGTCGCCGTTCGGGGCAAGCCTTCACTCACGCTACACCAATACAATGCGCAGGCAATGTTCCGCCGAAATGATACACAAGGCTTCATGGATCTGGTTTTAACGCCGGAGGACCATGCCTATATCATGCGAGAAGCGAGGCGAATCGACGCCAGCGGTTCGGAGGCACGGAGACGAGTGGAAATTGTTGATTTTAGGGTCAAAACTGCGGAAATGCAGAAGACTAAAGCACTCAACAAAATCCTAAAAGACGCCCAGGAACTTCGGGACAATCTCAGCCGGCCCCTGGTATCCCTGTCGGAAATGGACGGCTTAACCATTCCGCTTATTCACAAGCAACTGGACTCATATCGCGCGCGAGGTGTTCCAAATCTCCTGCGTAACACCAGATATCCGCGCAAACCCGAGAAATTGGCAGTTCTGAGGGAGGTATTCACATGGTATCAGGCGAACGGAACACCTGTAATTGTCCCTGACACTCCGCAAAGTATTTCTGAGGTTACCCTGGTCATTGCTGAGGAGTTGCGGGACGAGGAGGACACGGAGATGGAGGAATAATATATAATTGATATACTACTAGTGTTTTGGAGTCATCTGAGACATTATGAGCTGAATAATTTGTATTAACCATCACTATAGACATTCCTGGGGCCCTCTTATACTGGTACTATGCTTAGGCAGACGGAACGGAGGTTGAGGTGAAGTCGGCGTCGTTTGATGTGGCGGTGCAACATCCCATCAGCCCATCAGATCTCGCTCGCTGCCCACTCCCAAATCTTGGGAGGCCAAACTCACGCCGCCAAGAATCACGTGACTATTTCCCACGCTTAGATTTTGCCTCCTGCTGCCTCGAAATCACACCCACGGATGTCTTCCCTGAAGCTTGAAGCGGAGCACCACTTCGTGGCACTTCCGCAGCTGGGAAGAAATCCGTGGGTGGTGATTTCTTCCACAGCCTCCGGCCAAATAATTATTAAATCAATTTTTTCTTGCTACGTTGAATGAACTCTTGCGGGCGCCGGCCCGGAAGGCTGGGGTTTTCCACCCCAGACCCCGACCGCTGCGCGGGGCTTCCCGCTCGCCGCGGGGGCCCACTGCGTGGTGCTTGGCGCTCGCCGCGCGGCCCGCTCAAATGAAAAAAAAATGAAATGGTCATTCCCTGGTTCGAACTCTTGACCGCTGCAAAAGAAACACAATATGACGCATCGGTGACGCCTCAACACAAAGTGAATGAGACACTGTACAGAAATTGGATAAATCGATGGGATGTAGTCGTGAATGGCACTTTTCGGTGGCTGTACACATTGAAACTCCGCTCTTGGCGGCGTGAGTTTGATTTCCTCCCTCTTGTCCCTCTATGTCCACCAAATTTACCGAGAATGTGTATGGATTGCCCAAGGCCAAAGACTCAAAAGAATTGCAAAGAACAGTAGGTGCACGAACTTGAACTGTATCTCCCCATTGCAAAAATCCTGGAATTCCAGCCACCTCGGAAAAACTGTTGCGCGTCGTTACCAGGGCTCCATTTGGGAGGAGCACTGATAGTTTTTTGCCATTCTTTGCCCTTTTTTTTCTGTCAAAATTAGCATAGCTCAAAAATCGTTTTGCCGCCTTCTAACGTGCTCAAAAAATAAAGTCTTCAAAACCCAAGATTTGTTGAGGAGAGTATTGCCTTTCCTGGCGTTTGGCGTACAGTTCCATTTCCAGCGCGTTGCTGTTTTATTTTATTATTCAGTTTCACTTACGATCGGCGTCGCCCCCCTATAAAAGGGGCGACCCCTCGCTGACGACCCTCAGTCTCCACCATATCGTGTGCGACTGAGGGTACGTCCACTTCCTTATATTTACATATATACGGGGCACTTACGATATCTGTAGACTACTATCTTACGCTATATTCTCTACAGGTTAATACATGAGTCTCCACCATATCGTGTGCGACTGAGGACTACTATCTTACGCTATATTCTCTACAGATTCGCAGTCAGAGCGTTTTACGGCGGCCTGTCCCTGAATCAGTTTTGCTAGCGAGCAACACACGATCCCGACTCACTTTCAATCCCCCCCCCCACAATACCCCTATGTCGAATTCGACGATAACCATTCTCCCGGCAGAGAAACAGTTCGACGGCCAGAACTGGGCCGCCTTCCACGACAGCATGATCAGTCTCGCGCGCGGAAAAGGGTACGAAGGCTACCTTACCGGCAGTATCCTTCGTCCCACCGCCGCCGCTGGGGTCGCGTTCGCCACCAGCATCTACAACCCGAGTGTCTCGACCACCGGAGGCGTGGCGGCATCTCTAGCAAACGCGAGCACCCCTTCCCAGGCGGAATGGGACCTGCGCGATGGGCAGATGGGCGCCATGGTCTACCAGAACGTTAAGGACCCGAAGGCCCACGGTTTGGCGCCTACGGATACTTCGCGCGCGATGTGGCTTACGCTGCTCGGCAAGTTCAACCGGTCGTCCGAAGTCTTGAAGGGACTTGCACTCACCAAGCTTCGCGCATTGAAGTGCAAGGACGGGCGACACCTTTGCACGCATCTCGACCAGCTCCAGAAGCTTCGTTCGGAGGTCGAGCGCGTCGGAGGAAGCCTCAGGGACATAGAGATGAACTCCATTATCCTCCAGTCTCTTCCCCTCTCCGAATTCCGTGGCTCGATCTTGACCTTGCAGAACTTCAAGTTCACCTACGAGCTCGTCAACGAGTTGCTCTCGTACTGGGAGATCTCGTACGGGGGTGATGAAAGAGGCTGTTACGAACGCGCTTGCCGCTACCACCCATTCGCCCGTCTGCGGCAACTGTGGCGTGGGCGGGCACTCGAAGGAGCGCTGCTGGGCTCTTGGCGGTGGGCAAGAAGGCCAAGCCCGTGGGCGCTGGACTGCGCCAGCCGGGAAGGAACCACGTCAGCACTTGGTCGACGCTGCGAAGGCTGCCCGCATTGCCAGATGGAACACCAAGAACGGCGCCGCACCCACTGCGGCAGCCACCGGCACTCAGGCCCCCACTGCACCCGTTCCAGAATCCTCGACCCCGCCGGTCGCCATGTACAGCTCGCCTATGTCGATCTACGCGATGTCCGTTTCCATCCCCGAGAACCTTGACGAGGGTGCGTCGAATATTTGCTCATCGAGTGCGGACGATAACGATCTCCTCAGACTTGGACGTGGAGGGGCAGGAGCTCCCGTTCTAAAGGAGATCGTTAGGCGTTCCGTACCCGATGTAGTAGATTTATCGCCTGAAATATATGCCGCGCTCGCCCTACATGCCGACACCCTGGGGTGGTGCTGCACATTCCTAGACAGCGGCGCGTCAGAACATTGCATCATAAATCGAAGGCGCTTCATCACCTACGAACCTCTGGCTATCGAAGGCTCCACGGCAGTCAAAGGAGGCGGATTTACCGTGGCGGGGAGAGGAATCGCCGAGCTGACGGTGCGGGTTAGCGACGGATCAGTTCATAAAGTGCGCTTCCAAGCACTGCATTGCCCCGGATTTGCGATGAACTTGATCTCCCTCCCCACGTTTGACACGCGAGGATTTCACGGGGAATGGGGGTATGGGAAGTTGGCCGTGCGCGACCAATCGGGGAAGCTTCTCATTGACGGACGGCTTGCAAAATCGATAGGCAGCCGGAAGTTGTATGACGTAGAAGTCGTCGATGATGTCGACGGCCAGCGTCCGCCTGTCGCAGCCATCGCAGGGCGCGACCGAAACCAGCCCACGGACTTGGAGGGCTGGCATCGACGAATGGTACACGCCGACGTCCGCCGAATTGAAAGAATGGCGGCGAAGGGGTTGGTCGATGGTCTGGTAATCACCCGAAAACTGTTGCGGGGTATGTGCGAGGACTGCATCCTGGGGAAGCAGGACAAAGCGCCGTTTGATGACGTCGTAACGCACGAAACAGAGCCGCTTGAACGCGTGCACATCGACCTGTGGGGGCAGGCGCGAACACCGAGTTGGTCCGGGGCCGTATACATGATGTTGGTATCGGACGGGGGAACATCGCTGAAGTTCCCGTTGTTTCTGAAGAACAAACGGAAGGAGACGACGGCAGAGGCGTTTGAGGCGTGGATCGTTGAGGCGGAGGTACAGACGGGGAAGAAACTGCAGCGCGTGCGCGCTGACTTGGGCGGTGAATTCGACAACGATGTTTTCCGCGCGTTGTGCGCACGGCGGGGTATCCTGATCGAAGTCGTCCCGAAGGACTCATCGTCAGCGAATGGACATGTCGAGCGAGGGAACAGGACGGTGGTAGAGGGAACGCGTACCCAATTGATTGACGCTGACCTCGACCATCGTTTCTGGGCGGAAGCCGCTACCGCGCACTGCTACGTGCGCGGATTCATCCCTTCATCCCGCCACCCAGACGTTATTCCTTGGGTCGCGTGGTTTCGCCAAAAGGATGCGGACGGGAACCTCGTGAAGCTGAATGTGTCGCATTTGCGCGTATGGGGGAGTCGCTGCTGGGTTAAAGACCTAGATCACGTCGAAGGTAAATTAGGCGTGCAAGGATGGGAGGGAAGGATGGTCGGATATATGGGGCGACGCGGGTATCGCATCTACGATCCAGCTCGGCACCGTGTATTCTCCGTGCGGAACGTCATTTTCGAGGAGGGTGAACCGCACCGTACCCGCCCCGTGGACGTCGGGGAAGACATCCAACTGCCCCACGACCTTCGTATCTTTGAGGACGACTTACCCTCCGACGACGACAGTACTTCCCCCCGCTCGGTCCATTTCGACGACGCGCCTCCCACCATTATTCCCGACGTGCCTACAGATGCGCCCGCAGAAGCTATCCCCGAGCCTACCAAACCTACCGTCATTGCAGACCCGCCTCGGCGCAGCAGACGCGTGCCGAAGCCCACACGCGCCATCCTCGAGATGCAAATGTCCCACCAAGAGGAGGAGCAGGCAAAATTGGCGGGTGAGGAATGGGCGCTCGATACTGCGCGCCCGGCGGCGAATGCGGCGGATGTCGATTGGCTGAGCTTCGACGACGCACTCCTTAGTTCCCCCTGGGCGTTCGCGAGTGCGGTAAAGGGGGTGATACCTCGTTCGTATCGTGAGGCGATGCGACAGCCGGAGGCGTGGGTACCCGCTATGCAGGCAGAGTATGATCAGCTCGTGCAGCGTGGTGTGTGGAAACTGGTGGACCTACCGGAGGGCCAGCATGCGATTGACGGCATGTGGGTCTACGACTTGAAGGTCGATGGTGAGGGGAAGACAGTCAAGCACAAGGGGCGGTACGTGGCGCGCGGTGATGAGATGGTTGAGGGCCGAGACTTCGACGTGAAGTGGGCGATGGTGGCACGCATGGAGTCGGTGCGGATGGTGTTTGCGGTAGCGGCTGTGAAGCGCTTGGTGGTGCGACAGTGGGATTTCTCCGGTGCTTACCTGAATGGTACGATGGACCGTCAAGTGTACATGAAACAGCCCACAGGTTTCGCGAAGCAGGGGGAGGAGGATAAGGTTTGCTTGCTTTTGCGACCGCTGTACGGGCTGGTTCAGGCGGGCCATATCTGGTACAAGCTCCTGGCCGAAGGTTATCGCGACCTGGGGTACATGGAGAACGCTGCGGACCCCTGCGTCAGAACACGCGTTCGAGGCGAGGATTACACGATCACCTCTACCCACACAGACGATGTCTTGGGCGCTTCATCCTCGGAGACAGAAAGCCGACGCGTCGTCGACGAATTCGCGGCCAAGTGGGACTTGAAGGAGGTCGACGTCGCGTTACTGCTGGGACTGACTGTCGAAAAGCTAAGCGACGGATCAATCGCGCTTTCCCAGACCCAGTACTTCGAAAAGGTACTGGATCATTTCGGTTATGCGGATCTCTCGCCGATCTCGACTCCACTCCCCGCCGGCTATCAGATCTCCGCCTCACCTAATCCGCTTCCGCTCGAAGACGCCGCCTTCATGAAAAACAAGCCATTCCGACCCATCCTGGGTACCATAGTCTGGGGGAGCTCCGGCACTCGCATCGACCTCGCCTATGCCTGCTGCGCCCTCGGACACGTTCAGTCCAACCCGGGACCCGAACACTGGGAGATTCTCATCGGCGTGCTTCGCTATATTAAGGGCACGTTTGACTATGGGATTCGCTATTCGCCTCCGACGCTGGGTGCTGAAGTCTCGGGTTCCGGGCTTAAACCAGAGGGATTCGTCGATTCCGACTGGGCTGGTTGTGTCGATACACGCCGCTCGACGTCGGGGTACGTGTTCTTCATGGGCGGAGCTCCAGTTTGCTGGTCCTCGAAGAGGCAGGCTGTAGTGGCTCTCTCGTCAACCGAAGCCGAATATATTTCGCTCGCACGCGGCGCCCAACAGTCGAGTTGGATGAAGAACTGGCTCGCGGGCGTATTTCTTCCTCAAGAACTCCCACTTAGCCTCCGCGGTGATAACCTGGGGTCGATCAGTCTCACCGAGACGACAAAAGGGCATGGGCTCTCGAAGCACATCGACACGCGCTGGCACTTCATCAGGGAGCGTGTACAGAACGGGGAGATCGCGATTTCGTCTGTTCCGGGGAAGGAGAACGTCGCCGATATCCTCACGAAAGCCCTCGCTCGCCCGGCCCACGAGAAGTTTGTATCCATGCTGGGGCTGGATTGGAAGAGAAGGAACGCTGTCCGCCAGGGGGAGTGTTGAGGAGAGTATTGCCTTTCCTGGCGTTTGGCGTACAGTTCCATTTCCAGCGCGTTGCTGTTTTATTTTATTATTCAGTTTCACTTACGATCGGCGTCGCCCCCCTATAAAAGGGGCGACCCCTCGCTGACGACCCTCAGTCTCCACCATATCGTGTGCGACTGAGGGTACGTCCACTTCCTTATATTTACATATATACGGGGCACTTACGATATCTGTAGACTACTATCTTACGCTATATTCTCTACAGGTTAATACATGAGTCTCCACCATATCGTGTGCGACTGAGGACTACTATCTTACGCTATATTCTCTACAAGATTCACCGTCACAGGTACCAAATTTGTTCACTTCACGACCCTCTGTCACCCGTCACCTGAACAAACGGTCGAAATAGTACAGTAATCCACCACAACATGTACAAACTACGCTCGGCGCCGCCGCGCGGCCAACCACACCACACTGGAGATGCGTTCCTGCTCTTCGCACATGCAAAATCCAGCATGCGGATTCTCAGGAAAGACCCAATGTCTGACTAATCTACCACAACATGTACAAACTACGCTCGGCGCCGCCGCGCGGCCAACCACACCACACCGGAGACGCGTTCCTGCTCTTCGCACACGCAAAATCCAGCATGCGGATTCTAGTCCTTGGATCGGGCAGGACTTGCCGCTGCCAATGTCAATGCGAGGCCAAGTCCCCGATTCTATTAACTGGACGGTGTCAAAGAGTGAACCTCATTGAACGCGCGAGAGAGTGAACATCGACATCGAGCAAGAGTAACATTCCCGTAGCGCAAAGAGTCTTCAGACTTTGAGTACGCCGCGCGCGAAGATGGACGGCGGCGGCGAAACGCGATTCAAATTTCAGATGGAAAGGTGGCAAGTAGACGAATTCAGATGGGGACAAAGCGGCAAGTGAACGCATTCAGATGAGATGATGGAGCGAGCACGAACATTGACAGATTGAAGTCCAGGCCAAATCCGTTTGACAAGGGCATAAGCCCGGTCCATTGAATCCGAATCCCACAAAGGCACAACAAGCTCTAGACGATTCGAGAAGGTCCAGAAATTAGATGTTTAAATCGAGGGAGAGCGGCCTCTTCCGTGCGAGGTTTCGAGTTTTTGATCTCCCGGCCTTGGCCCAGAAGAGACTGGGCGTCGTCGTCCATCTCGGGATGTTGCAATTGAGATGTTGAGATGCGCGACGGACGTATGTAGGTATGCAGGAGCAGACGAGAACACACGCTTTGGATTCCGGGTGAGACTGAACTTTGGATTCGGAGTTCGTCACGTCGAGTTGACTGTCCGGCCTCCCGGACGCTTTTTTGGCATCAAATTTATAACGGACTCTACGCTACGACACGGTGGAGACACTCTCAGACTTCTTAGGCACCCACTGTTCTGGAGAATGGAACCCGTAGAATGTGTGAGTACAGTGGGGGGGAGGTGGGATGCCGGCCTCCAAACACATCGACCATGACATCCTCGGACTGGTACACATCCTCAGCCCACTCCTCTATACACCCAAACTTATCCTCGAGCTCCTCCTCCGTCAAATAAAGGGGTTCACATGTGCTGTCATCCACACTGCACTTGGCATCGGTGAGCGCCAGCATACTGCCATTATCTGACCGCAAGAACTCTGCTAGGAGTTTCGCAGCCTTGGCGTCCGAGGCGTTGTCCCTAGCTTTGCGAATAGCAGTTCTGAGGATATTTTAGGCAGAAATTTAGAACAGATAATGCAGAATACACACTTGTCAGCCATACACTTGCTTTCTCATCCTCCTCCCATGCACGAGATGCTGAAAAGTGTCAAGAACGCAACCTAACATGCAACGGAGGGTCCACGTACGATTTTGGGACATTTGGATGGTGGCAAAGGCAAGGATTGTGGGGGGTAGATGAAAATGGGTAAGATTTGAGAGTCAAAAAGATCGCGCTTATATGACGTCCCCCATGTCATTTAAAAATCAGGGTTAATGTGTGTTTCCATGTAGGAAGGCCCCAGATGGCTTTACGCGAAGGACTCGGTGAGATGCGCGATATTGGAAAAGATACGCGGGCAGGAGTGAAGATGGTGACGCCCGGGTGCTTGAATTGATTTTGTACACTTACACTCCTGTGTTAGCTAACTTAGCCTGACTTATGATGCCCGCTGGCTATCCGGTATTGCTCTGGACGTCCCAAGCTTCTATCAGAGACTGCATGATAGATTAAATGTTACTTTGTACTACCCAGATTCCACTCAAAGGGGCTACAAACTGTGGTATTGGTAACTTGACCCGTTAGTGAGTCTGATCCGATCGTGGATCAGACACAGTACAGGTACTCTTGTATGTATGTAACTTGTAATAAATTCGAACTGTCTTATGCTGTCTTGGTAGGATCTTAGGAGCATCTTGGAGGGCATCTTTGGTAAGACGTTTCGTGTCTTTCGCGTCTTGCCCAAGACGTTGTGTCTTGCTAAGACAAATGGACCTACTTAGCCGAGACGTGTGCCTTAGGAGAAAATCCGTCTTAGGCGTCTTAGACGTCTCGGGCAAGACGTCTAAGACGCCTAAGACGAACGTGTAGTTTTATTGATGCTTTGGGCCCATCAGGCCTTCAGCTTCATCAGGTAGGGGTAAGTACCTGATGAAGCTGAAGGCCTGATGGGGCCCAAAGTTCGCTTGATCACCGCTTTCGCGTCTTTTCGTGTCGATCATGCGTGTGTGAATACATGTGCATCTGGCGAAACGTTGAACTGTTACTAAATAAAACTTGACTCGGAACGGGGCAATTGAACATTGCGCACTGGCAGACAATGTCAACGATTACAACAACGCGAGGACCTACGAGCGCCTCATCTGTTGTGTGTAGTGTCTGTCTATGCTACATGAACATGATGAAGGAAAGATGCCAATAACGGGTGCACATCAACGAAGAGGTCATAACCAAAGATTGTTTGATGGGCCTCATTCAGATTCTTTGCCAGAATGTGACCCTTATTAGAATCCAACCAAAGACGACGTTATACGTAGGGTGTTTCATAATTACATTTTTTGAGCCCGTGGCCGGGATTCCCGGAAACCCAATTTGCGGTTGAAATCGGGCACCGCGTTGAGGTTTGTGCACCCTTATTAACAATATTAATCCAAATGGCGCATGTGTGATTTTTTCCGGAGTGTTCTCAAGCCAAGGAAACATCTGTTGGACTTTGGTTGGTCGTGGAAAATGGCGTGAGGTCCGGCGACTTGGCTCGCTGAACGCGTTACTCGCATCACTTACCTCCCAGAAAAGCACTGATCCGGATCCGGGGCTCGAACGAAATTTGCCGTTTCCGCGCACTTCTCCATCACTTATACTCGAATGAAGCCTCGCCAAGATCCAGGGTACTGTCCTCCACATATTTGTTCGTGCCCCAGAGCCATGGAAAGGAGGGTGGCGGACCTGGGTCCGCCACCCGCTGAGAAATTGTTTGCGCATAATAGGTATTGTATTTTGGCGGGTTGGTACTGAATTTTGGAGGGAGGATCATGCGACAAGAAACTATTGGAAAAGTATGGATGAGGCTCATCTTATTGCGTTTACTTATGAGGTGTTAAATCATTCCATGCACCATTGCAGGTTTGGGCCAGGATCTACGAAGTCTACTAACCCCAGCTCTGCTATGTTCAGATATCATTCCCCCGAGAAGCAAATCGGACCCGCCCTCCTGGAGCATAGTCAGTACGTTCAAATTCCACAACGAGACCCAGGAAGAAGAACTGGATCGGGTTAACGTCGCTACAAAACCTGGCGGCTAAGCAAGACGTACATTCCCCAGGATACATTCTCGAGGCCGCGTCTGAACATTCCCATCGACCTCTCCGTTCCCCATGGGCATGAATGCCGCATAGGCACAAGCTTGTCCTGGCATCGCGTCCGAAGCCATGGTGTTTGGTCGGGGATCCAGCAGATCGGCAAGGCCGCGGGAAATGCATACTCCGTCAAATCGAAACGTGACGGTTCTATCCAGAGGCTGGATGCGGGGGTACAAAGCGAGGGACGTTCCAGCAAGGCTCGGCCTCCGAGTGCGATATCGAGCGACTCGCATGCATCAGTCGGGAAGAACGAGTATGTTGTACCTGCCAAGACGTGGCCGTCTCGGTAAGAATTCCATAATGACACCGTCCACTATTGCCCACGTACCGCTATCGAGGATAACGTCTCTATCTATGTTGTGCGTCTCCTCGCCGATGGTGAGTGATTTCAGATGTATTGTCCAGTACCTTGCAGACGGGACTAGCTTGATCCACGGAGACCACTGACCATTCACCTGAACGGCCGAGCCGGCGTTGTCCCCCACTATCAGAAAGCTTTTCCTGTGGTACGTGCAATAAGATCGTGACAAAAGGGCACAATGTCCTTCCACGCACCGATTTTCGTTGCCCAAGGCAAGTGTGAATCGATCGCGCTGGATTCGGAAGCTGAGTTAAGGTCCAAAACAGACAGTAAAAATCTACAGTGAGAAGATCCTGCTCGTAGAGCGACTGAACGAAAATCTACACGTAGGAAGTTTGATGAGATTAATCTAACCTGAGGGAAGAATGAAAGGACATACCTGCATTTTTCCAGAACCCATTCTGACGATGACCGGTGCACATGAGTTTGGGATAATCTACTTAACTCCATGCGACCTACAGAGGGAAACCGAGGCCTAGGATACCGTCGATTCTGCGACGTTCGAAATGTCTGGTTGCCGCTGTCGCCACTCCAAATATGAAATTTTGGGAGCGGCAAACTTGGAAGGCGGAACCATCCGATTTCAGTCCCGCCTTTAGATAAAACGGGCCCATATAAAGATCGACATCTCGAAGATTTCCGGTGAGAAAGTCCAATGGAGACAGACGCGATAACTTACCGACCATACTACCCTCTAGGTATCGTAAGCTTTGGTTTTCACCTGGCATTCGGGTGGCTCCCGTTGTATAACCCGAGCAAGTGCCAGTGCGGACGAGAGCGTTGTGGCCTGGAAGAATTGTCGGATGTTCGCCAAAAATCCACCTAAAATATACTTAAAATGGAATTATTGGTCTGAATTCTACTGACGTCGCAACGCTGCCTAATACGAACGTATATTGAGCGGGATAAGGTCGAGAAAGAATGTGCTGCGCACCAGTATCGACAGCCAACCGGGAAAACTTTACATACTCTGCGGGATCCTCACCCGTTGGCGCGGGCGCAAGCCCGTTTGGCAAGCCGAAAAGTGAAGTCTCCCCGAGTTACTGACTACAAATGAAAAACAAACTGATGCCCCCATGGAATTTTGGATGTTTTGAATGCATTGAAGGTAACTAGCATTTGATAGACTTCTGAACTGACCTTGAACTGCTTAAATATCACTATTGCTCAAGGTGTGATGGGCTTGGACTTTGAAACAGTAACCTTATCTGTTTCTGCGGTGTTTCACGCATTTGCGCAGACTGCCATCAATGCTATTTTGGCTCAGTTGGAACCTTCCTGAAAGTTTATGTATTCAATTCTTGGCTGATGTGTGTTCGAACACCACACCCCTTGCGTTCGTTTTGCTCCATCTTTCAACACTGTTTGAACCATGATTAAAGGTATATTAAGTAAATCATTGCTTGAACCGATTTTACGTCGAGACGCAGGGTGCTTAAACAAAGTTTGTAGGGTTACTGCGAATAGAGTAACAACGGTGGCCACCACTTTTTTTCATTTCAACTCTATTAGAGCGCGGGCGGGCCCCCGGGGGCCCATGTGGCACTATGGCCAGGAGTCTGTGGTGGTTGGGGGAATCTAACTGGCTTGCGAATGCAGAACCACCAGGAAGACAGCAATCAGACAGTTTCATGAATGAATGAAGATATTTGGGGCCAAAATTAGCTCAAACTTGAGGGATGGTTGACCGAGCAACATGAAATTGAATCTCCAAGCTCAAGAGTTGATACAGTGGGACGGTGGATAAGTATAAGCTTTAATCTGCACTCACCAATTGTAATAAAGGTTCCGAAAAAACAAGATCAAGGGAATAGTGCACTGCTCATCCATCACATTTGTGACGTCTGTTACTCATGCCAGGAGCAGGGAAGACAACACTCTACATTTAAGAGCTAGGCATCAGTGTAGTGGGTGTTATTGAGTTGGTCCGATTGCCTATTCATTTTCCGCGCAAGGATCTGTTCACTCAAACAAATGTCCCAATCATTAGATAGGTTGCGCATGAGCCGCATGCGGCTTTTGGCCATTAGCACCAGCGAAAAGGCCCCGCGCTAGCGGAAAGAGTAGGGCCGGCGAAGAGGAGGGGGCCTGTTGCTGGGTTCTCTTTAGAGTAGTTTTGAACACTTTATACGCGGTTTTCTCCACAGCTTCCGCTTCCGGGGATGGGCGTTTACAGTGTTCGCGTTCGGCTCTGCGGGCGACGTGAAGAAGGCCAGACAGTTCCTTGGTCCACCAGCGCTTCGCGTAAGGGGAGGACGAGAGGAGGGGGACATGATAGTTTGCAGCATTTTGTCGAGTGCAGGGTATACCGCGTCGTAATCGGTCGTCGAATTAATCTCCGTTGAGATGGGGTGAGCCGCGAGATACTTCTCTAGCGCTTTGTTAAAAGTGTCCCAGTCGACTGCGCGAAAGTCAGGTCTGGGGGTGTCCGGGACGCGGAGGAGCTCGTAATCGTCTTTTCAACCACTTTCGGGCAGTATACACCATTTTTTCGTAGACCATCAATCCACAGACTCAGTTTTTCAGAAAACACTGAATTAATTTATTCTGACCGAACCGACCAGGCCCTTATCTTTCCCACCGCGAAAGCCTGCATTGGTCTTACGATGGGCCTCCAAGTCCGTTGCCTTGTTCTGAAGACGTCCGATTTCGTAGGACGCAAGTACATCAAACATGCGGGTTTTCTCCGGAGCTGTGTGATACTTCTTGCGGTGGTCGCGGGCTTGCCGCTTATGAACTCGCAAGTTCAACTGCCCTCCATGTCTGCCACTTCTCAGCCCTTCCATCGTCTAAGGGCAGAATAAGAGGGTGAAAAAGAGAATAGGGGTGCCCACAAACAGTATACAGTATATCATGTAGCAGATCCCATTACATGCTCCCCTGCCGCCATTCGGTCAGCTATATTAGCGGCGACCTCGGGATTCATGGCCAGCAACCTCCGAGAAATAACTGCAAACTTGGAACGCTTGACATGAATGTTACTACCTTGGGCTGACCTTTTCAATTGCTCGTGGTTAAATGCAACCATGGGAAAATATACATCAGTCTGGAAGCGTTTGTCGAAATACAGTAAGAGATTTCGTTTATGTCTCATGTCCCCGAGTTTCTTCCTGTGAGCGGCATGCCCAATACCTCCTTTGCCATACGGAAATAGCCATGGAAACATCCCGGGATAGGCTTTGACATTGTGGTACATTGACTTGGGTACATCATTTCTTCCTAAAGCTAACATGTCCCCTGTGTGGGTTAGATGCTGTAATGCTACGGCTTTGATAGTAGACATCGATGCCATCGAATACTCTGCGCCAGTCAAACCATGTACTGCAAATGTGCATTCACCGTCAGTGGTCCTGTGTTCAGAATCTTTATCGAACACACTTCGAGCTTCGGCAGGGATCGAATCGTGCACCTCTCCTTCAGTGCGTTTAAAGTCCACAGCTACGGGAACATCACGATCAGCATAGGACATCAAATTTTCTTGAGATATCTCAAGGTCGGCATCATCTTCATGGTTGAGTATTAACCACTCTAGAGCTTCTGCAACTTTGTGTCGCCGAACTAACATGGGTGTTCTATCAAAGTCTTCCTGAGTAGGTGGTGCAGAACCGGTAAATATGGTTTGCAGGGCATAGCACACGCAAAAATGCTTGTTTTCTGGAATGCTGGCTAAATTCTGGGTAGGATTGCCCCCAAGACCAGTGGGTTTGGAGCCATATTGAGCGAGCCATGCTCATACCCAGTCCACATTTTGAAACTGGTGACCTCAATGGCTTGGTGGCGATGCACATCAATTCAATCAACAAATCGCATGAATTGAATTAAAACAAATGAATGGTTTGCAAGGCATAGCACACGCAAAAATGCGCGGATTTGATGCCGACTTGTTTTCTGGAATGCCGGCTAAATTCTGGGTAGGATTGCCCCCAAGACCAGTGGGTTTGGGGCATCAATTGAATCGAATCAAATGGTTTGCAGGGCATAGCACATGCAAAAAAGCTTGTATTCTTGAATGCTTCAACACCCAGATACGATCATATTAGCCTTCTATTGGTGTTATACCTTCTCCGCTTTCTTTATTTTGCCTCTGGCCAAACCACTATCCATAGATGATTCAAAGATTGATCTGTTTCAATAAATTAATATGTATATAAAACATGATGAAAGATGGCTGGAAATGACAGTGAGTTAATACACACAGTACTTACTTTCCATGGTAGACAGTAGAAAAATAATAGTCTAATGGCAGTCTGATTGTTAATTCTATGTATGGTCTTTCTGGTGAAGTGGTTAAACCTCCTTGTCTCTTTCCCTGCCGAGCAACCCCGAAGGTCTTGCGTTCGAATCTTGCTGAGGGCTTCATTTTTTGTTGTCATGACTCAAGTTCTCTATCACTGACTTAAGTCCTGTTTGCGGCCCGGTCAAATGCCGAATGGTAAATTCGGGACCGATGCGAGTTGGCGGGAAGAAGGCATCTTTCGAGAACGGAGCATCCACTTCAAGTTCATGCACTGCGGTCGACCCATTGATTTGCCAAGGCGAAGAAGCTCAACTTGAAGACCATCGACCTTGGAGGAGGAGGAGGATATATTATACTGATGTGGTCCCACAACTGGAACAATCAGTTTACTACGAAGCTTGGGTAACTCCTTGTGGACTAAAAAAGCTACCAATCTTTACGTAGAACACACGCACTACTGCAGGGGGGCGGAAAGACTAAACACAAGAGGATCTCCCCGGCCTGATGTGGCCACAACAGGCAGGTCGTACGGCTAAAACCTCGTGGGTAATCGACGCGATTCCTCGCAATCAATCATAACTCACCGCCGACCAGAAGATCCCCAAATGCGTCGCCTCAACAGTCCCTACAGGCACGCATGCAAACTAACTAAAAAAAAGAACTACAAAAAGGGGAAAGAGAGAATGGCAAATAGAAAGGGCTAGCCCGAGCCTGCGATCTATTGCCCTGAGTTATCTTATCGGCTGAGTGTGTTGATCATCATCAAATTTAACCGGCGGGCCGGAACCGGGTAGGGCAAAGGGTTTCCCATCGCGATGCGCTGGCCAGGCAGCGACGCAAAATACCCCTAGCTCCCCCGCCCTCGTGCTCGTACTCAGGTGTTTGTTGAGGAGGTATCCTCAGACTACATTGCAGTCCCAAAGTGGGCTCTTTGAATGTGCCCTTCGGGATTTTACATAGCTTCCGCCATCGGCACCGCTCGTGTGTCGAGCGCCAACGACATCAGCAACGTCGACGGCACCCTCGAGGTCCCGAATCGACTTCAGGTGGGCCAGCTGTCAATGCAAACTGGCCCTGTCTATCGTAGATCCGTCTGAGGTGCGCCAGAGCCATGATTCCACACTTTCGAATTTCGATAGTGGTGGTCGTCTCTGGTATGTACATAGCGATCACGTCGGAGGGAAAGCCAAGGGAAACTTGGCATTTCAATTCGTTTTCCATTTCGTGGACCGTGACTAGGAATCCAGATGAGATGAGACGACGCAGTGCCACCATTTTGGTTGGAAGCCAGGGAAAACAGTTCCTCGTGAATTTCACAGCCAAAGCCGGACATGTATTCACCATGCGCGTACGATGGCGCTATGCAATATAGGCTGTACCCAAGCCAGACCCAAGCTGTACCCCGCCGCTGAATGAAGTCTCGGATATGAGAGCCAGCTACGGTTCGTATGGAGAAAATAGACCTGGACCGTGACGCCGCGTCCGTCTGGCATACTTATCGCTGCAAGATTGGAGATCCTGAGGATTCTGAAGATAATTTGGCTGGGAACCGCTCTTTTGCACCGACTAAACCTACGGCATGATGGTTGTGATTCTGAGTGCAAAGGCCTCAAGTGCTGCCCCGGCGCCCATGCACAAAAAAGCTAACTACCACCGCTCAGCGCTCGCTCTGCCTCCCTCTCAACCGCAACCCTCTCCATCTCAGAGGAATGACAAGAAGGGTGCAAGTGGAACTCGGCTAATCTAAGCGAGTTCCACTGGGTGTAAGTGAGTTCCACCCGGGATGCATCAACCGTGGAACTCACTTGCGCCCAGTGGAACTCGCTTAAGTTAGCCGAGTTCCAATCATACTTCTTGTCCAATTAATTAATGAAATCAGACAGCTGGGTATTCCAGGCATCACACCGATGGCTGTATGGGCGCATCAGATCCTCCCCATGGCCGGATTTCCCCGATCTTGCGGTGTTGAAGGGGCAATAATGTTGTATACTTGAGTCCAGTAGTGATTTGGCATGAGATATGGATGTAAGAGCCGGGCAATGGGAATGGCTGGTAAGAAGATGATGAGGGGAAAGAGCAAGTGACAACGGTGTTCTTTTGAGTGGGCGTTGAGCGTGGAAAGTAGCCCGCGTGAATGGAGCGGCACGTCAGAAGCTGAGCTGGCCGGAGCTAAATTAATATTGTGATTGGGGCGGTCGTTCGGGAATAAGCATGGGAAGCAAGCAAAACGAATTGGGTGAGGTCGGATCCAACGCTGCACGAGAGGTGGCGACTATATCAAGGGGTTTTTAAACACCTTGTTGGATGGTGCCAGAGTCTCATGACCCCTGATGAACTGGATGCCCGAATTCGTGTTCTTCCTCCTGCCTTTGGCGTCCGTCATTTTTCCAAGGGTATCTCCCCTTTGTCGCAGATATCCGGGTCAGAACGCAAGGCAATGGCGCGCATCCTACTTGGATGCTTAATCGGTCGATTACCTGCGCAAGGTATAACAGCCTGTCGCTCAATCTTAGATTTCATCTACCTTGCTCAATACCAACACTCATGACGATGGAACACTAGCCGCTATGAAGGCAGCTCTTGACTGCTGGCACAAGAACAGAACTTATTTTATCACGGCCGGAGTCCGGCATGACTTTAATATCCCTAAATTACACTCCCTCCTGGGGGCGCCCTCCGCATTTTCATTGCCGAGAGGATGAGCCCATTTTTAAGGAGATCGGACCAGAAATGAGCTCACAATTGCTGTTGAGGTCAAAACTGATGAAAAACAGAAAAAAGAATCCGCGCCCTAAGTTCCGCAAACAGCTGTAAACAGATCTTCCACTGCAGACTTGGCACACCAGTTCTCTCAAGCAGGACTGTTTAATCAATCAATGGCTAAACCTGATTTTGCGTTGAGACGTGAATTGATTAAACAAACTTCATATAGATTCTTACCTTGACCTCACAAAAGGATTTCCAACACATCGTCGCCGAGAAGGAATTTCGAATTTCAGAAGGATCCGATGAGAAATGTTGCCATGAAGTTTTGTCCGCATTGGGGGCCGGGCCGGGACTCTCATGTGACGCAAATAAGATTGATACCGGTGAATCACCGGTTTTAAACGTAATGTGACCACGGGGTGACGTGGCACTTGCACTTTTGGGATCGTTCCGTGCCTGTTTCTCAAAATGTATCGTCCACCTGTAATAAACATTCACGGTGCGGGGTTATTAAATACACCAGGTACCTTCAAACACTCATCGTCGATGTTCTCACAGGAGGCTCAGGAGGCCCCGGCGGGAACGGCGGGGGAAACGGGTGGCTCGGGGGGCGTCGGGGAGGGGCCTCGGGTGCAGATCTACAACAACGTCGGCGGCCAAAGTGGTATTAACGCCTTGCGTTGCGCAAAGGACGCGGGGCCGTTCGCATCGAAGGCATGCCTACCGGACACCCGTGTCTCACTTCTCTCCAGAATCCGGCACTGGGCTCTACATCCCACCAGCGCGCGCACCCTTCTGTTGCACGGTGCGGCGGGTAAGGGAAAGTCCGCGATTGCGAATACCATCGCCACGCAGCTACAGTCCGACCGTCTTGCTGTAGTGCCTTTCTTCGCATTCAATCGCTCGGTGCCGGATCGTTCCTTATCGCAGCTGATCCCCACTTGGGCTAAGCATATCGCCGAGTTGAACCAGCAATACCTGCTCTACCTGCAAACCCTCCCTTCTCGCCAGCTGGAGAGTTCGGACATCCTGGAGCAACACGATGATCTACTGGTTGGAGGACTGGCTAGTGGCATCGACTGCGGGAAGCCCCTGATTTTCACCATTGACGCACTAGATGAATGTTCCGAAAGCGAAGCTCCTCAACTGTTCCAAGTTCTGCACAGACTACTCTCATGTCCTAACCTTCCACCCTTTGTCCGCTTTCTCTTCACCTATCGTCCCGACGGCCAAATCCTCCGAAAATTCGAGGGTCTTGCCGCTCTCAGAATACCTATCGACAATGAAGAAGGTACTGCAGAGGACATCCGTAAATTCGTCCAGGACCAACTTCATCACAACCCTGACCCCGACGTTGCGGGTATGGTGGACGATGTCGCGAAGGCGGCACAGACGTTATTTGAATGTGCGGCTGCACTCTGCCGCGAACTTAATGCTCGGCGGCCGATATTGACATCAAAAAGGAAGGCCTTCATTCGGACACTGCGGGAGGGGCCCGTCATGTCACTCTACGATTCCTACCGTGCCATCCTCACGATGTATTTTGGCGAGGGGGTGAGGCTGTTCCGGCGTGTCATGGGGTGGATACTCCTCGTACGCACCCCTCAATCCCGGCGGGTGTTTCGTGCATTTGCTGTCGTCTTGCTTCCCGAGGAAGAGCAGTCAGATGTGGATCGCATCCTGGATTGGCTTGGTTCTCTGCTCAGTGGGACGACCTCGGAGGACGACCCCATTTCCCCGCTCCACACATCCCTGCGCGACTTTCTTCTGGACGCGACCAAAAGTGGCGCGTTCTCCGTAGATCTGGGCCTCGACTCGCAAGAGGAGCTTTCTCTGGCATGTCTGAGGATCATGAACACTGGCCTTCAGTTCAACATCTGTGGACTATCAAGATTGTTCACCTTGAACTCAGAAGTCAAAGGGCTTCCCCAAAAGGTCGAGAAGTGTGTATCTCCAGGACTCCGTTACGCCTGTTTAACGACCACGCACCACTTGCGGAGCACTTTGCCACCCACATCAGGTGTCGTCACTTCTCCACATACCGTTGAGTGATTTTACACAGCCATGGCGGGATTTCCCTGACTTTCTGCTCCAGCCTCCCGCAGTTGTTGTCGATGAAGTGCGATTTTTCTTACAACATCAGTTCTTATTTTGGCTTGAGGCACATAGCTGCATGCAGACACTGCGGGATGGACCAGGTACAATGCTGCCTATGTTCCTGGAGTGGACCATGGTAAGTGCAGATACGGTTTGTGGTTTTTCAACAGAAGACTAATCCTACTTTTACCATAGGCTCTGGGGGACAAAGGCCTCCAAGAAACTGTGCTGGACTACATCAAGTTCGAGAAGCGGTTTCGCGACGGCTACATGATGTCTGCACCACAAATCTATATCTCCGGCCTGACATTCGCCCCGCGAGAGTCGATAGTCTCGTGTTGTTACCGCCCAAGGTTTCGCAGTCTCATTCAGGCATCAGGGGCTCTCGACATTGTGTGGCCTCCGTCAGAACCTCTGGTCATGCAGGTAATCTCGAAGGTCTGGTCTGTTGCGTTCTCGCCCGATGGCACGCGCATCGCCTCGGGGTCTGACGACGACACCATCCGGGTGTGGGACGCGGCGACGGGCCAGCAGGTCGGCGATCCTCTGGCGGGCCACACCAGCTCGGTCCGGTCTGTTGCGTTCTCGCCCGACGGCACGCGCATCGCCTCGGGGTCTGGCGACGACACCATCCGGGTGTGGGACGCGGCGACGGGCCAGCAGGTCGGTGATCCTCTGGCGGGCCACACCAGCTGGGTCCGGTCTGTTGCGTTCTCGCCCGACGGCACGCGCATCGCCTCGGGGTCTCACGACAACACCATCCGGGTGTGGGACGCGGCGACGGGCCAGCAGGTCGGCGATCCTCTGGCGGGCCACACCAGCGGGGGTCTCGTCTGTTGCGTTCTCGCCCGACGGCACGCGCATCGCCTCGGGGTCTGACGACGACACCATCCGGGTGTGGGACGCGGCGACGGGCCAGCAGGTCGGCGATCCTCTGGCGGGCCACACCAGCGGGGTCTCGTCTGTTGCGTTCTCGCCTGACGGCACGCGCATCGCCTCGGGGTCTGGCGACAACACCATCCGGGTGTGGGACGCGGCGACGGGCCAGCAGGTCGGCGATCCTCTGGCGGGCCACACCGGCTTGGTCTTGTCTGTTGCGTTCTCGCCCGACGGCACGCACATCGCCTCGGGGTCTCCCGATAAAACCATCCGGGTGTGGGATGCGGCGACGGGCCAGCAGGTCGGCGATCCTCTGGCGGGCCACACCGACTTGGTCTTGTCTGTTGCGTTCTCGCCCGACGCCACGCGCATCGCCTCGGGGTCTCACGATAAAACCATCCGGGTGTGGGACGCGGCGACGGGCCAGCAGGTCGGTGATCCTCTGGCGGGCCACACCAGCTGCGTCTCGTCTGTTGCGTTCTCGGCCGACGGCACGCGCATCGCCTCGGGGTCTCACGACAAAACCATCCGGGTGTGGGACGCGGCGACGGGCCAGCAGGTCGGCGATCCTCTGGCGGGCCACACCAGCTTGGTCTCGTCTGTTGCGTTCTCGCCCGACAGCACGCGCATCGCCTCGGGGTCTGGCGACAAAACCATCCGGGTGTGGGACGCGGCGACGGGCCAGCAGGTCGGCGATCCTCTGGCGGGCCACACCAGCGGGGGTCTCGTCTGTTGCGTTCTCGCCCGACGGCACGTGCATCGCCTCAGGGTATCACGACAAAACCATCCGGGTGTGGGACGCGGCGACGGGCCAGCAAGTCGGCGATCCTCTGGCGGGCCACACCAGCGGGGTCTCGTCTGTTGCGTTCTCGCCCGACGGCACGCGCATCGCCTCAGGGTCTCACGATAAAACCATCCGGGTGTGGGACGCGGCGACGGGCCAGCAGGTCGGCGATCCTCTGGCGGGCCACACCAGCTTGGTCTCGTCTGTTGCGTTCTCGCCCGACAGCACGCGCATCGCCTCGGGGTCTGGCGACGACACCATCCGGGTGTGGGACGCGGCGACGGGCCAGCAGGTCGGCGATCCTCTGGCGGGCCACACCAGCTTGGTCTGGTCTGTTGCGTTCTCGCCCGACGGCACACGCATCGCCTCGGGGTCTGGCGACGACACCATCCGGGTGTGGGACGCGGCAACGGGCCAGCAGGTCGGTGATCCTCTGGCGGGCCACACCAGCTGGGTCCGGTCTGTTGCGTTCTCGCCCGACGGCACGCGCATCGCCTCGGGGTCTGACGACGACACCATCCGGGTGTGGGACGCGGCAACGGGCCAGCAGGTCGGCGATCCTCTGGCGGGCCACACCAGCTGGGTCTCGTCTGTTGCGTTCTCGCCTGACGGCACGCGTATCGCCTCGGGGTCTGGCGACAACACCATCCGGATGGGGGAATGGTCCAACAGGATTGTTCAGTTCCAGAATGGATGGTTCTGCCTTGAGAAGGACAATCCATCATACATTCTTTGGAGTCCTCATGCATTTCGCCAGTGCGCTTTTGTTTGGTCACCCACTACCATGGTCATAGCTGCACGACCCCAAGTCCACCTCCAATTCAACACTGCTGCTGCCTGGGGTCCTGACTGGGCAGTGATGAAGATGTGATTCCCTGTATTCTCGTTATGTACATGTACTGTACTTTGTTTTGTTTGAAACATGCACATTTGGGGTCGCGTTGGTGCTAAAACATATTCCAGTGGCACTCCAGCACGTATCGAAAAGACCATTGTGTAAAGAGCATTGGTGCAATTTGAATTAGTTTTGCAGGACACTTTTATCATTGAGTAAGACGAGCCAAGAGCGCGGTGCGGAGATTGAGCCAGGAGCGATGCCATCGCATGCCTTCGAATCGGCCTATATTTCTGAAATATCGAGCCCACACACTAATTCCAGCTTTCAAATGAGTCATCGAGGTTTCCATGCAGAACGGCTGTAGCATTCAATATATTTGTTCGATTGATGTGATTTTTGGATATGCTATGTCTGCATCTATTTATATGGCTGGGAGTCCCAATTTGGGGGATCCGGAATTTTATAGCTCCCTCAATTTCAAGGTGAATGAAAATCCCTGTTGCCAAAAGTTTCCTCTCGATGAAGGAGCATTAGAGTTGCTCGTAATACTTTTCTGGGACCGGGATCACGCCCGCATCTCGCGCAAAGCATTCAAAATACAGTCCTGATGAAATCGAAACAACGATCCGGTGATAGACCTGGCATTGGGCCACCCGTGAAATTCTTCAATTTTACGTTGGGGTAATTGACATTGCAAAAGCAAAAATAGCACAATATGCGATATAGCTGCACAGGATACCCTGAAAGAAATTGTGGAAAATCGCTGTGGATACATACATATCCAACAAACAACATATCCAAAATTTGGAATGAATGACCTGGTTTTGCAAACAGGAGAAAATGTCGAGTCGTATCAATGTTCATCAAGTTACCCAAAATGGCAAGTTCAGCTGTACATGTGGAAATAGCCCAAGTCTAAATTGAAAACTTAGGTGCTCCACACACCAAAGTGGAAATTCAGTTTCAAATTGACCACATATCATTACTTTTGAGGAACTGTATCTGCCGTTCCGATCCTTTGAAGAAAACGAGGTATTTTGAAGCAATTACATTTATCTAGGAGTTTCATATATTTTCTGGATTTTGCCCCGGGTATTGCTGGGATGATAGCCAGCAAAATGTGGGTTCAAACTGTCTCCTTGGATTTATCTTGAAGGGCCTGGTGCGTTTGTACGACAGCTGAGGGCTCTCCATGTCAATCCAAACAAATGCACGTGAACCTCGGCACGATGTGCTGAGATTTCGCACCAAAACAGTATTTTGACCACCGTGCAATCATTTCAAGCTGAGATGATAGCCATTGGGTTCAAACTGTCTCCTTGGATTTATCTTGAAGGCCCTGCTGCCCTGATACGAGGGCTGAGGGCTCTGCATGTCAATCTAAACAAATGCACGTGAACCTCGGCACACTGCGCCGTTACGGGCTGTCACCAAACAAATGCACATGAACCTCGGCACAGTCCGCTGAGATTTCGCACCAAAACAATATTTTGACCACTGGAAGGAAGAAGCCTCCAGATCTGGCTGGTGCCCTGTATTTGTTTGGATTGACATGGAGAGCCCTGAGCTCCTTTTCAAAAGCACCAGGGCTGTCAAAATAAATCTGAAGAGACAGTCTGAACCGGAATTTCACTGGCTATCCTCCCAGCGCGACCCTGTCAAAATCCGGCTTGAAATGATTGCACAGTGGCCAAAATACTGTTTTGGTGCAAAACCTCGGCACATTGTTTGGTGATGGCCTGCATTTGTTTGGATTGGCATGGAGAGCCTTGAGTTCCTTTTCAAAAGCGCCAGGGCTGTCAAAATAAATCTGAAGAGACAGTCTGAACCGGAATTTCGCTGGCTATCCTCCCAGCACGACCCTGTCAAAATCCGGCTTGAAATGATTATATCCGGATTGGGACAACAGACGTTCTGCCGATAAACCCGACAGTCGGACTTAGGCAGTTAATGCAGTCTCGCCGCAAAATGTTGTAGTGATTCCAATTCAGGTCGTACATTTGTGTAAGTCTGGACAAAGAAATCATTACAGCTAGAGCAAATTATGCACAGGCCCCAGTGTGAGCCCAAATCCCTATGAATTTAAGTCAACCAAAATATGAAAATGGCCGCTTTTGTGAGTACTTTCGTGCTGTGTACACCATTTTTGCATAGACGATGATTCCACGGACTCGATTTTTCAGAAACTGCTCATTTTTTTTATTGCAAGACAACAAATGAGGTATGGTATGGTTTAAACTGTGTATAAACTCTTAGAATTGATGAAATTTCATGCCAACACTTTATTTGAAGCGATTCCACCCAGGAAACGCCCCGCACTCATTACTTTTGGCCGCCACTGTATGGACGGGTCAATGGGACAGTCAAATCAAGTTGCTTGGTATACATTTATATGACATAAATCAGACATTCTAAGGGGACCAAATTTTAGTTTTTATCTTAATAACAATGTTCCAAAGCTTTTGAATATTTGAGTACCTTGCGGGAGAGGTAGAGTGCAATTTTCTGCGGGCACTCAATGGGACAGTCACACACACGTCATTCGCCTAGATTTGGAATGCCATCACTGGCGGGGCTTATGAGCGATATTGAATCGAGGCAAGCTCTCGTCCGGCCAACCTATTCGCTCTTTGTCTCGTCTTCCTCTTCGTCACTCTCCAGATCACTGGACCCACGCCCCGACCCATCACGATCAGAATCCCACTCTTTCTCCGACACCTCATCGCTGTCGACGGGCATGGTATTGACCTAGCCATTGCCGACAGTGGTTGATATATTCTTTTATGAGCCAGAGCCCATCTCAGCATGGTCTGACATCGATTTGGCTCACAAAATGGTGTGCTGAAATATCTTTCTCCTAAATTCTAGGATTTCGAGCCGGTCAAAGCGAGAAATCCCCAGCCATTGCGGACAATGGTTCATATATTCTTTTGTGAGCCAAAACCCATCCCAGCATGGTCTAACATCGATTTAGTTCACACAAAATGCTGTGCTGAATATATGGGGGCAGTCGCGTCTTTAGTCTCCCCACCCTTCTCGTTCTCGCCGTATCCCCATCCCCAATTCGTCGCTTGTGGGTACTCCACCGCCCGCATAGACGCCCGCTCCACGTCTTTGCCCCAGACCCCAGATGAAGACCCCATAAGAATAGGCAGCAAATGCCTGAGCGGTGGTAGAGAATTCCGGGGGAGCACCCAGATGCAGATTTTTTGGATTCCGAGAGAGTACCCTGATGACTTTGGATTTTTTGGTTAACGGTTTTCCTTTATGGCGGTCCAAATGCACATTTAATCATGCGCTACTTTTTTGAGTTTTGCGCTACAAGTTTAATGAAAACTACCGTTTTGCGCTACTTGTGGGTACCTAAGATGACTGAGCAGAGAGGTGGCGGAAATCCGGTTTTGCGCTATGTTGGGAAAGTAACAGTTGCACACAGACTCGCAGACACGGGGATTTCAGGATGACAGGAACTCTCTGTTACAAGGTAAAGTAATGGTCGCATATAAAGTAATCTAAAGCTGTAGAGTGCTGTTACACAGGTCTGAACAGGATATACTGCAGTACAAATGCTGTAGCAGGTGCTGTAGAATGGCTGTAAGTTGGACAGCTTCACAGCTGTTGAGGACGCGTGACTGGTCCATTTCAACAAGCTACTTTTTGAGTTCAAAAGTAGCGCTACTTTTGAAACGTTGCGCTACTTTTTTAACTTGCGCTACTTTTGTAATTTTGAGTTCGCCCGCGCTACTTCGCCCAGGTTCGAATCCCGCTACTTACAGTTGTCGCCCACCTTGCGTCATCCTCGCCTAGATCGTCGCTTAGATTTATCCCTGTCGACGTCGCTAACGGTTGCCGACCTTCGGCTCATGTGGATTCTTTCTCCGTCACGACGGCCCCCACGGCCCAAGGCATGTGCCGCTTTGCCGGTGTCACGGCCACGATATCGATGACTCGTCGGCGAGTGGCGGCGGTTCATTTGGCGGCGCAGTGTCAGCCCCATAAACTGATCTGGATCTGATTTTCTACGTACCTGGATGCATTTTTCTCGTGGCCTTCCGATGAGGCTCATAGTATGAGGAGAAATTCCTTCAACATCAGCAGGGAATTCTAACCAGAAGCACAAGAGCTGGCGAGCAGCAAAGGGGGTGGTCCACGAGGCAGGATAATCAGAAGAGGAGTCTTGCTGTTGGATCTTAAACCCGTCTTGTTCCTTGTTTCATCACGCAAGAAAGATCCAAGGACAACCGCAGAATTTGTTGGGTGTGCAGAGAGCAGCGGAGTGTCTATTCCCCAGCCGCTGATCATCAACGCAAATGAAGTTCCTACGAAGACCGTGGAATTCCGGGCTTGTCGGAGGTGCCAGAGAGTCGAGATGCCGGCTACACCCGACGCGCTGACGTGGCACACGTTGCGGTGGCCCCGCACCGACGAAGGCAGAAGAGAGAGCGACCGTACCGAGATGCCGGCTACACCCGACGCGCTGACGCGGCGCACGTTGCGGTGGCCCCGCACTGACGAAGGCAGAAGAAGCACTCGAAGACCACATTTGACGATAATTGTCTGTTCCACAACCAGCACATCTGACTCCGGCGCAGCGAGCGCCACCCTAACGGGCTGAGGAGGCCCGGCGCAGCAAGCGCTACCCTAACGGGCCAGAGGCAGCGCGGCGGAGGACTCGACGAGGCGGGGGAGAAGGAAGAACGCGGAACCGGCCACGTCGCAGTTTGGCAGGCCTGATTGGCGTGATGATTTGACCCATGGGGATGCGAGGACCTTGGCTGCTTTCTATTTAAGACGGCTTGAGCCTCATATAAATCCGAACCCGGGCGAAGGACTTGCCTCTGAGCAGCATTGAACATCTCCTTCGAAGGGGAAATTACAAAAGCGACAGATGTTGGCGGACATGCATTCATGAGCTGTATACTTATACTGTTCGACTGGTCAACAAAGAACGCGTCGCATGTCAGGAAAAAATGTATTTGTTGCAGACTTATTTCCCGTTTGCTGGGTCCTCAGGACGGGGGAAACAAGGTCTAGGAAATAAAAACGCGGTCAATAGTCCTCAACAATATTTTCGGACGCCATTTGCGGGGAATTCTCGTTACATTTAATCGTAGGCGACTTATCTCCTGTGCGCCGCCCTTGCCCATACACGGTCCCCACCATCGGAAAAAAATGTCTACCAAATAAAAGCGCCGTCAATGCCCATCCCTAGTCCTCCAGATTATTTTCCGTCCGCATTTCCGGAGAATTCTCGCTACATTTAATCCTAGGGGGCTTTTCTCTTGTGCTCCGGCGCCTCCCTTGCCCACACACGGTCCCCCTCATCGGGAAACATGGTCTAGCAAATAAAAACGCCCTCACTGCCCATCCCTAGCCCTCAGGAATATTTTCCGTCCGCATTTTCGGGGAATTATCACGACATTTAATCCTAGGGGACTTTTCTCTTGTGCGCCCGTGCCTCCCTGGCGCATACACTCTCCTCCCTATCGGGAAATAAGGTATACCAATTAAAATCGCCGTCACCGCCCATCCATAGCCCTCAGGAATATTTTCCGTCCGCATTTTCGGGGAATTATCACTACATTTAGTCGTGGGCGACTTAACTCTTGTGCGCCCGCGCCGCCCCTTGCCCATACACGGTCCTCACCATCGGGAAACAAGGCCTACCAAATCTAAACGCCGTCACTGCCCGTCCCTAGACTTCAGGAATATTTTCGGATCGCATTTTCGGGGACAATTATCACTACATTTATTTGCAGGGGACTAGGATTGGATTTGTAGACCGACTTATATAAGAGACTCCAGGCCTTGCATGAATGCCTATGATCCTGCACCCCAAAAAATTTGGGCCAAAAGCCATTGTGAGGCCTTGAAAATTGCGATGTTTGTGTAACGATGGTGATTTTACGACTCTAGATCACACTTCAGAGAACTACTCTAGCTGGTAAATTCTGGAGATGATTGTAATAAAAGTAAAATGTAAAGTAAAGTATAGTAAATGGTGTCCAATATTTATACCTACGGATCAAGCCGGGAGCCTCCCAGAGTTCCCGTATAGCCTCGTAACTGCCATTCTTGGCGAAGGCGTGACTGCTGATATTCTCCACACCTCGTTGTCTCCTACTCAATCCTACCAAGGAGGCCTTCTCCAAAATCAAAGCAAGGATTCGCCGCAACAACAACATCTTCACGCACGGTGAGGAGGATGACTTCTCAAGGTACAGGAGGTAAAATACCCTCAATTAGGGAAATATTGCACAACTCGGTTTGCCTGTGGTTAATTTTTGTCTCCTAGAGAACTTGCTCCAAGCACATGGGCACCATGCCAGGGAAAAACCTAAACTCATTCCACTTCCGAAGGACCGTGAAAGAAAAGACTCTTAAATACAGAAATATTGCACAACACGGTTCGCCCGCGGTCAATTCTTGTGTTCTCCACCCAGAGAACTTGTTTTGATGCGAAATATTGCCTTATTGTGATGATGTTCACATGCATTTGTTTGGATTGAAATGGAGAGCCCTGAGCTCCTTTTCAAAAATAAATCTGAAGCAACAGTTCAAAGCCAAATTTTGCTGGCTATCCTCCCAGCAAGACCCTGTCAAAATCTGGCTTGAATTGATTTCACAGTGGTCAAAATACTGTTTTGATGCAAATCTCGCCCTGTGCAGGGCCAGTTTAAATCCGGGCTTTGAAGCGGGCCCTCTCACTTTGTTCGTGCTTCAATTCTGAGCAAGACTGTGTCCTCAGAACATTTTACTTCATCACCCCTGTGAAGCCTCCGATATCAAGGCTCTCCCAGTCCAACACGGCATGTATTCGGCAGAGATTGCATGAATCGGACCTACAAATAGCTGGCTCAGGATGACTGTGAGCTCGGAGAACAACCCGGCAAGAACTCCGATTGAATGGCATCACCTGATGGGTTCGATTAAACAAATTGAGTGTGCGGGGTCAGTTTGAACCCAGTCCTTGAGGCGAACCCTCTAACTGTGTTCACTCTCTTCTCGAATCATCAGATTTCACAGCTGCACGCTGATGCACCGTTTCGGCATGGCACAACAGTTCTTCTCGGTTAAAGTTTGTGAAAGGTTGTGAAAAGGGGCATTGGCTTCTCATCTTCATTTTGAATAATTCAATTTTGGTTTGCGACGCAGATTTTTCCCTGGGGCCAGATACTCGTCATCGCAAAAAGTAACCGCAAATTGATTCACTGTGCCAGATCACGTGCACTGATCTCGACCATACCTTACCACCGAATACCTACAGATATTAGCTGAAGAACACATAACTTGTTTTGGAAGAATTGACCCAGCATTGCTCTCCAGAGACCAGAAAGATCAGCGACCCATGTTTAAATTATGACATTTTATCCAACAGTTGGGAGAAACTTCACAAAAAGAAGTATGTACTCGGAGCCTGAATTCAGAGTGGGGTATCCTGGAAGAGATAAACAGACATCTTCGGTGAATTTTGTAACAGTTGAGTCCTTGATTATGTGACAGATTCTTGCTGCAAATTGTGTTGCAGAATTGTCTCCAGGATTTCGAGATCAATTGTTGAACAAGCGATTTAGAGTGCGTTCGGATCTTCCTGACAACAGGAATCAGGAATCAGGAATTACGATCAATCTCGGCTGTACCTGCTGTCCGTTAACCACGAAACTGATCCCGTCGATGCCTTGCAGGCCAAGGCCATTCCCATGATCAAACACTATTTTCGCAGTGGAACACCCCTGAGTGTGAGCGGGGACGTCATTGAAGATGTACGAGCCAGCGCAGGAGGGATATTTGGTACTGTCGATGGCCATGCCTTGTACATGCTGCCCACCGATGGAGTCGCCAGAGCCCACGGCGTAGAAGTCCTATGATCGGAGATGAGGTCCGGCATTGTCAAGTAAAGCTGGACAAACCGTGTCTCCTGAAACCCATGATTTTGACGCGGCCTGGTCTGTACTCCAAGAACGCGACAATTGGTATCTGCCCATTGATAATGGCTTCTTGATAGAAAATCAACCCTTGCGTCCCTGGGACATTGCACCTCGGTAATGTGGGGGCGGGAGGAATGAGAAGCTAAGCAGCAGTCAGCTGTTCTGGTGGAGAACGAGAGCCATCTTTTGTAACCACCAAATTGGTCACATCACGTGGAAGCGAAATGCGCGCGATTATCGCGCAGTGAGCCATCTATGGCTTCTGGGATGTCGATATTCGTGATCCTTATGTATTTTGCGTTTCCTCACGCTGAAGAGGAATGGGTGTTGATTTTCCAGTCGTATCTTACTACGCCCTCGTGACTGAGTCTGTGAGCACAGGGACAAGAAATTTAACCCCCCGGCGAAGCACGTTTTGTAATATTTTGTCCATATTTCGCTTTTCCTCCAAGTAAAAGTGGAATGAGTATTGATGTTTCTACTGGATCATACTCCGACTTCTCGAATGGGTTCAGGAGGACGCAGACAGAATATTTGACCGGCGAAGCACGTTTTGGAATATTTTGTGGATTTTGGCCTAGAATGTGGCGTATTTTGCTTTTCCTCACGCAGAAGTGGAATGAGTGTGGATTTTTTCGGTCGAATATTACTCCGCCGGCGTGAATCAGTCCGTGAGCATAGGCACAAGAAATTTATCCCCCGGTGTGAACCAGAATGCGGTTCAGATTACATAAGAATTGAGCACCCCTACAGTGCTAGTCATCACTTCGTGACTACCGCTTTTGGTGTAAACAGTCACAAATCTTGTAACGCTTTGAGAGGTCGGCCGAAAAAACTTGTTCCCTCGAAACCTGTGGGAATCAACTCAGTTTGGGTGTATGTATCCAGCTTGTACAGGGCTAAGTCCCCGGACAAGTTTTCAACTTTTGGACCCAAAAAAAAGTGACCGATTATGTCAGCATTGCACAGCCACCCGCCTAACAATTGGCCGATACGGCTCGGCCCAGCTGACACTAACTGGATTAATGTGTTTTCTGCATATTCGAACCGCATTCAAAGCCCCACAACCCGGAAAGGAGCTGAAAAAAAGACAAAAAAAAACTCGGAACACGGAAAAAGTGACCGATTACATAAGCAAAAAACGATTATAGTGCCATTCGCATTCTTTTCATCAGGTTTCTTATCAAAATTTTAATTTGGGGTTGGGAATCTCAATGTGGAAAGCCCCGCATGAGTTGCAAGGAAGTGCTGACTGCACTGTACTGTGTCGAAAAAGGGTGTGGAAGTTCACTAGAGGTAAGCCATACTGTAGTATTTCATTCAAATCGACACCGGGCGTGATGCGTGACCAATTTTACCTATTCGACAATTCGGCCAAAATTTCACGTGACACCCCCCAAAATTTCGACATCCGGAGCGAAAATTTCATCTTTTTTGCGTCTCCCAGGCCGTTTTAGGCCTCATGACGCACGGCAAATTCGACAGAGCCTCGCGTGATGCGTGACCCCGACCAAAATTCGATATCGACACAGGGGTGCGTGACACGTGACTGTCAATTTGAACGAAATACTGACCTGACACAATAGAGGTGCATTCAAATGGTTGGCATTTTGAAAAGCATGATCTGATGCAATAGAGATGCATTCAATTTCAAATGGCTGCCATTTTGAAAAGTGTGACCTGGCGCAACAGAGGTGCATTCACAGGGAGGTGCATTTTGAAAAGCATGACCTGGCACAACAGAGGTGCATTCAAATGGTGGGCATTTTGAAAAGCATGACCTGACACAATAGAGATGCATTCAATTTCAAATGGCTGCCATTTTGAAAAGCGTGACCTGGTTCAACACCCAGTCGGGCCGATGCAACCATCATGTATATTCAGCCTCGATTCAGCGCCGTGCCGACGTTGTCCGACAACGATAGCACTCACACCCCGAACTCTTTGGACCTTCTCCTCAACAAATGCACTATATACTCGTCCATTTCTCAACCATTTCTGCACTCATTTTCTTGGATCATTGCCCTAATTAAGAATTGGAAATTTAGCCACAGCTTAAAATGTGCTCTGCGATTGAATCCTAAGCACGATGGCATAAGCGGCAGGGCACCGTCTCGGAAGCCGGATCCAACTCCTCTGTTGCTTTGAAAGCCAGCGCGATCATCAAGACTACTGTTAAGGCGGCGCTTCCTATCCCCCAAGAAGAATAGCCACACTGGCAACAAGAGCGACACCCCTTGTTGTGCCTCGGCTTCGACCTCGGTTTCTCCGCGGGAGTTGATGTGTCTCGGATGCTGGAGCCGCCCAGGCTTTGTCGAGGAGGAGGACTTCAAGGTAGTTTCAAATCTTCCAACGGTCAAGGAGCAGGAGGAGGAGGAGGATGACTGAATATTCAACAGTTTTCGTTTGTTCGCAGGACTGCTAGTTACGATTTTTTCGAGAATTATAACCAGGGGGCGACCACTAAAAAATGATTAAATCCAACCCCTACTATGTTCTAGTATTTGGTTATTGATCGCACTTGGTTGTGCCGATCGGTGCGAACACTGCGGTTAATTATATTTTAGTCTGTCCAGCTTCAATTATAATAGTTATGTGTGTTTTTTGTATTTATACCCATGAAACAGGTAGATAGGTCAAGGGGAAGGACAATGGGAGGTAAAGTCAAGGTCCCGTCACTGCACAAGAAATACATCCAAAACACAAGCGCAGACAGGAATTGATGGGATTGATCGCTGTGTTCGCACCGATCGGCACGACCACGTGCGATCAATAACCAAATACTAGAACATAGTAGGGGTTGGATTTAATCATTTTTTTAGCGGTCACCCCCTGATTATAACATTGTTTCATCTTATTTGTATGTAAAGCAACATAAAAAAATCTGCGCGTTGCGGGCTACCCGTCAACTCGCTGAAAACCCCGCACCCGTGGTCGCGGGTACGGGTTTTTGCGGGTACGGGTACGGGTCAGCGCCCATGTACACACGGGAGACCCGTGCCGATCACTACACCAAGCGGGTCCATTAACACACGTAAGTCAAAACGAGCAAGGAAGAGAAGAAACCCACACCCTCAAAAAGCCGGGGGCTTTCGTTGGATGATTTCGTGGTGCACCCTCATCCTGAATTGCTGAGCTATTCGCTAAGTGTCCCTACAGCTAGACCCTGCTGCGGATGAGAAGAAGCCAGCGGTATCGTTGACTGTGAGTGCACCCCGCAGACACTAATTCAATTAAAACATTTCTTCAAAAACAAAAGCGAAGGTGGCACTCACTGTCAATGATTTCCAGACATTTTGAACACTATTGAATGGTTTAAATCACATTTTGAACCACATGCCCCGAAATGCCATTTTGAATCACATGCTTCTTAATGGCATTTTGAACCCTGTGCCTCACTATCAAATGGTTTAATTCAGCTGAGAGCAGGAGGGATAAGGAAGCACTAGACATATTTAAGGTTTGAATCAATCCCACGAGATATTCGCATTTTGAACCCCATGCCCGGAATGGCATTTTGTGTTCAAAATGGCATTACGATGCATGTGATTCAAAATGGCATTTCAGGGCATGTGGTTCAAAATGCGAATTAAACCATTCAATAGTGTTCAAAATGGCATTACGAAGCATGTGATTCAAAATGGCATTCCGGGGCATGGGGTTCGAAATGCGAATATCTCGCAGGATCAATTCAAACCTTAAATATGTCTAGTGCTCCCTTATCCTTCCTGCTGGCCAGACCCCCTGTCCATTCGCACCAACGAGATCACGGGGGAGACGTATCCATCGCCGTTCTTTCAGTTCCAAGTTACCGATCCCAGGAAACAAAGTTTGTTCCTGCAAGTTGCGAAGCAAGCACTAAACGATTTGAAGGTGATCTTTCACTTGATACTCGCCAACGATTACTAACCTACTTGCTCTAGGATGAGGACGTCTGGCCCGATGGCCTTAGGCGTAAATCGTCTGAGCCGAAGCTGACTTGGGATCTCGCACTCCTGAAACATCTCGCAATGCTGTCGTTTCGCAATCTGAAGAGGAACTGGAAACGGGCCACCAATGCCGCCGCTGCGGAGAGAGGCAAAGCAAGCAGCCAAGGGGATCGGCGCAATAAACGGCGCCAGACAGTGAGTCGTGGTCATCTCATTTCCTGATTTATTCATCTCCTCTTCCAAAAGAAATCGACGCAGATCTCCAAGATCCTGAAGGGCTTCGGTGCTGCCCGAAATCTCGCACAGAGCTTTTTGAAAGACCTTTGCCATGAACAGTACCTCTCATAAAAGGCAATTCTCGTTGCAATAGATTTTGCTGGTTTATATTTTCAAAAGCATGACCCTATTACCTTTTCAATGGTCTCTGTGACTTGATATCCTGCAGACCATTTCAATTCCAATGAAGTCCCAGAGCCGTTTTCTAAATCGCGCCTCTCGGAAATGAATCGGACATTCACGGCTATTGGGGGCTCTGATATCATAGAGTTGCCACATGGATCAGGACAGCCACCTCTCCAAGAACAGGGTTTGTCGGTTGCTTCGGCAATGACGCACTTTTGGGCTTTTAAAGATGGCGAACAGATAGAAGAGCTCGCCCCGACTGAATCAATCCCAATGTCTGCTGCCGAACTCAGCATCTTTGACCCTGATTACAAACCCCTATCTCTGAACGCTTCCAGGCGTATAATGCCGTGCATTCTGCGCTGAAGCGTCTCTCCCCTACGCTCTTCCGCTTCCAGCGCAACTTCGATTACGAACCTGTCCTTTTTACCGCCACCTGCATCCGCGTCTTTGCACAATACAATGTCGGCGTCTGCTTTGGAAAGACCTTGCCAGAGGTGGCCCCTGCGCATTACATCATCTTCGTCAAGGCCATGAACGAGTGGGACGACTCGGGCTTCGGGTGGGCATACATTGAGGATGGGGTATATTTCCGCACAATATGAAGTCTGATGAGCCAAAATCCGCAGAAAAATCAAACATGTACTTACATTGCGGGAAATCAGTTCGTTCCGCAATCGCGCAAAGCCGGGGTCTCAAAAAATACCGCGCAAAGTCGGCATGTTCCGAAACCCGCGCAAAGTCGGGTGCCTGAAAATTCCGCGCAAAGTTGGGAGAGTAAAAATTCCGCGCAGAGTCGGGGACAAAAGCTTGGGGAGGGAGTGTATACGTGACAAAAAATCAACTACTGGAGGCAGTGGAAATATTTCGGAAGGCAGCTCGAATCGGTTTGTCGGTCTGGTATTTCATCAACTCTGCAACAGCCTTGACAATTTCCTCAGCCTCCTGTTGAAACTTCCCTTCCTCCAAGATCGCGTCAATCGTCAAATGGAGACGATTTGGGGTGATTTTGCCCTAAATGAATGGTTGTGAGCAGATTTAGATTTCCTAACAACGTCCAAATCTGCTATGAATATTTCGAATGTATTACCGTATTTGGATGTCCACGACTGTACCCTTTCTCCTGCCGGTTGGCGTTGTGCCGTGTCATTGTAGAGGTTCACGAACATCACGGTTGGTTACCCTGTTGTGCTACCTCGACTACCTGGATGCCTGGGTCCTCTGCGAGTTCAGACCGCACCGTAACCGCGAAGTCGTTTCATCTTTGGTAGTAGGTCATCACTCTCGGGGTCGGAGACGGTCAGACGCGTCAATGGGCAAGGTCAGGGTCTATGCCGGTATTGCTGGTGTTTGAATTTGATTGGCCATCAGCTCGGATCATGGCAAGTTGCACCAAATTCGTTGATTCTGTTCTATGCTTGCCCTAAATGCATGCGGCAAGTGGTGAATGCATCGAACTGGATTCTGAGAGCCAGCCAGATGATTGTTATTAGATTCCTCAACATAATAGGCATATTAATTCGTTGAAGTGAATCGTGAGTTGAACATAGTAGTCAGCTTGGCCCCCTCAAGCGAAGACGATTTGCATTTGGAACGCGTGGATCAACAGCCTTTGAGCCTCAACCAAATTCATTCCGCCAAGTTTAACGTCGGCCGAGCAATCTAGGGAAAGTTCTGCTTGAGAAAAATTATCGTTCGCTCTCCATGACTTTCTAGTCGTCTTGAACTCGTCAGTTCACGTTTTCCAAATTCTATTCCTCGCTTGTGAACTATATTCAACAACCAGCACACTTTAAAATGTTCAAGTTCCTTCTTGTCAACTTCGCACTTCTGAAGAGACCAAGGTTCCCAGGATTCATTCATGCCAACTGCGTCGAAAAATGGATTCACAATCGAACTGGTGACCTCAGTCTCATCCGACTTCATCGCATCCATTTCTATTGCAATTGGCTTTGACAGTCTCAACGGCAATTCACTACACAGTTCGACTTCAACTACAACAACATACTTCAACCAAATGCGAACTCGGAGGCTTGAAAGTCATCTCAATACATCTGGAGCGACTCAAGGTTCTAGGAATTCAACATGGCAAAAATGTGCTCTGAATATTTGACAATACAGAGACTTGCTGTGCGAGATTGAAAGCACAGAGTTTTCGTTTCTGAGTCGTCTAAGGCATGAACTTGTAGGCCACAAGCTCGAAGTCTTAACTCTAGTCAAATCCAACTCGCTTTATGGATATCCCGAAGTTCAAGCAAGAATTCGCTCCTAGTGGGCAGGAAATTAATTCCTCGGTCAATAGGGGTTCTGAACAGTGTTTGTCTGTTGCAGTAGAATACTGTGCGCGTTAAAGGCACAGCCCCCCGATATACCCGCATTTGAGGCCCTAACGCGCTTGGACATCTGGCCAAGCACCATGGACGTGGCAATTTCATGCATCAGCTCCCTTTCTCCTCCTCAACTCGCTCAATTGAGCTTCACACTCTGTTGTGAGGCGATACTCCCAACCATTTCCACTCTGTACTACACTATCGTGGAGAAGATCCCCCACACGAGCTTGCATTCGCTCAAAATCAGCATCTATGATTCAAAACGGCATTACGAGGCATGTGATTCAAAATGGCATTCTGAGTTGGAAAAATGAGACCGGGCTATTAAGTTTTTTTATGCTGATCTGGCCAGGAAGATCTTGGAAGTCGCAAGATATTACCATATCTCCCACCTCCTGACATCCTTGTCTCCGGATGCGTATTGAATAGTGGTCATTGCTGAAACTCGGTAGATCATCGAGCTGCCCAAAGGAAGGACCCTTAAACCATCGTGAGCCCGCGATGTTTCTGTGTTCGACGCTTTTCCACCCGCGGATGAAGAGGTAACACCTTGGATGCATTTTTCACAAAGACATGGCGACGGCATAAAATCACTAAAAATAAGATGTTACGTAAGCTCTAGAGAGAGGACAATGACCTCACTTTCCATAGTGGATGGTAATCTCCTCACCTGGAAAGATGGTCCTCTTCGAAATGACCAGAGCTCGAGGTAGGCTGTTTGTGTCGTTCCATAACTCAACTACTGTAGTATTTCGTTCAATTCTAACGCGCTGTGACCTGTGACAGAAAAATTAGAACTTTAAAGTTCTAAAATCGGCCGAGAATTGTGTGACACCTTTTTTTTTTCTTATATCAAGAGAAAAGTTGGAGAGCCTCTCAAAAGTCGACCTGCGATCACTGCCCCAGGGACCACGATGTTTTTGAAGAGCCACTGATGAGGAGAAGATGGAAGGAGTATACTTCCGCTTTAGCTCTACTCACGTCAAAAGCAGCATTTTGTGTGAACCCCTGGGCGCCATCGACCACCACACATCACCGCTGCGCCGTGGAGCAAAAATGGGCTTTTTTGAGCATTTTTCAGCCATTTTGTGACCTCTTCGGCACATTCTAATATGCCCTTGGTGACCTGTGACAGGTAAGAAAATTTTCTTATATTTTGGGTCCTGTGACGCGTGACATAAGAATTGAACGAAATAGTACAGTACGGCGTTAGGATCGCAGCTATGATTAATATGCCGCGCAAGATTAACTTCATTTGGCTCGCTGGCATCCACGAATTCCTTCAAATGATAAAATGCAAGTTAACTTCTAACTATAAGTTACGGGAGTATCAGCTGAACGCACCCTGGGGGCCACCTGGAATATGTACACACAGGGATGAGCGCACATCTTGTTTGGCGTGGCATTTGTAGGTAAATTTGAGTTGTTCAGTCCATTGATTCCTCTGGGGTCTGTCCCACGAGGACAGCCCAGAGGGTTTCTTGTGGGAGGCATCTGTGAATGTGTGAGGGCATGTGGGGGCAAGAGCGCAGAGAGACTGAGTGAAACGAAGTTTCTGATCGAAATTTTCAGATCCGGGTCAAACCCCAGAACTGGCCAAATAAGTGATGGCGCTGTGCGATGCAACGATGGCGCCAAATATCTTGAAAATATTTGTGCATAAATTTCAAGGTCTGTATTTTACCCTCACCCCAAAGTTGCAGAAGGACCAGGGCTATCCATTTCCAGTTCAAAATGCCCAGATACTTATTGGGCTCGGTACAAATGCCACAGGCCAAATACAAGAAATCTGAGCCACCCAAAAGCAAAAGTTGCAGAAGGACCAGGGCTATCCATTTCTAGTTCAAAATGCCCAGATACTTGTTGGGCTCGGTACAAATGCCACAGGCCAAATACAAACAATCTGAGCCACCCAAAAGTTGCAGAAGGACCAGGGCTATCCATTCCCAGTGAACGCACCTGGAAAAAAGGCCTTCGGACTGTGGTACAGGCCAAACTGTTTCGTTCAAGGTCATGCTTTTCCAAATGCGGTCCGATGCATTGTTTAGATAGTAAACCCCGTGCCTTACTATTGAACAAAATGTATTCAATTCCGAACCCCGTGCCTCACAATGCCCGTGCCACACAATGCCATTGTAAACCCCGTGCCTCGGGCAAAAAATGTGTACAATTCTGAGCCCCGTGCCTCACAAAGGCCTTCTAATCCCTGTGTCTCACTATGAGCACTTGACATATTTGAGGTTTGAATGGCCGCCCCACGAGCAATTGCAAAAAATGTATTAAACCCCGTGCCTCACAATGCCATTTTGAACCCCGTGCCATGCCATTTTGAATCCCGTGCCCCACAATGAAATTTTAAACCCCGTGCCTCACTATGGCACTGGATGGTCGGTGTCAAGTGCTCCCTTGTCCCTCCTGATCCCGGCCGAAATACATGGTTCGCCGGGGGTTAAAATCTCTGTGTGCGTGTTGGATGGTGCATTCACCTAGCCAGACCATGATTTGACCGAAAAATGAGCACTCATTCCACTTCTGCACCGGGAAGGGATAAAATTTGCGCACAGCCAGAAATTTCAAAAAATATTCCATAACGTGGTTTGCCGGGGGTTAAATTTTCTGTTCGTATGCTGGCAGATGCATTCACCCAGCTGGACTATGAATCAACCAGAAAAATGAACACTCATTCTACTTCTGCACCGGGAAGGGATAAAATATGCCTGTTTGTAACATTTGCTCTGGCCCAATAACCTGTGGTAAACACATCAGATAAGATAAGATAAGGGGATCATGGCTTTTCGACCCCCAGAAATTGTATGGATTATGGGTTCATTCTCGGCTTCGCCGCAGTGAATTTACGAAGCAAAATCTGGACTGAGTGAGCGGCGCCGCCGTCATTTACGAGAGCGTAGCGAAAACTAATAATGCACCAGGCTTTCTTGCTTGTGCTCTCGCGTCACCCACCCTCCTCTCCCATGTCTGTTTTATTTCATCTTCCTAACTACTGTACTTGTAACACCGCTTTTGTATGTACTTGTACCGTAGCCTATCTCTCCGAGCTCAATTCATGCGGGGCCCGCTTCGGCGGGCTTGCGTTCGTTGCTACTTCCCTGAAGTGTTCGGAACGCGGTAGAGGGCCAATATCCTCTGTCCTGGGACGCTTCACCGGATCCCAGAAGGCCTCTGATTTAGTTCAAATAGCTATTTGGCACCGAATGGGTTGATTTTGGCCAAATCATCGAGCTTCGCAGCATATTTGAGACGATTGGAGTAGAAATAGCAGTCACACGTATGCATACAGATGGTCACCAGCAACTTTTTACACGCAGCCTTTCCAAAGATAAAACAACGAAAGAAAGACAACGTTCATCGACTGTTCGAAGGTGAGTTAGTTGAAAGCAACAGCGATTAAATTACCGACTTTATGGAATGAAGGCCTTGAACGCCTCATAGCATTCCAGTATGATTCGCCTATTATTCAATGGCTTCATGCCTTCGACCCATCGCCGATGCGGTCTCGGGAGATCAGGGAGATGCACCGCCACAATGGTCGGGGTGGTGGGGTACTCTCCGCGTTCCACACATCGCACCAATTCTTCGGTGAGGGGGACCTTGTAAAACGTCGGACTTGTCCCAACCAATAGGATGCCTGGGACGACCTAGCAATACGGTTAATGCGCAAGGTTATAAGAATCAAATTGTTTCTCACCAAGCTCTGCAAACGGGGGAGACCTGAAGC
The DNA here is from genome assembly GCA_029378375.1 of Mycena olivaceomarginata. Classification (NCBI taxonomy): domain Eukaryota; kingdom Fungi; phylum Basidiomycota; class Agaricomycetes; order Agaricales; family Mycenaceae; genus Mycena; species Mycena olivaceomarginata. The sequence goes on along the minus strand of JARKIC010000144.1, from coordinate 280,611 downwards.
GGTCCTGGTCGACTGATTTACCTGATACGCCGCGATTGCTTCCGCGATAAGTTGCGCGTAAGCGTCGGTGGGACCTCCAAAGCGCTTGTCTTCCTGAACGAGGAGGATGATGTCGTCCATGGGGAGTTACTCTGGCCCGTGCGGGTAGCGTGATCTCGCTTTCAAAATCTCATAGCACAACGCCTGTCGTTTGACCGTCCTGTCTGGTTGGAGCCCAGGCGATTGCTAAATGGGAACAGGAAGAACGAGATGCACTTGCACCCGGTAGGATTGGGCCTACAATATACAAGACTCAGACAGCAAAAAGCAATTAATTCGCAGCATCATTACTGCATCTCGTTCTCTGCTCTTAGAGCCTGGTGTAACAGAAATGTGCCTCCGTCTCACCGAAGAAGAGACGAAGGCGAGGGGCAAGCTTTCAGGATCCATCGTGCTGATCACCGAGGGTTTGAATATTGAGCAGGCCCAGTACGTACAGTATTCTCACCACCCGTAAGATAACCTAACAAAGCATGCTCTAGAAACAATCTTGCCTTGGCTCGCGGTAAGCTAAGGGCAAGAATTTGATGACCTATCAACTCAAGAAACCTTAAATACGGTAAGTTCCTGCCTTTACCTTGCCAAACACGGCCAAAACACTTTATATTCAGGGCTCAGGACTGTTCAAGTACCCTCCGGATCAGTTTGGTCGTTGTTTTTCACCCTTCGCTTATGGGGAGCCTGGAGCAATAATTTGAACACTTCCAGCCATTTGTATTGTAACCTTTGCTTGCAGGGAGCTCGGAAATGTGGCATCATGACAGGATTGAGATGGGGAAGAAGAGTGAATACGAGGGGTCGGGTTTGGCAGGTGAAGGGAAGCACTTGACTGATTTAAGCCTTTTAGATGCCCAGAATTTAAATTACAGTTCTGACTTGCATACATGTGTGACAAGGAGGACTTCCTCCAGCGGATGGTGGAGCAGGTGCACCGAGAGCACGGGGATGGCCTTGTCCATCAGGTCAAGCAGTATCGCTGTGGAAGTGCCTAACGGCACGCTCGTCGCTCATGGCCCCGTTGCATGTTGCGATTGAGCTCCTATCCAGGTGTTAACAGCCGCATCCCATTCTCTCTACTTCTCTTTCTGTTCACTCTCACTACTTCCTCCCTTCCTCTTTAATTCTAGGATCGACGACCTCCAACCTCGGATCTGCGCTTCAAGACCATTACGCCGACGCTTCAATCCAACACGTGATCGCGTTCAACCTCGAACGACACGCGCGTATTCTTGGTGGGTTCGTAGGCCCGTGGAGCATCAGTATCGTCCTATTTCCTTTTCCTTATCGTCTCAACTCCAATCACTCAACCTTTAAATTATTTTATAGTTCTTATTTTATCTACTTCTCCATGTACGACAACCGACGTGACGTTTTGCCCGAGGACATTGCCAGCTCGGTACGCGCCGGGGATCGAGACGCCAGGGGTCTGGGCCACCTCTGGTACGCGTCTGGCGGGGGCAGCGCGCTCTCCCTATCACGTCTTTGCGCGTATCCCGGCAGGTGGTTGTTCAACGGCATAATTAGCCTAGGACGTCTTCCCTGCGATAGACACTCGTATATTTCCGTTTGTATTGTGTTTCTACGGTCCCTGGTGACGCATGAGTACGCTTTTCAGCCATCCCGATCGTAGTATAAATTCCCTGTCAATCACACTCAGGGGATATTCCCTCTTGCTTTCTCCCACATCTGTCCCTCACCTGAGTTCGAGTCTGAGTCCCGAGTACAACAACAATCCGAGTGCGAGAGGTCCAGAGAGTGGCCTAGTTCAAGAGACGAGTCTATCCAAAGCTGAGTTGTCATTTCATATCGAGTATATTCAATCTATTCTACTGTTGCAGCCTAGGCCCTAGTATATCCGCCGACCTTCTTCCTCTGGTCCACCGAGTGACCAACCCATCCTTCTACAGCGCAAGCGCGAAGGGAGCTTCAACGACGAGCACCACTTCCGCCTTCTCAAGCTTCCGGGCTGCACCTTCCCCATGGGCTTTGAGATAACGGTCAACAAGGACTGCCTCCAGTAAGCTTTCTTACATAACCTTCATGACGTATGCTGTTTTGACAATTTACGAGGCGACGTATAGTAAATTGTTGGAATACGGCATTACGTGGCCAAGCTTGGCGCACTCACGTATGTCACCGACGGATCACGGAGGTGTACGTGGCCTCTCGTATATAGCTTACGCGTTGCCTTAGCACGCTCCTTTATCCGTTTGCCTACGTACCCCCACTGTCCGTACCTACTAGGCCAAACGTTCTTCTGGTTGTTGCTACCCGGGCCCCCCTCCGAGCCGGTAAAAGTCCACAATATTTTTGGTGTCCCGGGACGGGAGAGGAACTTGGCACAACTCACCAAACGTCAGTGCTCAAGTGTCAGAAATGCGTGGCGGGCAGATGTAAGTCTCTCTTCATTGTCGTATACCTTATGTGTGCTGATAAAATCTGTACAAGCTCATAAACGGCGTGGACCCCAAGAATTTTGTGGCATTGACCGACTTTGTCTATGCCTCAGCCCTGAAATATAGGTCTGGCGGAGTCGGAGAGGGTGTGCCCGAGATATACACTGTGCACGCAGTGCTCCTTGTACGTCCGTGTCTCTGGTGCCATTCATTCTTTATTCACTGGCTTTTCCAGCGCCGGTTTGTCTTTGATCACCCGACCCTCAAGGCTTCACCTGCCGAAGAAGAGGCACCAGACAGCGATATTGAATACGACGAGGGAGAGGACGCCCGACTCCGCAAGAAGCCAAAGAAAATGCCAGCAAAGAAGGCCGGTAAAGTTGCCAAGGGTGAGAATTTCTGGGGTAGAGTTGATGAGTGGTTCAAGGCGGAGGTGGCCGAGCGCGGGTCTTCGTTAACTGGTCCCAAATGGAAAAGGTATGTATTTTATTCCGTGATCTTTGACCTTTCTGCAAACTGATCTCTCGTGTTCTGCAGTTACATCGACCAGCTTCTCATTGACGACCAGCGCCAATTCAAGAGGCTCGTCCCTGGGTCTGCTGTTATCGGTCGCGAGAACCTCCAGCCTTCCCATAGCTCCAATTTGTCAGAGCCACTTGTGCCGCCGCCACTGCAGTCTCAAGACGAGTTTGGGGGATATTATTTCAGCTCGTCAGGGGAGGTTTTGCGATCGCTGCAGGCCACCACTAGTAACGTCTAAATAACAAGATACGAATTTATTTATCTTCCATATAATGTACTTTACGAGGACCTTAAAGACGCGACGCGCAGAAATGATGCGTTGTTTGTTAGCCATCATCCCTTTGTTGTGGGCGTGTTTTGGCACGGTTGATGTCGCTTCTTTCCTTTCGTCCACCACCACGCAAGCCGCAAGTCTGTATTCCCACCGTCAAGGCGTACCGATTCCTCAAGTCATTTCAAATAGCATCAAGAATGCGACCCAACCTACCGCCCCAGTCTTCCCTCTAGCCCTCTCAAGTAGCGCAAATGTCGTCGAGGGGTGCAAGTGTAAACCCATGTCAACCTCAAGATGTTTCTGAAATTCAAGACTCACGGACCCCGCTCAAGATTCAAGCAGTCTACACTCAAGAATCAAGCACCTGGCTGAAAAATCAAGCACCTGGCTCAATGTCTAAAGCACCTGGCTCGTAAACACTTGGACTCTTCTATTGCAAGCAGTGGCAGACAGAGCTGATCCCGGGAATGGACGGTGAGTATTGTCCCTTCTGCATAATCAATTTACATATTCACCGCCCCGTAGTATCTTGGTTCTTCGACAACAAGACAGTGCACGGAAGATGGGTCAAAAGTCTGTGTTTGGTGCGTTATCAACTTCCTTCTCATCATGCATGAACTGAGGTCATTTGATCGCTCAGATATTATCGCGCTTTCAGTGCCCGGTCCCAACCGTTCATGCGCATCGGTGTTGGAGGCTGCCATTCCAAGGCAGGGGCAGGTGAGAAAGGGTATCGGTGTGATTCGGTGTACATCCATGTGCAGTACATAGTACAATACAAAAATTATCAGCGCATTAGTACCCGTTGAGGGCCAGGGTGAGCAGGAAGAGCTGGCAGGGGCAGGCCCGGCAGGGCGGGAATAGGCACGCGGGGCCACGCGGCGTGGGCCGGTCTGGGCCGCCCACGTGCTCAACATGCATCTGGCGTAAAATCAAGAAACAAACCAAGCGCAAATTCTTTGCACCCTGTTCATCGCAAACAACCTGTGCTTCAAGTTCCTGTGCTTTCTCGAGCCCCTCCAGCATCTTAGCGAACGGCTCCAAGTTCTCCACCATCACATAGTCTGTGAAATTGCCGATCCAGCCATACAGGTTGATCCTGGTCTGACTGATGACCCATTTTCCCGACGGGTGTTTTTGAAGGGTGAAGTACAGACTTCCCTGCCGGCCCAAAAAATCAGCAGAGATTCACTTATGACGAGAAGAACTGAAAGTTCTGACCTTGTCAAGCCCCCCAATCTCGATGCTGTCGTCCTTCTCCGCCTTCAGCAGCTCCAACAATTTGGGAACGAAATAACCGGCGCCGGTGTGTCCGAGGTACAGGAAGCGGTTCTCAGCGTCAATAAAGCAGGTGGCGTTACCACATGAATGCCGCCGTCTTCGATGATGAATCTCATTATGAATCGAATTTTTCGGGCGAAGGAAATTTGCAGGAGAAAGTCACCATTCACAGCTGATACACAAATGCCTATCAGTGTGCGAATTGGGTGGGAGTGATCTGATGTCGAATTCATTCTGTGGGTTACTGCGAGACTTTTTACCTTTCTGGATTCTACCAGTCTCGCATCAGGTGAGAGTATTAGCAATATAGCTTACACATCCCGGGTATTATCTTACGCCGTTGATGCCTAGATATTTGGAAGCCGTGGACACCGTACTGAGTATAAAGGATGTCCTTATACGGGATTAAAAGGTATCATCGAATATCATTTATCAGCATTGTCCAAAGTCCTCATCGTCAGTTGAGCTCGTCTCACATCACGATTCCCGTCGTCTCTCCTTCGTGAGACTCGGTTCTCCATTCACAAATCCTACTGCGCTCAACAGGTTATGGCCATCTCTCACCGAGTTTTTCTGGGTTAATTTTTCTAAAACTTTGCGAGGGCCTTGGTTCGATCCTCCTCGTTGGATTCAACACCTCAAAAAAGTTGTGGAATCTGTCCGACGGCCAGAATACTCGGAGCGTTGTTTCAACCGTGCCCTGAAGCCCTGAAATACGTGCCCCATCCTACGGCTTGATATTAAGGCATTATTAAGGCTTACCCTTAAAATTTAATGGTGATGGGCAATCGTCCCGCCAAATTTCAACTCCGACGTGTTTTCCCACGCTTCATCAGAGCAGAAATCCACGGTCGCGAATCGTAACTCTCTGAAATGAGCATGGAGAAGTTAACTTCAGGTACAAATAATGTCTATATTGCACCTAGAAAGAAAGTCTTTGGGACAGATTTTGGCCTTTTCCCTCCGTTCCTTCGAAAAGCATAATCTGGACGTGAAATCACCAAATAACGAGACAATGAAGCTAAAATAAAAATTCTATCCCGAAGACTTTGATCTACATGTCTATCTGAATTATTCTCACCCTTGAAACCAGCTAAAAATCATGTCTGAAAATGAAGATTCATTCAGGTTGGATGAATTCAAGTGACCCGTCCCGATTCGGATTTTGGTGGGACCAAACAAGTACAATGTGCACAGCCAAAAATTGGCGTTGCCCATCGCCACAAGTTACTGTATTTTTCCATTCAAATTGACAGTCACGCGTCACGCACCCCCTTGTCGATTTCGAAATTTGGTCGAGGTCACGAGTCACGGAAGCCTCTGTCGGACTTCCTAGGCGTCACACGGCACCCAAAACCGCCTGAAAAACGCTAAAAAAAAAAGTCAAATTTGTCGCTCTGTAGTCGGAATTTTTGCGAATTTTTTTGCGGGTGTCACGCGAAATTCCGGCCGGTGTCGAATAGGTATTTTTGGTCACGCGTCACCCCCCATGTCGATTTGAATGGAAAAATACAGGTTCCTCCCAGCCGCGGTTTCGAGGCTCACAATCCGAGTAGTGGTAGCTTTTATTGGATTCAGAGAAATTGATTGATACCGGAATTATCGGACCGCGTGATGTGTGATGTTACAGTGACAGAAAGTTGGGGGTGAGCCTCTCCACGGCGGCTGGCCGATAACACTTACAAACAACATAGCCACAGGCAGGACCCCGAACGTAAGTGGCACCAGCCCGCTTTTGTTTGACGCGTCGCCCGACTGAAAACGCGTCCTATTTTTGTCCTCCCGTCCAAAATGCCCAACGTTCAATCTCGGGTATTCTCTGCCTCATCCACTGGGCCAGTACTCCTTCGAAAATATCCGCGCCAAAGCCATAGAGCACCTCGGATATGTACCGTGTCTCTGGCAGATCAAGGTGGTCGAAGCGATCCTCAAACGCGACGGAGATGTGGTCTGCATATCGGCTACGGGGTCTGGGAAGACTCTGACCTTCTGGAGATCGATTGAAACCTCGAACGACGGCTGGCCAACCAAGATCTTGTCGACTTTGGTGACAAGATAGCCCAGGACCCGGGAAGCCTACTTAAGGGTAACTCCGAAGTTAGGGGATTTGAGGCCAAAATTTTGCGATTTTCAACTCCGAAATTAGGGGATTTCAGGCCAAAATTTTCAAATCCCTCTCCAAGTTAGGGGATTTCAGGCCCAATTGGGCCCACTTTATTTGCGTTGCGTATTATCCGCCTCTGCCCCTTTACCCAAACGGGAATTTGATCTGCGGCATCCTTCGGCAAAGTCTCTTTTGCTGTGAGGTGCCGCGCGAGCTGCCGCCACGGCACCGTTGATTCTTCCAAGTCCACAAAAAGGAGAGAAAACGAGTAGAAGAGGAGAGAAAGGCTTGGATTAAATATCTAGGGAAGTACAAATGCTACTTGTATTGAGGTGGGACATAGGCTACAAATGTGAATGATGATTTATTGAAGCTGGAAGGGTTAGGCTGTGAATTTGGCAGCGGCGCAGGCACCATGCGACACATCTTGTGATTAGAATGTGTGGTAGAAATGGCCGGTGTAGGTGCAGGTGCAGGGCGCAACACCGAAGGGCCAGTGGAAGGCACGAGCTCAATGCCACCGGCGAGGCGAAGGGCAGCAGGTGGGCGGCGGTGGTATGCGGGCGACGTGCGCAGCTCGACCTTGATAGCCTTGCGCACGGCGCTGACCTGAAGCTTGACATCCAATGCCTCGTGCCTGACCTGTACTTGTTTGCGTGCGCGCTGGACGCTCGGGGACGAGGATGTCGTCTGCTGGCACCTGCGACGGGGAGGAGGCGGTTGGTTGCGGTGGGGGTCGGGCGCGTCGTGGAAATGGTCGGGGTGACCCACAGCTTGATTCTATGGCCGTGCAACACGTTATAGCACTAGATAGAAGATTTTAGTACATAGCGAGGCGGAGAAAATGCGTAGGGGACTCACAGCGTAGTATCAATCCTTATTTGGCTGTTGAGACATCCTTTGCTTGGGGGCATTGAGGTACCGGTTGCAGCCGAGGTCGGGGCAGTGGACACGACGAACGTCGATGTTCATCGTGGCGTGGTTCGTGAAGAGGGGCATGGCGCGCGGGAGGGAGGTGTCGCCGTGTTGCGGGTGGATGAGAGAGCCAAGCCAAACAAGCCAAACCTCGTGCTGTTTGGGCGGGAAGAGAGAGAGAGAGAGAGAGAGAGATAATGAATACCTTTTGCACCCTTGCGGCGCTTAGTGGGTCTCTCCTCCTCACTCTCCTCCTCCTCCTCCTCCTCCGCCTCCTCAAGCTCGCCATCCAGCTGTTCATATTCTTTGTTATCAACCAATTTCTTGGTCAGGGTTACTGGGGTTGGGGATCTCGCAGATGTGGCGCTACTCTTGCGCGCGCGGGATGATCCAGATGAGTAGGAAGAGGATGAAGATTCGGAGCTAGAAGACTTTTTCGACTTGGGAGCCGTCTTCAAGTTGCGTTTCGCAGGCGTTGCTGTCGGACTCTCAGATGAAGGCGAGTATATACACGTTTAGTAGCATTACATAGGCATTCGCGAATGCCTATTTTGTTTGTGAACACCTATTTTTCGCGCGAACGCCTACTTCCCCAGTGAGCACCTATTCTCCCAGCCGAACACCTACTTTTCCGCTGAGGCCTATTTTGTTTGGGTTGGTCGATCATTGATCCGTGGTTATGTCACATTTTTTCCCCTTCTACCGCGCCTCTTTGTTACACACCAAGCCTCAACCGGATAGGCCGAGTCTGCCCAAATCCACTCCGTCGGCCCGATAAGCTGCTGGTGATTCTTGCAAGTGCGCGATTCGGCGAAGGCCGTGGAGTCGTGTGTGCTCCCTGTATGCCCAATCACGTAGTCGACAATTCGTAGATTTGGCAAGGTAATTAACTGAAATATGTGAGCAAAAGCCGTGCAGTCAGGAAGAAAAATACCTGAACATTCAACGAGTAGTTCGATTTGCGGTCGAAGTACGTCTCCACCGTGGAATGCGGGTTTCTCGGCCAGCGGTACAAGTGTCCCGTCGACTAATAGCCACCCATCTCTCCAAGCCGCACAAGAGGCAGCCTCAATCCACTCCTTGGCTTCCTCTTTCATTCGAGCGTTTGGCCAGCGAATAACGTCGTCGTGGAGATCGAGAAAGGCCACGATGACACGACGAGTCGCATTTACAACCATCCCAGCTGATACCCCTGCCCACTGCGCAACAGATTCGACCGAGGCGTTGTTTCCAAAATGTCCAAAGCGGAAGAGCGCGATTGCCAGCTGCTGGTCAACAGGCATCTGGCGCGCGCTCCCCTCGCTGAGAAAGACCCAGTGGTCCTCGATTTTCTTGACCAGGGAGTCAAAAGTCGAGGCGGAAACACGAAGATTGCGGCGGAACCGCTTCTCGTCGTCTGCCTTGTAATTCTCCAGCACCAGATACAGCTGGGAGAGTTTGTCGACCCTGTGAGGATGGATGACACGCGTATTCTCCAAGCGCTGAATGTGCGCCCGGATTGCCTGGTAATGCTGTTGGTGGAGGGCTTCCCGTTCAGACTCTAAGTCCAAAGGGAAGTCGCCAAGAGAGTCCAGGGTAGATCCAGTAGATTCAGATGAGGAGCAGGAAGACACAGATGAAACCAAAGAGACAGAGTCGCTGTCAGAATTGTCGCTGTCGAGCTGATCCTCGTAGCGCGCATCGTCGATACCCAAGCCGGCAAAGATGGCTTCCTCCTCTGCCTGGTCAGCCTCCTGCACTCTCTCTCGTTTGCCCCATTTCTGTAACTTTGCTGCATACTTATAAGCGCCGCGCAGAAGCTTCTGGCGGAGGGATACGTGGGGCATGCCGGCGGCGGCGGCGGAGAGGATGGGAGATGGTGCGTTCACCGTCACTATGACGCAATTGTGACTGATGACTGTTCCCCCTCATGGAGGGGTTTCACGACGAACCTTTTTGCACGTGTTTTTTCGCGTTTTTTCCCCGTTTTTTGAGTGTTTTTTATTGAAAAAAGACATGAAAAAGCTATTGAAAAAACATCAAAAAACGGTCAAAAAACTCGTCGTAAAACACCCTATTGGAGATAATATCATGGAGGAAGGCTAAAAGTCCATACTGCCGGAAAGCTCTTGCTGAGAAATCATGGCGTAGGCACATTTTTGAAGCATCTTTTTTGCGCGTACTGTCAAATCCGTCCCGAAGGGATCAGTATTTCCAAGTTTCTTAACGGCTGGCTCTAGCATAGCAAACGCAACGTGAGTTTTCAACTGCGACTTGGTAATGTAGTCCGTAATATAGTAGAGGATTCCCTTTGCGGATGCGCCTGATCCAATGAATTTAACATCCATATTGCAACGGATGGCCTCACTCATTGTCGCGTTGAAGTTGTTGACAAGGCCATCTAAACATCGAAGGGAAATCTCACCACTTCCGGGATCAAAGGAACTCTGGGCTTTGAAGTTATCCTCATGAAGATCGAATCGGCAGGATTTTGGCTCGGGCGGGTCCCAGCAATACTTGAAGCATGTCTTCAAATGTTCGCGACTTTTGGCATTTGGACACAAGGTTATGTAAGTCCTATTGTCTCTCCGACGACAAATTAGCAAGACTGTCAACAAATTCCACGGACCGAACAAGGGTGACATGTGTTTGAAGGAACATCTACAGCCGGTTGAGGTTTCGGCGGAATTGCGCTAGATATGGTGTCGTCCAGGAACATTAGTAACCGTTTGCAAAAAATACAGATCGGCAGGGTCCGAGTTGAGTGCGCGCTTTTTTATTTCATTTGGGTTCCAACCTCCTTCGTGACACGCTCAGAAAATTTCCCAACGGCATCAGGGGACAAAGTTGCGAACTGGGAAGCTGCCCATCAAATTTGAATTGCAATTTGTGTCACATGCTTCGCAATTGAACAGCCCATCCCACGCTTCAAAATGTATTTCGGCGAGTCTAGAGTCGATTGGTAGGATTAGATCCGATCAATCCCGGAGATATCTCTGATATCTCTCCGCATCTCTTGATCGTCCTGTCAAGCAAACCCCCGCACGGCGGCATAGTTTGTCCCGCTGATGCGCCATCAACTGTACCTTCCGAAATAAATACTGCCCATCTAAGAGTGACTTTTGTCACTCAACGGGATTCCCCGCCGTGCCAGCGCTTTTGCCAAGACATTCCGCACGTTCCGCGTGTCCCGCCCCTGTACCTGATGTCTTGAGCCTGCTTTTGTCGGGATTGCATCGTCACTGAACCTTTGGTCGAAATACAGTTGACTGGGTCATAATGCATAACGTCGGTGGACACCCAAACCTTATGCATTATGAGGTTTATGTGTTCTCGGATTTGTCACGCAGTGTGACACCCTGTGACGTTGTGACAACCAGCGAAAAAATTGGCCGCGTTCGGAGGTTTCGTGCTAAGTAGACAACATAGAATCAAATTGTTAGCCTTCCTTCCCCACATGTCATCCAATGTAACTTGTTTCACAGCCAAAAACTCCTCCTGTTGGACATTTGCACGGAAGCGACGGAGATGATCAGCAAGAGCCATATTTTGGCTGTTTTTGGCCACTTTGCGGTCTCTGTAGCGAGTTATTGCCTGTATATTTCTTCATGATTCAACTTGGTGAGTTGCTTAGTACATACTGGGCTACAATTCGGGTGATTTAGATTTCATCTAAAAAAATTATTTATCAAGCTTGAACCCGTCAAACAATATGTATAATACAGGTTTCGTATTCAGCATCTTTTGATGGCACATCAAGATACTATGATGCGATCAACATGTGCAAAATGTTGATGCCGGCTCTCTCGACAATGTGACATCTTAGTTTGGCTCAAAATCCTAAGTGGTTCTCGAATACAACCAAGTTATGACAGAATGGGGTTGTGCATTTTTTTTTGTGACACACTGTAGTGAGGCACAGGGTCAAAATGGCATTATGAAACATATGATTCAAAATGGCATTTGGGGCATGTGGTTCAAAATGCGAATTAAACCATTCAATAGTGTTCAAATTGGCATTATGAAGCATGTGATTCAAAGTGGCTATTACGCTTGCTCAAGGCCCTTCCTTCCTCCGTTCCCGAAGGAGATGCCCACAACTATTTCGGTTACGTGCCGATCCGCAGAAGGTCGAGGACACCGGATGTGTTCAGTCGGTGGTCAGTCATGCCCTCGAGATTTCTTTTGGACCTCGTCAAACTCCTGGCGGGGACCCCTGCCTCGTCCCATTCAAAACCCGCGGCCCCGCGTTGGAGGAAGTGGTCACGGTCCTTCGTGATCACATCCGTGGAAACGCCGGCGGAAGTGTCCTACTCACACTGTGGGTCAATGATCTAACTGCTTGCGACATCCCATCCATACCCGTCCCGATCGTTTCTGTCGAGCCCGCCCCAGTCATTGATCTTACAGTCGGCGACGAAGGTGGTACTGTACCGTCAGAGGCCACTCCAGCTGGTTCACATCTCCCGATTACTTCTGAATGCGAGGCCGGACTGCAGGTGCTCAATGCGGTGGACGACGATGTCGACCAACCAGTTCTAAATGTGGACCATTGCAAAGGCCACGTGTTTTCAAAATATTGCCTGCACGCGTTCGAATCTGGAATTTTTTCTTCAGCCTGATATCCGCAATTTTTCATCTAGATATGTCATTCCGCAAAGTACATTAGTGGCTCCGAGTGCGATCTGAATAACTGTAAATGTTCGCAGTGAGCAGGGCTATCTATTTCTGAGACGCACGGCTTGCTTAGAAAATGACCTGGGACTTCAATGGAATCGAAATGGTTTGCAGGATGTCAATTCACACGTTTCAAAATGTATACCAGTAATTGCGCTCTGGAAAGTGCAATAGTGCCTCCCAACGCGATCGGAATAATGTAAGTAACTGTAAAGGTTTGCAGTGAATTGCGGATTCGGCCAGGTCACAGAGTTGGGAATTTTGAATATCCAAGCCAGAAATGAAGCGATTGACCGGTGGAACTTACAGTCATCCCTGGTACAGAGAGACAAACGTGCTCACCGGTGCTATTTTGTAGACTACATCCTAACGAAATTCTTAGAGATCGAAAATTTTCTTATAAGATATTGACATCCCAATCTCTCACAAAAAGGACAGGGCGGCTATTTGTAGGACGGTATTGTAACATGGGCTGACATTAATCATTTTGGCATTTTGAAACGCGTGGTTCAATGGCCTTGTATTTAAGCCATTATTGTAGACTCGCGACCAGTCCGTTTTCCCACGCACCGATCACGAGGGCAAGAAGATCAGTGCTGGGTAACGACTGGAACATTTGGTCGTGATTTTGGCTGATGCCGCCAAATGAGGTTTTGGACTTGTGATTTTCAGCCCTCCCTTGCCCTTCCCTACTTTCAGAACGAAGACCCAAAACCCTCAAGTTGTATAGAGAAAGTTGCTCAATTTTTCATTCTGAATTGAACAGCCCAACTTCTTTTTCGGTCGAATCCAAAATAAGTTGATCTAATTCGATTTGAAATTCAAAGCTGAGCAACTTTCTCTATACAACTTTTGACACTTTTGGTGAAGGTCCAGGAGGTCGAAAATCGCAAGTCCAAAACCTCCTTTGGCGGGATGAGCCAAAATGGCAACCAAATGTCCCAGCCGCTTCGCCAACCGTGGTTGGTCACGAGCCTACCATTATTCATTTTGAAACACGTGCTTCAATGGTCTTGTATTTACAGTGGCGGCAAAAGTAATGAGCGCGGTCGTTTGGGCTCATTTCCGAACCAAATCACTCCAAATAAAATGTTAGCATGAGCCTTTGTGAATTTCATGACGATAGGTACAGTTTGAACGATATTGTCCCTCCGTTGTTTCCTCAAAATGAAATATTTGGGCATTCAAAAAATCGAGTCTGTGGAATCATCTTGTATGCAAAAATGGTCTACATAGTCTGAGAGTACTCCAAAAATGAACCTTATACGTATGTTAGCTGACCGGTAGACATGGGGTTTTGAGCTTACGGCGGGGCATTTAAGTTATCCATTTTTAGTGTCGCTGAGCTGTGATTTTGGTACGACCTTGAGCAGAAGCACCTTCCCGACATGGTCACGCATTAATAGGTGGGCACCGGCAATCCTGTGCTAATTTAAACTCCGCTCGGAAGTGATCCGGCCACATTTGATGATTCTGAAATCGAGCACCAAATTCGAGCTGAACAGGTAAGAATATGGGGCTATACTCGTAGACAAAAGTGCCTCTTAATCATATTCAAGGTCAATGTCCAACTTTTTTTTTTCTCACTCTTTGGCTGGGAGCGGCGGGGTGCAATAACTTGCGTAAATTATGTCTACAATAATATTCATTTTGGACATTGACCCCGAATTCCTTCTTAAACGGGGACTGCCGACTAGTTTCCGCCATAGTGTGGCCAGATTAGCTTAAATTTGGCCAACATCGCCGGTGAATTTACAGGCCCACGTGACAAGAATTTATTGCCCCGAAACCGCCGATCTTCACCTTTCGACGCGCCATCCGCACTCAATCGCGCGTTAAGACGCGTATAAACTCGCGGGAAGTCTTCGCAATGGCGGCCGACACCTTCAGGACAAAGAAGAGACGCTCAACTGGCCACCAAGAGCAGTGCCGCCCACAAACGACGCAAATGAAGGTACGCTCGGGGAGCGTCGTACAGGATCGCGTCATGCCCCGAACATGTCGCTTCATCAGCACAACGCGCGCAAGATGTACAAGAGGAATAATACAAAGCACTATCGGCGGCGCATCCTCGCGTCAAAAGCGTTCCGGGTATTTCGTGCGAAGGCCCGCATGGTGGATAGCAGGGGATTGACGAAGAAGAAACCGAAAAGCCAAGCAAGATTTTGATACAGCTGCTGTCGAGGTCAAACACGGCAAAGACAAGGTTAAAAGTGCGAAACTAAAAGCCGTAAATGCCGAGTTAGATTTGGTGACACCGTGGTTGACTGAGGATCGTGTTCACCTTGATCCCGCGACGCAGAAGGAGCCCAACGATAAGCAATTGGACCTACAGTTGGCCTGGCATCGTCGCGCCGAGAATCTACTTCCCAAGGGAACAACGTCCGAAATTCCCATGGTATCCAAGCTTACATCGAAGGCGCTGAAGCAGGATGCATTGATAGCTGCAGTGGGTCGGTTCGTGAACAAGGGTGGGGTCTCAGGGAGTCCATAAAAAGTAACTTGTGAAAAGTAACTTGTGCGGAACTTGCCCTTTCGGCACGTGTGCCGCAAGTTAACTGAAGTTTTCCCACCGGCCAATTACGTACCCTAGAGTTGCTTAAGTTCCGCCGCATCAGTGACACCTCAATCGGGAAATTTGATCGCGGCGGGTTTCGGCACATTTGATCGCGGCCGCACGGCAGGGGACTTGGCCAGAAAAAAAAACACGGTCGCAAATGAACGATGCCCAGGGAGATTCCGCAGGTGGCAGGCTCAAACCGGATTTTTGAGCCATCCTTACCATTCAATAGAGGGTTGGAAACTCACGATGAGCTGGTACTGATGGACTGATTTTGACTGCTGTATTGGCTGGACCCCGAACCACCCGATCTGCCGCCTGACCTGGATGATTTCTCTTTCGATGAACTACCCGCTCCTCGGCCCGACCCGTAGGACCCACGCGACCCACCCCCAGAACTGGACGGCGGACGAGCACCCCGCCTGAGCCGCTAGAGTGCCCGCCGCCTTGGCTTGGCTGGGGCCGCTGCTCCAGTTGCCATTTATACTTTTCCCAGGTATCCTGCGCAGCCCGACCTGGGTCATCAATCGTGCTACGGTCACCCACATTGTAGAGTGCAGCAAGCATCAGCCCGATGATACTATAGGAAGGGTCCCCCGGCGGGTCCAGGTGCGCCGCCACACTAGCAACTGTGTATGCCAGACCGGGGACTGTCGCCCCGTTCCGCAGCATGCTTTTCAAAATGCCTGGCAACAGCAACACAACGCCAAATTACCAGGATAGGGGGGCCTCACCATCTATCAGATCAAACGGCAAGTACGATCCCTCAGGGGGATTACAATCCGGCTCGTCCTCTGGATCGTGCTGACGGAAGCGTTAGATATCTAGGGACCCAGCGATGACAAGGAATCGTATTACATATGGCTCCAGATACCCGCGTACTCAAGCCTGTCCTTTATTTTCAAGCTCCTCTGTCTGGTGTTCAAGACCTCAAGCGCCGCACGGCTGGTTTTTGTCGTTCTCAAGGCCATCAAAGACTCAATCAAGCTCGCACACTGCTTCTCTGTCCTTTCTCAAGATCGCGCAATCGCCTGATCAACTGTCCACTCCCACGTTCTCCGTCCTTCAGACCGCCCGAACTCCTCGGATTGTCAGTTCCCTCGCAGTTCGTCGCACGCACGGGTTTCATCTCGCTTCGTGTATTTTTTTGTGTCCCATAGCAATAATACAGGTTTAAACTGGGAAGCGCAACACAACATAGAAGCGCAACACTCGCTGTTCAGGCTGTTGTGGGGCTCTGACAAGTCCAAAATTTTAGACGAACCAAATGACAGACTAAATAACGTGATCTATAAAAGTATCTGACCCAAATGAGGGCAGAAGGCAAGACTGCAGTCGAACGACTTCAGGGAACACAGTGGAGTCAGGTGGCATTTCTGCTCTCCTTGCGGACCGACCACATCGTCCAAACTCCACCCATTTATGTGGCCTTGGACTAGGCATTTGCACAATGAAACACGTGTTTTTTTTTTCAACAAGAGACATCGACCGATCAAACGATAAAAGAAATTGACATTGATCGACATTCTTGGCGTGAGACTCAAAGAGAGCGACGCACCATCCAGGACAGCAGTGAACATGATCAGAGACGGGGAAAACGACACCGATGCCTGCTGTCCTGCCGTGCTCTTGGTGTGAACGTACAATTTTTCTTGGAATGGCGCACTGGCCGCCATGGTGGTGGTATGAGCGTGAAAATTGATTGAAACTGCTTGTTTACGGATAAACATCTCATGTAACCCAAATAGGGGCTAATGGGTGAAATGCGAAGAAAACGTGCGGCTCAGCATCAGAATTTGAGGGCAAAAGCTTAAATTCGTCAAGGCCTTCACCCAATAGCCGATATTCCCCTGCTGTCTCTCAAAAGGATAGGTCTCCTGGATGCCGACACTGCCTTGATAACCACCAGTTCAATAAGGTTGCGGGCGTGCATCCCTTGAATCCAAGACACCGAATTTTACAGATTTTTCACAGTCACAGCTACGCCAGATGTCGGATGTTGACTATGATTTCTTCATTCACGTCTTGATGATGATTTACGCGGAACGGGTAAAAAATCAGGTGGATACCAAGGATCTGGGTCTTTCGGATGAGTTCTGGGCAGAGGCGACTGGGTGACTGATTGATTGTACTATCAATAGTTTGCTTAATCATGTTTGAATCCAAAAAGTTGGATGGTCGCGACGATATCAAGGCCAAACTGCGGCCACGAATGGAGTCAATCGAGGTGGTATAACAGCTGCTCCATCCTTGCTGTTTGATGCAAACACTGAGTTGCCAATTCAGAGACCAGGATAACCACTGATACATGATGAGAAGGATCGCACTCAATCCACTCAGCACAACAGCGGTCTACATCTGAGTTCCTGTGCACTCATGTACTCCTCAAAATGGAGTCTTCAATCAGTGTGAGGGACGGCGGACCGTGTCACTGAAAGAGGACAAGGAAAAAAAATGATCAATCAGGGTTTCTATAAGTTGAGGGAATGCCACCATCCTGCTCATTGTTGTGGCTCATTTTCGCTTTGACGGTCTGCTCATTGTCGCCCAATTTCCTCTTTGAGATACAACGGGTGAAGTTTAATACAGTGCTTTGATCACTTTCGACGGGCGCTTTGATTCTTTGATTCCCATTATCTTCCAGGGAACTCCAATGGATTCCGATGGAAATCAGCGGAGCTGATGACGGCATGCACCGGTGAAAACCATTCAAATAAACCGAAAACCGTTGGAATCTGCTGGAATTCGGTGGGTCGGGCGCAGAGCATTTCCATTGAAGTCCAGTGTGGTTTGACAAATTCCAGTGGAAGCCAGTGGAGAGAAGGCAGAAAAAAATCCAGTGATATCCGGCGGAAGCCAGTGGGAGGAATCGAGATCCCAGTGTCCGCCACCGGATCCCAGTGGAAGCGCGGTGCTCGGCAGTGGCAGCCGCCATCAGCCAATGCCGTCCAGTGCCGATGGGCCGGTTGCTACCTCCCACTGTCGCTCGGCGCCTTGATCCTCCGAGTTCAAGATCCGATGATCAGGATCAGATGCTGATGGTCCCAAAGGATTTAGGATTTCATCGTGTTGACACGTGGCAGCCCAGCTACCCAAATAATACCATGACCCTACCACCTTGCGACGCCAGCCTCCTCCAGATCTTTCCGGAAATAGGGCTGGGCCGCCGGCGGATTCTGGTTGGCTCCGGGTCGAACACAAATTGGGAGAAGCTGGGACTCGGCAAGAAGAGCATTGTCATGACGGCGCCCTTCCATGGGGCCGAATAGGTGTCCAACAAGGCCGTTGGGTAATGAGAGGGCCTGGTACTTGGTCGCATGAATTTTCTTGTAGCCGTTATAAACAATACGCTGCCACCAGGTGGGACGGCAATTCCCGCGAATGGTACAGTCGATGAATGCAAAGACAAACTTCACGGAGCCCCGCGGCATAAATTGCGGGCAGTGTACTCTGAGAGTCGGGCTTGCGAGAAAAGGCCGCCGCTGTCAAAATCGAGAAGATGGCTCCAGCGCTCATCCAGGAAATCAGAGAGCTCGTTTACGAGCTCGCTGATGGCGGTTTGCGAGCGGTTGTACTTCATTGACAGTTCGAACATGTCCCCCCAGACCTAAAGCGTGCAAGGAGAAGGCCGAGAGCCTCGATGTGTGGGAATGCGCATCGGTTTTGCGTGCGGAAAACGGGTGGGATGTCCATGGCGACCGCCAAATTCTTAATCTCGTGAGCGTACAGCCTGATCCCAGCTCTAGGTCAGCAACGGAAACACAACTTGAAAGAATCATGCAGTGGAACTGATATCTGCAATCGCTAGTATCCGGCGTGTCTGGTACGGTGGTTAGCGTGGTAATCGGCTATGTAGTACTCGAACTGAGTCAATATTAATTAATATTCCAACAACTGAATGGCAATCTCCATGTCATTCATCACTCTCCTTTCGTCATGGTATGAGATTTACAAATGGAGAAGGAAGTAGAAAGGAAAAAAGCCCATAAAAGTAATACTGTAACATAAAAGAGTTGGGCGAAAACGGTGGCTTCGAAAGGCAGTATTCTAACTGGCTTGCGTTGAAGGGCACGTGTGGCGTAAGGAGGAAATGGGTGCTGTAGAAATTATGAAGCAGTGATGCGGGCCTATTGATCGAGGCTGCTTGCAGTACGATGTCATCGAGCCATGAATGATCGTGATCTTCGATTGTTCCTCCTTCCCCGAGTTCTCGACGTGAAAGAGCGTCGGGAGCATGAAAGGTTTTGCCAGGAGCATGTATGAGGTTGAAATCAAACAGGAGAATTCCCTGAATCCACCGATGGTCCTTGTGATACAGCTGGGAAAGAGTGCCGAATAATGGATAATGCAAATGCGCACACCGCCGCATAAACCAAGGAAGCGGCAGACTGAGTTTGCGTCCCGTGTTCCTCAGTTCACTGTCGCCGCCGCCGGCTACCTCGGTGTCTATAAATTTTTATATGGTGGACTTACATGTATAATTTAGTTATTGAAATACCGGGATAGTGAATATGACTCCTGGTTTCATTGTCATGATTCTCAGCGGTTGGCCTGTGTTTTCGACGATCAGACGACTTGCTGACTCTATCGACACGGGATATGAAGTCCCAAACACAAACATGATTCAGTTCATTGTCGCGTTTCTGAGAGTCTGCTAATTGATTCCCCATAGGCACGAGCTTTCCCGATCCACCAAAGGATACGGGAATTTCTTCATCAGCATCGCCCATGTCGGCCGTTTCTTCTGTATCCTGTCCATCAAGGAGGTCGTTGAGAAACACCGGATCAGATTCGTCTTCATCTCCGGACCCATTTTCACAGTCATCATCTGGGCCGGTGGCTTGAGCCATTTCATTCTCGGTATTCTCCAGTGGACTGGCTGCCACTTTCGAGGGATAACATTCCGGACTCGGGTCCTCCTTATTGATGAAGTTCTCAAAGGATGTCTAGTAAGAATTCCGATTTGAATAGCTTGTAAAGTGGTCCTCGAAGTGGAGAAGGTACGAAGCAACCTGTTGCGCTGAAAGCTCCTGTTGTGAAATCATGGCATATGCATTTTTTTTAGCACGCATCATTATGTCAACTTCAAGTGGCCAAGGATCTCTTTCATTGCCGGTGTTGATTTGAACGAAATTGTACAGAAAATAGTAATAGAGCTTCATTAGATTCCACCTATCAATACACAAGGTGTGCACGCCCCCCGCTACTCCCTCCACCACTTTTGCGGTTCATCCCTTGTTTTTCTTTGAGGTCCCATTCTTGTTTTATTTTGCCGTCGCTGTCGCTGTTTCAATTCCCTTGCCTTTCTACGGTCCTCGTGGTTCTTTCGAGGACTGCCTGCGGGCGTAGTGGAGAGCGGAGTGCTCTGGCAAGTGCGGCACGGACATTGTTCCTCATCATCAAAATAATCTTTAAGTTCAGAATAATTGAGAGTGATTTCCTCTCCTGGATTGATAGCTCTCAGGGTTCGGACTACGAGACCCAATTCACATCCAGTGATTTTAGGTACTGGACGCCGGGTTTAGAAAAGCTGTTGCTTCATGTCTCAATATCACTCACCTCAGCGTTCGGGCTGCAGTCGTGGTTAAGCATTCGGAGCGGGGCCAAATAGAATTCGGGCTGTGTTGTCATCGGCCCTATATTCGGAAAGACGTGTGTTTCGTGGCATGTCCGTCAACGGAAAGTAGACCTGTGGAGTTCATATATGTACTCCCCAGCGAGCAGAGGCACAGATGCCACGATACCAAATCCACGAGTACGGTTAGATCCCAGGGAAAGGACCTTCAACCTGACAGCAGACCATGGAGCCTGCAGAACACAATATGCATCAAAACACCTAAAGAGAGTTACCAAATTGTGCTGTTGATTGTCAGGATCGTACCATCGAAGAGCCTTCCTTGCGCCATGTATGCCGTCGAGGTTGAGTGCCGGCGCCGGACTTCCAAATCTCGGCAAAAAGTGCAGCAGTTGTTTGAAGAAGGCCCTCTGGAGTCTGGTTTCGGTCCAGCATCACCGACTTTTGTTTCTCATATAGTGAGCGGATATGTAAACGAATTTCTGGGGGAACGTCTGAATGGGCAGAGAGAGTGGCAATTTTGTGACGGCGAGACTGAGGCTTTCGAACCATCTGGGAATAAATCGCCAGAACGGCAATATCATCGCATTCACAGCCAGTCTGAGCCGTGATGACGGGTTTTTCTAGACGCTCGGCCAGAGAACACGTATTGGACTGCCTCCACCCCAATACAATGCAGGCAAGTGGGTGTCGGATGACCGTGAGTGGGGCGCCGAGGCCATTGCGCCAAACGTTGCATTGGAAGGCACATTTATACCCGGCGAACCTGAGAGCCGGAGTTGCGCGTACGTCGCAGCTTCGGAATGGGGCCCGCACCCCGAACACCATAATGGCTTAACTGGAATGTGTTATATTCGGCACCAATCTGCATGCGATGAGCAACAAATGTGGCGAGCACGTTGCTGCAGGCAGACTGGTACTATCCTAGTTGCGCTGACGTCGCAGCTTCGGAATGGGGCCCGCACCCAGAACTCCATAATGGCTTGATTGAAATGTGCTAGACTCGTCATCAGTCTAGTCTGCATGCGATGAGTAACAAAAGTGAGCCTTGAAGATGCCAAAAGTGATAGCTCAAATAGCACACCTTTGCAACGATTCGATCAAAATCAACCGAAATCCAACTTTTCATTTTTTCTGGGATCAGATGCTCCCTGAATCCTCTGTGAATTGGTATCATATTCTGGGTCGCTGACATTACAACATTGTTCTATCTCGAGACAATAGAACTCTGTGCTATTCCATCAATTCTTGAATTGGAGAACCCAATATATGCCTCCCACGCACTTTTTGAAAATTTTGAGGAGACAGAGTTCACAAAAGTGGATTCAGATCCCGTGCAATTTTTCGAGCTGCGTTAAAATGAGTCCAGAATAACAGAAAAGGAGAAACATAAAACGAAAAGTACCAGCTGCCTACGGCAACGTGCTCGCCGCAGTGTTGCTCCTCGTAGGTAGGCTGGTAATGAGCCTGGAAATGTGTGATGACAGGGTACTGGGCCGCCTGGTTGGGACAGATTCGTGTTGTGCCTTTTCATATTTATTCTCGATTTATCGGATTTCTTTGATTTCCGAAAATTCGGCCGAATTTATCGAAATACTACAGCATCTCTTGACGAAAAACATGGTTTTGTGGGTACCGGTTTGAACTTGATGTGGGAAAGCCGGGTACTACAAGCACGGCGGGCACAGTTTGTTTCGATCGCGATGTGCACCCCCAAGCTTCAGGTAGGAACTTCAAAATCGATTTGCCGAAAAATGCCACGGAAAGATTGAATCTTCTACAAATCTGACAATTCCATTGCATAGATGAGACTCGTCTACACTACCCTGAAAAATTCTGAAATAACTCCCACGTGAAGCCATATCTCGATGCACAGAGGGCAATGAATCATGCAGAAGCACGGTGAAGGAAAACACTATATGAGCAATAATTAGCAGATCATAGGAAGTACTATCATGGAATGTCACAGTTTCGGAAAGTTACTGAAACAGTGTATGATCAAATTTGCGACAGTAAGAGTTGTGGTAGAATAGACAGGTTGCGCACAAGCCATTGCAGCCATCAGATGGCTGTTTTTGTGTGCGCACACTGATGGCTAATGGCTGATGAAGTCCGACCGATGAATAAATCTTTCTCGTTGAAATGAAGCTAATTGAGAGTGTGTGCTGGTCTGCGGCTCAAAAATAAATTATACCCATCCCTGTCCCACGATTTTCTCCAGGAATTAGGCTCGTGACCAGTCTGCCAAAAGAACAGCAATCCCAAGTGCAAGCACTCTGCCATAGGCAGGCTGGTACAACTCGAGATCGCCAAAAGGGCTGAGCCCGGAGTTTGAATTTTATGAGTGTTGCCGAACGACGCCGATGACGTCAATTCCAGTGATCTCGGTCCGCAGATAGATTTGTCGCTTAAATCGTTCCTCGCGCGCAGACTCTCAGCGCAAAAATCGAAAATTCTGAGGAGACAGAAGTGAAGCCGGGAAGAGTTCATCCCTACTCATAGCTTGGACCGAAAAAAAATAGTCAAAATTGAGCCCAGGACAATGAAAAGAAAAAAATTTCAAATTCCGCGTTCAGCCCTTGTGATCACTCCGAGTTGTACCAGTCTGCCTACGGCATAGTGCTTGCACTAAGATCTGCCGTACTTGGCAGACTGGTCACGAGTCTATCCATGAATCAAAATGTTGTCATGTAAAATTGTCTTTTTGGGCTAGCGCTATATGCTCATAAGCACCCAATCCACCCCACATTACTATCCAGGCGCCGAAGCCATTTTAGCCATTGGCCGTCAGTTTTCGCACGCAAAAAACCCATTTGTTGGCTCGAATGGCTGTTGCGCAACCTGTCTAATAGAATATCGTGAATACGCAACAAGCGTGCAAGCAGAGTCAGATATATACTCGTGGCCGGATTAAGTAATTGCATGATGTCATCGGATTTACGGTCACGCGAGGTTGATTCGAAGCTTCCTCAGCGCTTATTCGCGTCTTTCTCTCTCTCTCTTTGCACCATATGCCACCCACACGAACTCGCTATCATCGCCATAGCCCTTCCAGGAAGGATAGAGTCATTGGTGCTCTCAGAGCTGGCAAAACTCAGGGCCCAAGCTCTGGCGGGGAAGTTTTGACATGGTGACATCATGCAATTACTTAATCCGGCCACGAGTATACTCGTTATCACAAAAAGTAACCGGACAGGGCGTACCTCCGCAGTATACAACAACTCTGAGCACTTTTTTTGGTCGGTAATTGACACAGAGGCATACCTCAACATGGGACACCAAAAATTAGCTTCTTTTATACTTTCGTTGCTGCGAAAATTTAAATTTAAATCATTTTTTGATGAAGGGGGTGATTTTGGCTACTTTTTAGTTTATTCACAGAAGGATTGAGAAACATCCTCCCACTGTTTAAATTTTCTGTGTGGGTTCAAACTGACCTAAGGCTAATTATCAGATATTCGGATACCCAGAATTACCATCGGAACATTGCTTAAAAGCAAATACCATCCATCAATTTTCGATCATTTCCAAAATTTAATATTGCACTCGGTATAAGCTGCTGCACTGGAGGTTGTGATGTAACATTCTATGCCAAATATGCTGTAGATTGAGAATCTAGCCACGAGAATGGTTTAAAATTCAGGGTCATATGCTGTTAAAAACTAAATGTCCGGTACTTTTGTGATGACGAGTACAGAGTTGAAACCCGGATCCGAAAAAAATAATGTTCTTCTGTATATCTCAATGGCAATGCAAGCACTTGTAAAACAAATAGGTGGATACGATACAATGGCTTTGAAGTGTGTCAACAAATATTTTCAGATTTTTACGATGGGTGGTTACGGAACATGAGCCCATTATTTTTGTCACTCATTTTGGTGGAGGGCCCCGATCCGAAAAATGGGGTCATGCACGGGAGTAGATTGTACCCTTGGGACAATCTGAGACTATGAGGAGGGACAGGAAGTGCTGAAGCCCTCCCACATACAATTTCAGGTCTATATAAAATAGGGGGCGCTCACAATAATGATTCTCTTCTCAGGACTTCTAGCACAGCCACACATTTCTGCTGTTTGGCATGTTTGCAATTTTCTGTGCTAGCCGACGATTGGTATGGGCTTTTTTACTCAAGTGGGATTGTTCATGATCTCTATAAGGGTCTCACACAAAAGATCGGGTTACCCTCCTCAAAATTGTGCCTAGAATATCATATTTTTCGCTTCTGGGTCTTTTTCGGATCCGGGTTTCAACTCTGTATATATATGCAGTAGTACGGTTAATCGAGGAGGATGCCGCAATGAGGATGACAGGTGGGAAACTAATAATTCTGACACAGAAAGCAACCCCGTAGCAAAAGGTTGTGACTGTGCATATATGTCCGAACTTGGCTCGTGGATATAGGAAAGCACCGAAATACGGTTTTAGATTGACAATATCAAGAAGCACCCGCAGCAAAGTATGTAGGCATAAAATGGGTCATGTCCAGAATCAATTCCGTGCACCGGATGGAAAGAGATGTTAGTAGTATTATAGCAGGGTAAAGGACGGAAGCGAACCTCCAAAAGATTAAGTGATTCTGTGCAGAATCTTTGTCTATGATTTCTCAAGGGGTCACCCTCACAATATCCGACAAAAAAGCCCCATTTATTGTACTTTCCTTGCGATAAACATCTGGGTTCAAGTAGTTTTTTGACTAAAGGTCTGATTTTAATGTCCGTTTACAGTAATGTATCCATAGAGATGTCGGATGCCGCACCTCGCAAGCAGGGAGTGTGGCGACGGTGGGCGAGGGTGGAAGACGAAGAGTGTCTGGTGGAGGACTCGCTCCGCTGAAGCGGTGATTGTCGGCCGCCGACGGCTGAGCGCGCTGAGCTGGGCTAATTGTTAAAAGCCGGTTTAGCGGAAGTCCGGGGCCGGGTGGCAGTGCAGCAACCCATATATATAGGATGCCATTGCAGGTCAATAGGTGCCCACAACAATTACCCTCGGGGACCCAGAACCACACCTTATTTCCCAGGACACATTTTAGTGGACCTCCCTTCTCATCCTGGAGCCCAGTTATTTGCCCTCAGCGTCCCAGAACCACTTCACCTTGCTGGCCACCACCGGCTTTCTCGGGTCTGCGCGTGCCCCATGTCTCGCAGCTTTTAATCCCAGGACACGGCTCTTGATGTGACGTCAATCCGCAGTTATGGTTGGCGAGGTTCATTGGGCATGTCAAGATTCCGAGATGTTGTTGTGGGCTGCATTATTTGGTGGGTTCATTCACCTTCCCTTCTTATCCATGGAGCTCAATTATCACCCTCTGTGTTCCAGAAACCAAGTCACCTTCCTGGGCCACTGCCTGCTTTCTTGGGTCTGCGCAAGCCCCATGTCTTGCAGCCTTAATTCCAGGACGCGGCTCTTGATGTGACGTCAATCCGCAGTTATGGTTGGCACTGCTCGTAGGGCATTTCAAGATTCCGAATGTTGTCGCTGGCTGCATTATTTTAGTGGGCTCATTCACCTACCCTTCTCATCTTGGAGCTCAATTATTACCCTCGGTGTCCCAGAACCAAGTCACCTTCCTGGCCAACACCTGCTTTCTCGGGTCTGTGCAAGCTCCATGTCTCGCAGCTTTAATTCCAGGACACGGCTCTTGATGTGACTTCAATCCGCAGTTATGGTTGGGCGTGGTTCATTGGGCATGTCAAGATTCCGAGATGTTGTGTGGGCTGCATTATTTTGGTGGGTTCATTCACCTTCCCTTCTTATCCTGGAGCTCAATTATCGCCCTCTGTGTTCCAGAACCAAGTCAACCTTCCTGGCCAGTGCCTGCTTTCTTGGGTCTGCGCAAGCCCCATGTCCTGCAGCTTTGATCCCAGGACGTGCTCTTGATGTGACGTCAATCCGCAGGTATGGGTTTGGCGCGGTTAGTAGGGCATGTTCAGGATTCTGAGATGGTTGTCACGGGCTGCATTATTTTAGTGGGTGCATTCACCTATCCTTTCTCATCTGGAGCTCAATTATTACCCTCGGTGTCCCAGAACCAAGTCACCTTCCTGGCCAACAACTGCTTTTCTCGGGTCTGCACAAGCTCCATGTCTCGCAGCTTTAATCCCAGGACACGGCTCTTGATGTGACTTCAATCCGCAGTTATGGTTGGCGCGGTTCGTCGGGCATATCAGGATTCTGAGATGTGTCATGGGCTGCATTATTTAGTGGGTGCATTCACCTATCCTTCTCATCTTGGAGCTCAATTATTACCCTCGGTGTCCAGAACCAAGTCATCTTCCTGCCAACACCTGCTTTCTCGGGTCTGCACAAGCTCCATGTCTCGCAGCTTTAATCCCAGGACACGGCTCTTGATGTGACTTCAATCCGCAGTTATGGTTGGCGCGGTTCGTCGGGCATATCAGGATTCTGAGATGTTGTCATGGGGCTGCATTATTTTAGTGGGGTGCATTCACCTATCCTTTCTTCATCTTGGAGCTCAATATTACCCTCGGTGTCCCAGAACCAAGTCATCTTCCTGGCCAACACCTTGGCTTTCTCGGGTCTGCAACAAGCTCCATGTCTCGCAGCTTTAATCCCAGGTTGTGACGTCAATCCGCAGTTATGGTTGGTGCGGCTCGTAGGGCATGTCGAGATTCCGAGATGTTGTCGCTGGCTGCATTATTTTAGTGGGTTCATTCACCTACCCTTCTCATCTTGGAGCTCAATTATTACCCTCGGTTGGTCCCAGAACCAAGTCACCTTCCTGGCCAACACCTGCTTTCTCGGGTCTGTGCAAAGCTCCATGTCTTGCAGCTTTAATCCCAGGACGCGGCTCTTGATGTGACGTCAATCCGCAGTTATGGTTGGCGCGGGTTCGTAGGGCATGTCAAGATTCCAAAATATTGTCGCGGGCTGCATTATTTTGGTGGGTTCAATCGCCTTCCCTTCTCATCCTGGAGCTCAATTATTGCCCTCGGTTGTCCCCAGAACCAAGTCACCTTCCTGGCCACTGCCTGCTTTCTTGGTCTGTGTATGCCCCATGTCTCGCAGCCTTAATTCCAGGACGCGGCTCTTGATGTGACGTCAAATCCGCAGTTATGGTTGGCGCGGTTCGTCGGGCATATCAGGATTCTGAGATGTTTGTCACGGGCTGCATTATTTTAGTGGGTGCATTCACCAATCCTTCTCATCTTGGAGCTCAATTATTACCCTCGGTGTCCCAGAACCAAGTCACCTTCCTGGCCAACACCTGCTTTCTCGGGTCTGTGCAGGCTCCATGTCTCGCAGCTTTAATCCCAGGACGCGGCTCTTGATGTGACGTCAATCCGCAGTTATGGTTGGCGCGGTTTCGTCGGGCATATCAGGATTCTGAGATGTTGTCACAGGCTGGCATTATTTTAGTGGGTTCATTCACCTACCCTTCTCATCTGGAGCTCAATTATTACCCTCGGTGTCCCAGAACCAAGTCACCTTCCTGGCCAACACCTGCTTTCTTGGGTCTGCGCAAGCTCCATGTCTCGCAGCTTTAAATCCCAGGACGTGGCTCTTGATGTGACGTCAATCCGCAGTTATGGTTGGCCGCAGTTCGTAGGGCATGTCAAGATTCCGAGATGTTGTTACGGGCTGCATTATTTTGGTGGATTCAATCGCCTTCACTTCTCATCCTGGAGCTCAATTTATCACCCTCTGTGTTCCAGAACCAAGTCGCCTTCCTGGCCACTGCTTGCTTTCTTGGGTCTGCGCATGCCCCATGTCTTGCAGCCTTAATTCCAGGATGCGGCTCTTGATGTGATGTCAATCCGCAGTTTATGGTTGGCGGTGGTTCGGCGGGCATGTCGATATTGTCGCGGGTTGCTTTATTTTAGTGGGTTCTTCACCCTCCCTTCTCATCCTAGAGCTCAATTGTTTACCGTCGGCGTCCCAGGACCAAGTCACCTTCCTGGCCACCACCTGCTTTTCTCGGGTCTGCACACGCTCCATGTCTCCTGGCCAGCGTCCCATAACCATGTCACCTTGCTGGCCACCACCTAAGTTACTAGCCTGCCTATGGCAAACACGCTACCCCGCAATATTTGCTTTTTCGTAGGCAGGCTGGTCACGAGGCTAGAGGGGATTCCCCTTCACGCTTTGAAGCTTTTCTTGCTACCGTGAAATACTGTGGACCGCCGTTTCGTTGCAATCCAACCCCGGGGTGTTTATATTCGTGTTCTACGACCTTGAAAACCCCAGTTCACGTGTGTACAGGAGGAATTGCGTGCCCGAAACACCGTGTCTCCGACGGATTATATCCAACACAATAGGCCAAAAAATAGCGAACACAAAGTTATCTGCCACAGGTCTACAGAACCTTTTTGCGCAATTCCTTTTGCTATGAGCCATTTCTCATGGCTAATTATCCTCTCACAAAAAACTGGGGCCCCTTGGATGCCTGGGATCCGGGTAAAAGCCGGTGTTTCGCTTCTACGTAGTGTTTCGCTTCCCGGTTGACTACTGTATACTTCACAATTTTCAGGGGCACTCAGTCGTTAATATCCCAAGGTGGTTAAAACTCATCATACAGTTGGCGTATCCTCATTGCGATAGCGGTATGGGAGGCGGGCGCGTCCAAGAGAACGGACACGCCTGAAGCCACGAGTTGCACGTGATTCGGCAAGCTCCGAATTACATAATAAGAACGCACTCCGATCGGACCCCGCGGTAAACAACAGACTTGGTACGAGCGTTTATATAAAGAGTCTGTCTACGAGAGACTAACTCTTGTCAAGCTTTTGTCCGGCCTCTTTCTCAGTCAGTTCTGATCTGAATATTGTCGTTCGGTTAATGTCGGCGAGATCTTCGTTTACGAGAAGTGAATCAAGCTTGCAAAGTGTGCGCACACAGTGGCGGCCGCGGCCAAGACTGACAGCAGACTGAAGAGCTGATGCTCCCCAGTGACCGTAGGTTTTGGAACGTTTGTCGATATTAGTGATTTGCCGGGCTCGGGCTCAGGCCCGAGCCCGGCCCAAGCCTGGGGCTTTCGGGCCCGACCCGGCCCAAGCCCGACCCGGTTTTCAAACTGGGCCCTAGGGTCGGGCCTGACATTTGCTCAGGCCCGAAGCCCGGGGCCTAGGCCCGGGCTTTTTTCAACAAGTTAAAAACGAAATAAAGATGAATTTTGTAACTCACTTCAAGTCTCTTACTTATTTCCTGGCAACACGGAGACTTCAATCAGCCCTACTGAACAACTTCACAAGTCTTGGCGGTGAGAATTCTTTTATTTGCCCCATCATTTACTTCCGAAATTGACCACAATAAGTCCGTGATAACCAAGGGAGGTCAGATTTCTCCCTCGCAAACTTGAGCCGGACGAGGGCGAGGACAATGGGGATATTGATGAAGATTTTCGAGTTCATTTGCTATTTATTATACGTATATAATTATGTATTGCTAAGCCCCGGGCCTGGGCCCAAGCCCGACCCGACCCGGCCTCAAGCCCGATAGTCGGGTCGGGCCTGAGATTCTCCCCGGCCCAAGCCCGCCCAAGCCCGGCCCAAGCCCCGGGCTTTCAGGCCCGGCCCGACCCGGAAAACACTAGTCGATATGTGATTTTAGGAAGATCCGCATGCCCTCCAGGCAAAATTTTCACCCAGGATCAAACTTGGGATCCTTGGACCTTTGCACGCACCCCGAGATTCCCCGCGCAGAAGCGCAGCAAGGTCCCGAGCTGCCTCTGTTGCACGACAGACAGTTAGTGCTTCTCGAAGCTTTCCGGGAGCGGAGTATGCATTATAGATATTTGTGTATTCCGTCTGAGGTTTTTCGAGAAGCTTCCTCGAATGGTGTATTAGGATCTATGGCATCAGGATTTGCAGCCAATTCTTCCTCATCGATGATAATGCTGCTGAGGGACTCGTTGCAGACTATCTGTTCTGATGCCGACGTGCTAGATACGACCGATCATCTTCATCCAGCACTCCTCAACAGTCGGCCTTGGTGTGCACAAGGTGAATTCATGGTAAGATTAGATTGGGTAGGCCGCTCCGACGGGCACCTCCGACGGTTGTTCTAATAAAGTAGGAGTCATAGGGCGCGTACAAATGACCCGGCTTGCTTTCAATCGGAATACGGGCCAACCACATGGCTACGGATTCTGCGAATTGCCGGTACATGTATTCTCCCTTTTAATATTGTCATTGTTCGTGTCTGACCGGAAGTTCTTCACTTTCCACTTCACCTCTCCTTGAATTTTGGCAATCTCCGGATGAAAATTTACTGATCGTCGCGATCTTCAATCCAACTCGCCGATTGGCGTTGGTGACCATATCATTCAGATCATGAAACAGCTTCCTCTGCTGTACGCACGCTGGATGGCTACAAGATGGATGGTCGTGCATTGCGGTGCAGTCTTGCAGACTCCGATCCTTATCTTGAAGGCAAAACTACGGTTAGAGGAGAAATTGTGCCCACCAGCACAACTGAGCGCTGGAAACAACGGCGCACTGACGATCGCGGGCCTGATGGGAGCGAAATTCTGGCCAAAATACCGGCTGGGAAGCCTCTGGGCGCCGATGAAAAAGCCCAAGACGCCATCACCTATGCCATCGCCCACATGGACAGAAGTCGACTGATTGAAGTCCTCGCCCAAATGAAGGTAGTCTATCCTCTCGAATCTCCTGCATCCTCCATAGTTCTATCATGATTCTTCCTCCAGGCGTTCGTAATTACCTATCCGAAACGAGCCCGCCAGTTCCTGTCGCATCATCCACAAGTGGCTTATGCAGTCGTCATGGGGTTGCTTACAAGCAAGACTATTCCTGAGAATATCCTTTCGCCAATGCTCGAAGGCAGTCACGATGCCATTGCGTGAAGCCAGTCACGCTGCCATGCATCCTGTATCGGATCTTCACCAGCACTCTCCGCCGCCGCCGCCGTCGCAAAACTTCGGGCCCCCTCCCCCACAACATCAACATCAAGCCTACCCTCCGTCTCCATCCCGCTTACAGCAGCCGAAGCTGGTGCAGGGCATGATGCCCCCGGGAATGGCGGCTCCATCTCCAGGTGTGATGTTCGGCCAGGACTATGCAGCCCATGCGGCCACCTCCTTATCAACAACCCCAACCGTCGCAAGCGGCATCCTACCAACTACAAAATGGCAGTGGCGACGCACAGAATGCACAGGTACAACAAGTTCCCCTTCTTCAAGTCGCTTGAATTTTCATTCACTGCTACCCGCCTCACAGACTTCTCATTCGATTGTCTTGACGCCGATGCCTACGCCAATCACCGAGCTCACTGCAGCGCAGCGGTGTGGCTATCGAGTCTTTGGTATGCCTCTTTTTATTGATGTAATGCCAGTATTGATTAGGCACGTTCAGCGGAAGATGCTGTTGGCGAATCGGGGATGATAACATGAGATTATCTACCACTTCTACGCGCATTACGTTTGAGCCATTCCATTTTCTCCCTCAAGTCAAAGAAGAGATTCGGTACACGTTTAGAGACCAAACCCATACATGCTGTGCAAAAAACTGCGGTGAACAAAACAGGGTTACAACACCGTGAAGGCTGTTGCAGTGGGCGAGAGATTACAAGCCTTCACGAGCCTTCACCTTCTAAGCTCTCAACGAGTTACAGCGGCGGCATGTCTGCATAGAAGTGAAGCTCTTCTTTCAAGTCACTGGCTTCTTGCAATGGGGATATTTCCTCAAACAATTCCATATTGTTGGAATCGTCACCGATGCGGGTTGGAGGGCAACGCCACGTGAGCGTGATGCGAACGTGGAGGGGCACGACGCGGAGGGTACGCGTCGTGGACGTGGACGACACGTATCAGAGACGTGGCCGTGAGGTACGTTACAGGCATAGCCATGATCCGGAACCATGAAGACGCGGCAAGACGCGTCTGGACGCGCTGCCACTACGCGTTTCGCGCGCCACCCATTATTCTTGGAGTCAGGGAATTCGGGACTCCGTATTATCTGCTTCACCATTGTACAAACTACCCATTGTTATTCTGGAGAGTATAAATACTGTGCTGTACTTCAGTCAATATACAGTCTTTCCCCCTTCATTTTCCCACACATATCCTCCAACCCGTAAGCTGAAGGCAAGTTCAAGTCACGGCTCTCAGACTCAGATAGTGTCAAGAAATCGTAAGTATTCGATTTTGGCTCGAACGCTGCAGTTATGGCTCGTTCATACCACTGGCAGCTAACAATGGAAACTTCAACCAGCAACTGAAACTTCGGCAGGTGACTTGTTTAGCGGAATTCAGGGTCCATCAGAATAGTCCGACGATATCACCAGCGTCAATTCCCTATACGGCGGAGCTCATCCATCGGAGTCCCAGTAACTGAATTTATGAGGCGTACTTGTCTGCGCAACCAGTTCCACTTCGAGACGTCAAATGTGAAACAAAGATGCTTCGAATCCATTCGCTTACCTGATTCTGTGAGGTGCCGACAGGCACGGCGGTACGTTATCCAGGAAAGTGACGACCTTCGTCGACATTCCTTGAACTCACGAACTTTCATAGAATGTCATCAAACTGATGAATTTAAGCGAAGTAACGAAGTGACGAAGATGGCGCGGGACTCGCTCCCCGGTTCAATCCGGCCCACAGTTTTCCCAATGTTGAATTCTTGCTTCTGGCTCCACAGCGATTGTCGAGATGATGGTTTCTTGAAAAACAGCCCCCCGGATCCGGACAGTAAGATGTATGTGAATGGGGAGTGAAAAGAAGACGTTTGGATATGGTACCCATGACATACCTTCCTCATCATTGCTGTACATACTGCTACCTCGCCGCGGAGATCCTTGAGCTCGCGGGCAACGCTGCGCGCGACAACAAGAAGCACCGTATCGTACCTCGCCACCTGCAGCTTGCCATCCGCAATGACGAGGAACTAGGCAAGGTGCGCGCGTTCTCTCGCTTCACATCCTGTCACTCGCGCTAATGCATGTGTCCACCAGCTGCTGGGCTCCGTGGTCATCTCGCAGGGTGGTGTCGTCCCCCACATCGACGCCGCCCTGCTGCCGACGGGCATGAAGAGTGCGTCTTTTCCTTTTCATCACGACATGTACTGACTCACGCCTGTCTGCAGAGGGCAAGGGTGGCGTCTCACAAGAAGTGTACGTCCTTATTGCTAGATGGCACACGCATTTGACTGACACCGTTCACAGTTAAAAGACGGCGATGTACTCTGTACTATCCTCGTTCCTCTATGGTTATGGTCATTTTTGTTTTGTACTGGCTGTATTACTATCCCTTATATTATGGTCTTGCGGATACTATCGCTCGCATGTTGTCCTTGAAGTGTATACTCATTGTGGACGCGTTTCGAGACGGGAACAAATCGTGTTGCTCTTGGGTCCCGTCACGTCTCGTCTCGTCTTGGGGACCTCCATTCTCGTCGACATCCTCGAGCTCAAGCCTCACTTGGGATGGAGTATGGTGGCAGCCAAAACTTCATGTCACACCGGAATTTTGATCAGATTCCTTCCAGATTTGAGATTTGGAAGGAACTAGGGGGTGGTTTATAGGCAAATTCCTCATTTCAGAAGAATCGGAGGTACTCCTAATTTAGGGTTCAAAACGGCGAAATTTTGGGCGGATTTTTTTTGGTATATAGGAAACATGAGGTTGGGAGGCGGTTTTTTTTTTGTGTGTAGAAAACATGGACAATATGACACCCATCTTCACTTTGTTCTTTCATTCTGCACAAATTCTGCATCTGCCACCTCTATCTTGCTTCTGCACTCCACGGTGAGATCGAATGGCCAGAAGAGGATGGGGCGGGTGGAGGAATTTGATTGGGATAAATGTGCCTGCAAGGCCCCTCTGAGAATGCATCACTTGTTTGTGACTTCTGGGCGTCCCTGGTGAGGCTTATTAATGCCGGAGGTGCAAAAAGGTTGATTGATGGCGCGGCACAGCCACCGGCCCGCCTGATCCGCAATCAAAAACGGCGAAATCGAAGTCATAAAAACATAATTCAAGTTTTTCAATATTCTGCTCCGATAGAAGTCTAGGCTGGCTTCTTTGGATGCTTTTCCCACAGTTACAGAGTATTATGACCAGAACTGAGGTTGTAGTAGGGGTTACCAAATTGGGACTCAAACTTGTCACGAAGTTCGGTCCGCCACCATACTTTTGACGATATTGCCCGTTGGTGTGCTTGCCTGTCCATATACTTTGATTGACGCGGAGATCAGCGGTTGCGATCTTCTTGGCTCGCCCGGCTGCTAAGTATTTGACCGGCCAACGCCTGGATGTTGATGGAGGTTTGATGATGGTCGCCAACGGCACCAACCCTATTGCTCCGCCGGGCGGTGATGAAGAGAGCTCGACTCCCAGAGTTTAGTAATGATAGCGTGTCGAACATCGCGACAACAAGTATTGGCCCGAATTTATGTTGTTACTGAGGATATCTAGCGAAATTCATCACAGGTGTGGAATCTCCCACCCAACAAACACGCCGCTTCATTAGGCTCGTCCCCATCGGTATCCAGGTAAATAGAGCCAAATCCATCACTCGCTAACATTCGGACGACAGTCCTGGATAAAAGTGTGCCAAGAGGGCCCAGTCCGTTAACGATGATATCCCTGTTGTGCACTCTTTGTCTGATTGTTGGCTTTGTTTGTGTGATTTTAGTCATTCAGGCTTACGTCCCTGTCTCTCACTGAGATCCTTCGTTAACGTCGACTGGTTCACGAGTCTACCGCTTCATGATCGCAATGATTCCTGATCACATTGAGACTTACAAATTTGAATGCAGGCCGGCACCAACCGCTTGGAGGCTGACTTCAAAAATTTGTAGATTTTAATTCAGCACTGATCACATTTCTCCCCCCTGATCGAAGTACGTTCGGTGTGTGCAAAGGTGTGCACGACAATCTCGTGGTCGGAGTCGATGTGGTCTCCAGCTGAACTCTCATTTGATTACACGGCATTCTAGGTGCTCATTCATCACGTCATGCACAGCTTACGCACCCTCAGGGTCCTAAGTGCTTTACTCCTTTCGTCTGTATAACATGAATATATCGATTTCCGAGTCACCCGAGGCTAGTTGAAAGCGTGTAGAGCTATATCTATAGGTACTCGGTGGTAAGATATGGTTGAGCTCGGTGCAGGTGATCTGGCACAGTGAATCAATTCCGGTTACTTTGTGTGATGACGAGTATTTGCCCTTTGCCCGAAAATTACAACGCCTGGGGTGCAGCCTGGTGCACTCGGCGACGACACGGCATTACCGCCTCTCTGATCTCACGGATGACGGAATTACCACATCTCTGGTTTCACGGCTCTCACGAGAACCATTTTGCCGAAATATAAATTCAGCTTCAAGACAAACTTCACTTTGCCACCACTACAATGCCCACCCATGTTGGTCCCCTGGCCTTGTGGCCATTCTTCGTGAAGGCAAGTCAGGTCATCTGCTACCTCAAAGACCCATGGATGAACATCGTGTATACAGCCATGGTCGAAAAACCCACCCAAGGAAACCGAGGACAAATTGCACCGCGGTACGATATCGAAAAAGTCATGCAATACATTAAGGAGAAAAATGGTGGGATGGTACCGGCCTACGACAAGGTTCGGAGCAAGATGCAACAGCTCCGGGTCGCAGACAGAAGTGAGTAGACCTTCACCGTCCCCAAGTTAAAGTTGATTATTTTTCTCTCTTCTCGAAGATCACGGTCTCGGGGTGTCGCCCTTAGCACTGCCGAACAACGGCTGGGTCAGCGGGGCAAGTCATGGGGAGTCGTTCCCCGTCGGAGAATGTCATGATAAAGGTACGACGCCGGGGATCCGAAGACACTTATCCCTACTTACTTACCTTTATCCAGTTTCGCCGACGCGGATTTGGTGGCACCTCCTGGCTGCACCTCGAAGCTTCCCGTGGGATTTTTATATGTTTGCCGGCTACCCGACTCTTGGGCCGCTGAACGCGGGGTCACATGTGCATGAGTCAGTTGACCCTATATAATCCTATTGATACAGTCGAACCCCTCTTAACCCATGCCTCTATCAACCCATAACCCCTCATACCCCATGGGATTTTCGAAAAAAAAGCCCCGTTTGCAGGCATAACCCATAGGTCCGCCATAGCCCATACCCATACCCCTTTGAGGCAAAAATCCCACATACATTTCGGCCGAAAAATGACAGTTCGGAGGTCTCGGAAGTCTCGTAACTGTGCCGTAAATGTTGGAGTTTGATCCGTTCTGTTCACATACGCATACGGTATATATTTTCATTTTATCACTTCTACTGTTCTACACCCACATGGTATCAGTCTTACTGCTGTGCAACCATCTCATCCATCTGATTCTTCCACATGCATTGCTTGGTTACTTGTGACTCATAGCAGGTGCTCGTCGAGAAGGCCACCGACACTGAGATCTATGATGCTGTCAATGCATCGAGGAATGCACAGGAAGTGTCAGAGATCCGAGGAGGTGATGACGATGTCGAAGATGACATGGAGTACGAGCCGCGCCCGAGTTGTCGGCAGGCACTCAATGCTGTTTCTAACTCTCCAGAAGTATACTGCAGCTATGGACGACAACTTTGCACGTCGTTTGGACTCCCTTTTGGTGTCATTGGGTGTTAAACTCAGCTGGAGGAGACCAACTCACTCGTTGATGCTCCAATCACTAATTACTTCACACCGCGTGCTTCTAAAAAGGTGTAGAATACCCAAAATATCTATGTACACCGTAGAAAAAAATTACATTAAAAAAATTCGGCTAATTTCATGGGCCTCTCCTAGCCCATACACCCTCATAACCCATACCTCGAGGGTGGTTGTAACGGGAGGTATGGGTTAAGAGGGGTTCGACTGTAGTATTAGTATGGGCGGCCTATTTCCCACCGGCCCGGGTAATCCGGATATGCGCTGGCGCCCGATGCCGTCGGGCTTCTTGATGACACTACCGAAGACATGCCGGCTTCCGTCGGGGAGGCGTCCTCATATGACCATTCCGAAATTGTCCCGGAGCCCAACGAAGTTGGACTTCATTTCAGCCGCGGCCTCGGGTACTCAGATTCCGGAGCATCGAGCCCAGATCACGAGTCGCACCCCGGCGGGAAATTGTGAGCGAGCGTTCGATCTCTGTCACCCTGAAAAATCTCTGATCTTTCCTCCTCCTCTCCACTACCATGACACAGTGGCCCACGATCCATGAGGCCGTTGTCTCTTTACCAGAAACGCTCGTGAAGTAGGCCAAGCCGGTGCGTGATGTCCGCCAAGATTGTTTCTGATATTCAAATCGTCCAGATTCCTCGCCAGGCGGTCCGGGAATTCAGTTGTTCCCCACCCATAATGAGTGTGTCGAGCTCGGTTCGGTGTGAAAAGCGCTTCAATGACGGCCTGCAGAGTGCGCACTCGGTCTTCTTCTTTTTTTTTTTGACTTTGTTTCAGATTTATTGATGAGATCCGGGGAAGTATTGCCCGTATCCGCTGGCGTGAAACGATACTTGATCGCGGATTCGAAGCCGAAAGGTGCGTTAACTTACCTGTGTTCCTTCTATTGCTTGCCTGGTCTTTGAACAATGTCCCAGGTTCGTTGCGACTGCCAATATCGACTTGAATTTTTATTGCTATTTACTTCGATTATTGAAAGATGTCGGCTTGGTGCAGCAAACCGGTTCCGGTTTCCCTGGTGCGCTCCCCATTCATTCTAACTAAAAATGGTTCCAACGACTGTGCATTCCCTCAGAATCCAACAGCGTCCAACACTATGGAGCGCATTCTGGTGCGTGAGCTTGTTGTACCTCATTCGAAAGGGCCGCCGATCTCATGATCTTCGTCGCGGCGACTCCCCAATTCGCAGTGCAAACTTCCTCCAAAATTCTTGACTTGGATGCCCTCACCAGACGTAAGCCACAGAATGGTCGGGATTACTGAGCTTTGAGCTGCTTCCAGGCTACCGAACGCCAGCCACCACACACTTGGATTATTGTGTCCGCCATTTTATTGAAGAGGTTCTCTGCGGCATTTGGGATCGTGATGGCTCCCTCCATGTCAAGTTTGCGTCAGCCATTCGCGAGTATCGAGGGGAGCCTGACGGTGGAACCTCTACATTGCGTCAGTTGGTACGGGTGCCAATCTTCGCTGGGAGTCCACTGTTCCCCCCCCAGATGCCAATTCAACAAGTCGCAAAACAATTCCACGACCAAAGCAAGAACGCCTTATTTAGCCGATTGGTGGATGGGCACAAGAGATTTGTTCGACTGACGCTTCGTGAGTCCAGGAGGTGGCAGAGCCGTTTCGAAATTACTCGAGGGTAAACAGGTCACTCCTCTACCTTGCTGAGTCCCTCACACTTTCTCAGATCGTGTGATGGAGTCGATTACGACTGGATATCAGTGACCGATACTGAGACCTGGCTGCCATGCCACCAGCAGCTTAAACTAATTATGGATCAAAACTGTATGAATCCAAACGTCAACTTGAAGAGATTTATCAACCTTTGCGTTCCAGTAAGTGGCCTCCCTCAGAAAAGCAGCTGTATGTACGCACTGAGTCCACTCAGATTTTTGATGCCGTCATGCAGGATTTGATTGTCGAATACGTTTTCGCAGTAAGTAACTTGACGTTTGACTCATATTCAACCAACTCCTAACATTATTTAGGTCCTGGCGGCTATTTACAAGCTTCCCAAAGAGCAACGGTTCAATTATCTACACCATCAACAACTATACTTGAATGGTAGGGCCACAGTTGAACTGAGGTGGGACCAAGGTACATACGACCTCAAATTTCCCACATGTCGACGCCTGCACATCACGGTTTGCAGGAAATACTCAGGAACAGAGTTGGAAAATTTGGTAGCAGGCACTCAAACAGATCGCTAATTTGTTTGAGGCCATCTCCTCATCCATCGACAGCTGTAATCACTACGTTCAAGGGTCGCCTAAACACAGTTTAGGTAGTTGAGTTTAGCTATGCATAGACATGTTAGTCAGCCACACAGATCCCGTTTAGACGACTACACACAGTGTTCGGGTAGGTGGGTGTAGCCGAAGCGTAGACAACTACGCTGAGTCTGTATATGTCAGTGTAGGTGAGAGTAGGTACATCCATAGAGCTGCACAGACCTGAGTTTTTCTTACCAGCTCTACCGGTATTGGGATTGAGTTCAAACACTTCTTGTGAAGTTCATTCGGTGTTCAAACCTGTCCGGAGATCATTACGATGACTGTTGATGGATCAACGCCGATCCACAGCCAGTCAGACTCACTGATTGGCGATCCCGTCTGATTCCGGGTACCAACCACTCATCAAGATCACCGCAAAAGCTCAGTTCGCAGAATATTCAGCTGTTCGACTCTGCTGGACCGTTGGTTTTCTTTCCTGCCCTTTTTTCTTCCCTATCTCCAACGCACATTCTAGCTGAAATGTTGCCGAGATTAGTAAATATAATATCAAGATGTCAATCAGCTTTAAGCTTTCGGTTGCTTGTTCGGCGCGATGGAGACGCTACGAGGCGACAGGGACAGCGCTTGGTGGGAGATTTGCCACTCGTCATAACCGCCACTTTCTCTCTGCCCAACTTCTCGAGTCCACACAATGTACCACCGCGGCGGCAGCGGGGACCGCCTTCCTTTTTTGCGTCCTTATCGGTCTAACAATGAGACTTACATCGCTGCCCGGCGTACACCGAGTCCCAACGAGGAGAAGGCACTTTACCAAGGCGGAGGCGATCGATATGGGGACTTAGGCCATGGCCTTCCTTCGGGGTACGTCCTGACACTGCGGTGAACTTGCTCTCCGAGTCGGCGCTCACAAGTCTAGGCTTCCAAGCTTCAGACATGAGCCGCAGTATCAATACCACGGTAACATGGACAGCAACGTCGGCCATGTCGCAAACCAGTGCGTATGAAATGCGCTTGAAAGACATTAGAGTGACAATTGGATGCTATCAGGACTACAGCCTTCAATTCCCGTGTGCCGTCCTCAAACACAAATCCCCGGGCCAGCGCTCATGCCCCACAACGCGTGCCATCGAGCATGCTCCCTCCGGACGTCGATTATCAAGGGCTTGTAGCCCAACTTGGGGCGATGGCCTTGAAGCAGGACGAAATGCAGGCTCAGTTGCATGCTCAAAACGAACTGCAGACTCAAACGAATATCTGCGGCAGCGCATGCATGAACTGGAGCGTATAGTTGCGCAAGGGGGCTCTGCGACTCCCTCTTCATTCTCGGAGCGCCTCGACGGCGTCCCTGGGCGCGGAACGATGGCTCAGCGTGGCAAGACCCGAGTGCAGAGGGGCCGCGCGGTCAGCCGCATTTCCAACACACCGCCCGAGGTCTCAGAGCCCTCCGATGGCGAAACGGCATCCGTGGCGGCGAACTCAGCCGCAGGATCGCAGGAAACATTCGACCTCACCACGCCCTCGAAATCTCTTCCCACCCGGGAGCTCCAGCGCGCCGGGACGTTCTGCAGGTCTTCCATAACTCTGTCATGTTGTAGTTCGCCAGTGCTGATATCATGCTCCAGCGCGAGGTCTCTCGGGTCTGGCGCGAAGTTGTCGGCGTTCCCAGCACGGTTTGGCCCGGTCTTACCGTTCAACGTTTTCAACGATGTAACCCCCGAAGCCTATCTCAATCCGGTATTTGATGGATCAGTTACGCACCCTGACAATCAACGTCTCTTCACCGAAGTTGCTAAACAAGTATCTCACCAACTACAAGATGTACGTCTGCGATTAGCGAGCCCGGAGTCGTTCGCTAATATTCGAGTGGTAGGGCCCAAAAACCTGGCCTCCAGGGCTGTCCGTTCCTAACGTGAACGTTACTTGGACTGACAAAACACTGATTGAAATGTCAAAGACCACATTTCGATCGTGCAAGGTTCAATGGCGTCAGCAGGTCGATAGTGAGGTCGCGAAGAGGGTTGCAGGGCATAACAGCATCGGTCGAAGGCGGGAGCGCCGCTTTACGGTATTCATTTGGTTTAAATTCAATTGGATGGCTGACCGGACGATCACGTAGAAAGCAGTCCAACGTGATAAGGCTATTCCGATTGTCGCCGATAAATACGGGATTGACCCCAAAATTGCTAAAGACGCCCTGCTTCATGAACAGCACATGTCAGACGAGTACTCGGGGCCAGAAGACCGCGACGAGACAAGCCAGGCTGTGTGGAGGACAAAGATGGCGTACGAGGCCGGTTACGACAAGGTTCCCGATTCAGTGCTTGCCAAGACCGATTTCGTTGAGGTCGCGGAGACTCCTTGGCGCTCTGAAAAGGTGAGTCTTGCATTCCTTTGCGTGGTTCCATCGAGTTTGACGACAATCACATCAAGATGTCGAAACTCCTGCATGAATTGTCAGTTACGGCGTTCGACCTCCTCAGCCCCGGACATAAGAAGAAATTTCGCCTCGTTCGCGTCCGCGATACTGGCCGGGCTCCGTCGGACATCCCGGCCCGTCGCGCCATAGAATTTCGGAATCAATCCAACCTGGCTTGCATTGAATCGGAACAACCCACAGTACGGTGGTCTACTTAATGACTGGGGCACTCATGCAGACCCGGAGGGCTTCGGAGGCAGCGAGGCGGGCGAAAATGAGACAGAGCAGGTTCAAATCAATGCAGATATCAATGACATCAGCCTTTTGACAAATAACTTGTGGCTTGTTTGGCCTTGTCTGCTTGTGGACAAGCTCACAAGGTCAAAGCGTCGAG
The DNA here is from genome assembly GCA_029378375.1 of Mycena olivaceomarginata. NCBI lineage: Eukaryota > Fungi > Basidiomycota > Agaricomycetes > Agaricales > Mycenaceae > Mycena > Mycena olivaceomarginata. The sequence goes on along the minus strand of JARKIC010000144.1, from coordinate 238,637 downwards.
AATTCTCTGCTAATGAGGAAAGATCAAGCTCTCCCAAATATCCGCAGTACCATTCCTTCACATTCCAAAAGGTTTGCCATACTCAGAAATGATCACCCGATTTTTATTTCCCAAAAAAATATGGTGCCGTTGAGAGTCGAACTAGGGACCTTGTGAGATTTCAGACTTGGTTTGTGGGCTTGTCAGCTTGAGAGCTTTTTCGAGCTTGTTCGAGCTTGTTTGGCCTTGTACAAGCTCACAAGCTATCTGTCAAAAGTCTGATGGACGACGAACAGGAGTAAACCATAGTACTTATTACACGAAAACTTCTATAGAGAACAATCTTAGTCAACTGTCACGTCTTCGAGCCCATTTACGAAGTGCGAAGTTGGATACTGGCAATGAGTTATGATATATAGTCACCAAGATATTTACAACTCACTTGATCCATAGTAGTGGTGATCCACATCTTCGGTTCCGTATGTCCAAGTGTACCGCGAGCAATCTGACATTGTACAGCTTCCAGAGGTATAATCTCTGGCCGAGAACCATCCTCCTCGGGGTCTTCAAACTGATCGTACAGCCAAGTGTTAACATCAAGTTCTGGGCTGACTGAGAGAAAACATTTCAGCAGGGAATAGGTTACGAAATGGATCTGCGCACAATTCATTCCACACAAACCCCTCGTTGCCACCGTCAAGAGGAGAGTCTGGCGACTCTTTCATCCAGGCGACCATTATCAATGGTATTTGTCCCGAGTTCTGATCCCCGGCTGTTCGTGCGCCAACACAGCCCTCACTTCCCCGACGTACGCCGAGCCTGCGAATCTCGCCTGGATAAGCGATGAGCCGGCTGAGTTTCGGCGGTTCCGGGAGGTCGGCGAAATCCGGCGACCATCAAGAACAGCGTAGTCGTACAGATCAACATACGGCATGAATGCGGGTCTGCCTGGGTCACCTTCACGGACATTATATCGAACCTGTGGGCGAGCACGGTCCCGATTGTAGTAATTGCAGAGGGCGCGCTTCATTATCTTCATCTCGTGTGATTCATCCACCTGTTTCATTTTTGCTGCGAGCTTGCCGAATCTGGCACGAGTACGCATGAGCTCTGAAAACCTGCTGTTAGCCACCGTGCCACTTGATCAGTGCATAAAGCCTGACCGCTGTGGGATGCATCTTGAATTGTGCCAATGGCCTCAATATTTGTGTTTTGTCCCACCAGCCGTTCAATAAATTCTGATTCCGCTGTAGTTGATGTCCCAGCACTGGTAAGCAACCGACGGAGCTGTAAAATGCAAGGAGTCAGATGGAGAGTGCCTACCCTGGCCAGTTACGTACTGCCGAATCAACCGCTGATTTGCGATGAAACTCCCGCATCATAGATACTTCGAGTTCGCCTCCTGTCCAGTTGTTGCTGTTAATATTTTTGAGGATTTTGTTTAGGCGTTCCGTCAAGAAGGCCCAAAAATTGTAGACGGGACCATAATCCAGAAGTTGATCAGGAACGTGAACTGCCCAATGATGATTGGGCATGATGCTCTCTGCACCATAGATCTGACCGAATTTAAGACAGAATACAGAAAGCGTGGAAGCTATACACACCTCCAAGAAATTGAGCAAATAGTCCCGCAACAGTGTTTTGACATAGTCCAGTCGGTCAATCCGAAACGTCCGACCAACAATGATCTTCAAGGCCGTGGCAAAACGAAGGAAATTGTAATCCTCTCCTTCAACCATTCTCGGGTACGGCTGCTCATCCCCTTTGGATTCTCCAGTTTCTTTCCATCGCCTCATTGCTGCTTGATGATCGGAGTCTGACTCGTGGAGGAACCGCTCCCAGACGATCGGTATCTTTGAATATCCGAGTCCGGCATCAGTTTATCCCAAATATACTATGAACTCACAATGATCGCCCAAGGACCAGTGACGGCAAATTTATATTCATCAGCTGTAAGAGATCCTCCAGCAGGTTCTCCACTCGCAACGGAAGCCGTCCCGCCCACAAGGGGGCCTCGAACTGGAAGAGTTCTCGGATCAAGATTCAACAATTGCAAGACTTGGATTTACATTCTCCAAAAAATTATGAATAAAATCGAGCTCACATGCGTATCGCTCAGTGTTTGCACGTAGAGTGTTTGTCTTGATCCACTGGGTGTACCATTGTGTTTTAGCAACCCCTGAAAAAAATTGATTAACTTCACTGAGTTAATGCCTAACCCCTTACCGAGTAGGAGATTATGCATCGGATCGACCACCGTGTACTTGACGAGGTCAAAGTATTTCAGCCGGGCAAATTCTGTCCATCGGACCCCGTGTTTTTTTGAAAAAATCGTCTTTGGCTTGCAGAGTAGGAAGAGCAGCATACTCGTAGCACTTCCGGCGATGTTCTTCGCCAGTTCGGAGACGGTACTCTGTGGAATATTATGTTACCTATTCACTATGAAATGCATTTCACCTGCCATTACAAAGTGACTTTTTCGATGATAGGCCATCTCGTGTGACATAACACTTGGTGCAAGGGGAAATATTGTGACTCTTGTCAGCGAACCCACAAAGTTTGCACATGGCCGGATGATCCGCGATGATTCCAACAAGTGCGACACGCACTTTGATACCTGAACATGCTGTTAACTATATAACTCGGCCTCAGTGATGGAAGAAAATACCATGCGGGTGTCCTTGGACAAAAATTGTAATGCCCTCTTCGTGGAGAAGGATCAGATCATCTACAATGACTTTGAGATAGTGTTGCAACTGTTCTGCCGTAGGTTCAGTGGGTCCAGGTGGCATCCCCGACAGTATAAGATTGTCGGCCATATACCTGTGCCACATCAGAATGTGGCGGAATGAATGCAGCTATGAAAATCAGACCGTTCGGATTCCAACAAGTTCTGGATACAAAAAGACATGACACCTGAAGAGTGGGAGGGTCCATAACTACTGGTTTTACGGCCAAACCTGTAAAAATCTATCAAAATGCAACCCAATATCAAGGCGGAACATACCAGTCAAGCCCGAATGTGGTGCCTATGCGTATCTCATTCTCGCTACTCTCACCATAGAAAAAGCTTTGTCCATCAGAACCCTTGATTGTGCTCCAGACATGACCATCCTGAATAGTTCGAGATTCTCCCGGAGTATGGGGGCGTCTCTTCCATAGGTTGACAGCAGGAACCATGCCAGGTCGTTGAAAGAAATCTCGGAGGCCATCAGACAGCAACTGGATAGGGGCTACCAGGTGTGGTTTTCGATCTGCAGGGGTCGAACCGCCAGTAGTATTAGAGACCACCGACTCGAAGAGTTGGCGACGGGCCGGCTGGAACAAAGCAATTTGACACTCTGGACACAGAGTATCACAAGGGGTCTCCATGATAAGAAATGTCAACACAACCTACCCGTGAGAACAAAAAATTCCCCAAAGGAAAGACCAAGATCTCGAATTTCTCTGAAGGAATGGGGCCTTTCTGCGTGACTTTCAAAATTGGTTTCTGACGCTAAGGACCCTCCCTACGTAATAATGATCGCATCAAATCCCATATATGGTGCCTGTCAAACCATATCCAGTAATTTTGAGATGCAATCAACTTTGTGCTCTCATGGCAGGTTGTGTTGACATTTCTTATCATCGAGACCCCTTGGAGTATCAAAGGGCAAATTGCGATCAAATAGTTGGTGGCACTGATAGCATGCTAAATACAGAGTGAACCTGTCGTCCTTCAGGCCCAGACGAGCGAAAACGGTTGGTAACGTAACCGGCATTTTTTCTGATCCAATGAGGCGGAGTGCTGTGAAGATGTGGTTGAGGCCTGCCAGAATGAGACCGCAGGCACGGAAAGACACTCGGTATTGGGTGTGCAGCAATGCAACAAGAAGCAGCACACATCGGACATGCCACCTCTCATGCAGCTGTTGCTATGTTGTATCCAACACCTCCGGAGTTTGTCGTCCAGTGTCGATTGGTTCTACTCCGGGGTCGTCGGGGTCATGGTGAGCCCCAACAACGTCCTCAACCAGAGGTATATTCGATGCTCTGTGGATGCCAGTCAGAAGCAGGTGATCTGACACAAGTTTCCATACTGTGCAGGGTGACTCGGATTCGCATGATATTCGACTGCAGGTTCAACCGATGACCTGATCATTGTCAGAAAACAAAGCGGAACATCAGCTTTCAAGGTACATACGGTGCATCACTTGATCCAAACCCGAGGATGGATGTAGTTCTCACAGAGGAGTGACCACGACCCGAATGAGCAGCTGGGAGTCCTGGGTATGATGCATGTCCTCCGCGTCCGGAATATGTGGGCAAATTTTGTGAGTGTTGGGATGAGTATCCTCGACTTCTGGAGTTGGACTGTCCTCTTGGTATCATCTCAGTAGGGGAGGCGACTTCAAGTTGTTGCGAACAGGGGGAGGGGGTAGATAGAAAAGATGAGTGGGAATGTTAGCTGCAAAGGACGACAGGTATTTAACAGCAGCACAATTTCACCGAGATCAGTCTACTAACATGATATTTTTGCTGCAGCCAATGACGCCTGAACATCGTAAGAAACTCGAGGAATACCATATAAACCACCAATCGGATTTGGCATATTTCTTCCTCAGCCAGTGATGCCTGAATCCCGGGGTAATACCAAATAAACCACCAGTCAGGCTCATTTTTCCACACCTAGATCCTGTATGACCTCCGGGGTAATACCGAATGAACCACTAGTCATTGCGGCAGCAAGTGACGCCTAAATGCTGTAGGAATCCCGGGATAATATAAAATCAACCAGTTAGATTATCAGCAAAACGGATGATATCCGGCTGCACTGTGGATGTATGGATTCTCAAAAGCCTCGTACTTCGGAAAAACCCTGGCTTGGTCTCTGTCCTATATATCCAAGTGAGCCGACGGTAATGAAATCTGTGGTGGCAGATGATCAGGATCCATTCAACAAATCCTCGTGCCATCGACAGATGGAAGCGGGGGTAAGTCAGATCAAAGAACAGCTTTTGCTGTGGCCCCTCCTGTTCTCGGCACTGTCTAATTCACCATGTATGCGCGCGCCTTCATCGCTCGTTCAATTTAGCATCGTACTTCCGAAATTGATCGGCCCTCTCGGCCGAAGTTCACGTAACAGGCCGATAGTAAGTTCACGCTGCATTTTTTTCAACGCCGCCATCTACGATAACCCAAAGACACATCGGCGACGGTTCCAAAGGGAGTAAATACCATATTCTGATTCTGTGGAGGTGGCTACACAGACCTTCTATGACCTACACTGACCTACGCTGACCTACACTCACATAAGCTGACCTACACTGGCCTGCACAGAGCTAAATAGAGCCTGTCCAGCAACCTACACAGACCCATCTGTGAAGCTCTGCGTAGGTATCTGAGCTAAGCCTCTGTGCAGGAGGGGGCTGAACGCAGTGAGTTTGAGCATTCTTCACCTCATTAATGATATTTTTCAATCACAGTCAGCGCTGCTTGATGGCCCCACGTTGGTCAATCCACGTAGATCTGCTGCTCAGCGGGGACGACGGCAGCGAGAACTTGCAAAACAAATTCAAGGGTTGCTGCAAACAAAAAGCCCCGACAATGTCCGATCTCGAGCGCAAACCTTGCGGAGGAGGGTAGAGGAAGCAGAACGACGACTTGAATTTGATGGAGTTTGTGGTAGGTGAAGTTACAGCACCCAGTGCTTTGAGATACAACATGACGAGTAGATCCAACTGAGGCTCTCAACCAAGTATTGGACAAGGAGTTCGAAATAAACAATCCCAGACGTGAAAACAGGTACAGGCCAAGTCGCCGAGAACAGATGTTGGGATCGGAGGAATATCACCGACTGTTATCCGTGGCAAAGCAATCCGAATGTGAACGCCAGGAAGCCCAGCATAGTTAGAAATGATTTACCTGTCCGAGTAATTCCTGTTCCTGTTTGTATAGAATTTTGACGGAAATGAAGCAAACAGCTTGCATAATGCTAAGACAGAGAAAGACCTGACAGTGGGAGGGGAAAGAGAGAGAGAGAGAAACAAACGGGAGTCGACAGCCAAGATATCACCATCATATCCACAATCCCATTCAATTTGTTGACAGCTTATTAGGCTGCGAGGAGCCAACCGCAGGTTGGCGACGAGCGGCATCCAGATCTTCGGTTCCAGTTACGTAGGTGGTTGAAATTCTCCGTGGCGAAGACACCGGTAACTGCTAGTCTAGCTTGTAAAAGAAAGATCTTCAACCCGAAGATATGGGTTAGCCGTCGGTCCGCGAACACCAGGAGGACCACCCTTCTTTCCCTTGACGATCGGGCGAGGTTTTGGCCGAGTGCACTCCTGGTCCTCCTTTGACTTCTACCTCCCCCTCTCAATCTGCTTCTCCAGCCTCTTCAAGTCCTTGGCAACACTTGAGGAGCGAAGTCGATTAGACCTTTGGCCTGCAGAATGTTGAGCTAGGATGCGGTGGCGGCAATTGTGAACGGGCTCACCGTGTTTTTCGTGGATGGTCGTTGGGGTGAAGGTGTGCTGCCACCGGTGACAGGCTTACACGTAGTGTTGCCGCGACTGGCTAAGTCGGAAGTCGACTTGGCTAAGTCGACTTGTGGCAACTTTCAACTTGACTTCACTTGACTTGGTCAGCTCAAGTCACTTGAAGTCACTTGAAGTCACTTGAGTCGACTCAAGTCGCTTGAGTCACACCAATATTACAGCAGTTTGCGAAAGTGATGACACTCTTTTAAAATAGTTGAAAATAGTTAAAAGAAAGCAATTTAAACAGCCCAGATTTTCTTGCTGTTTTCTCACTCATTTCTCAACAGATTTTCTCGAATGTGGATGTGTTGGAAAGCGGCGAAGCGGAATGTCCTGACTGTACCCTACTGGCTGAGTACATTGCATAATTTGTATATCCAAACATTTGGGCTGCCTGGTTTGAGCCAGATGCGGCAATGGCCATATCTTCGCTGTTAGTCAATTAATTTGCCTAAATTCAGATAATTCTGAAAGCTAGAATACAGGTGATCTTGGTGCGCATTCTCAAAATGAAACACGCATGATTCCCACCCGTAAGAATGGAGTTACGGATCTGGACTGAATGTCCATTCCTGGTAGGTTGCCTTGCGGCCAAACCAAAAGGTTTCATATTCTAGAGCTTTGCCTCGATTCTAGCTTCGGGAATCACCAATAATCATGCAAATACAACCACAGATGGCGAAGATATGGTTATTGCCACATCTGGTTCAAACCAGGCAGCAAGAATTTTGGGACATACAAATTATCGGCGAGTAGGGTACGGTCTGGAAGCTCTGCTTCGCCGCTTTCAAACGCATCTATATTCAGGAAAATCTGTTGAGAAATGGGTGAGAACAGCCCAAGGAAATCTGGGCTGTTTAAATTGCTTTCATTTAGCTATTTTCAGAAGAGTGTCATTACTTTCGCAATAATTCACAAGGGTGAATGGCACTTGGTACACAAATCCAGACATTACCTCAGTAGTTGCTTATGCACTTCAAGCAGAACCTGGTTGCTCATAGTTTAAGTGAGACAAACAATGGTGGGGGCAAAAGAGATATAGATCAGCCAAAACTGAGCACAGCGACATGGGTCAGCGTTCACTTTACGATCATTTTTTGATCGTAAAACAACTTTGAGTCAATTAAATAGAGCTCCTGAAACAGTATCTTGCTAATTTAAGAGTCCAAAACATATTATGGTATGTTTCTCAAGCCTTCAATGGAGCCAAAGTACGAAAATAGGCATCATTGCACAAAGCCCCTATTTCAGCTATGGGCCTCGGATTTGCAAGCACAAGGTCCTATCACGCATTTTGGAGTTGCCAAAGCATGCTAAGCTATGTGATAGATACTCTAAGGTACTTGTAGTAATATATTTGCAGCAAGTGCAAGGACAACAATGGTATACCTCATAGTTCAAAGAATTTGTCTCTGGACCTCAACCAATTATGGTATGGTACCACTGAGTCAGTCTTCTGGCTTTGGGACTCCATACTGTGGCTCTGAGCATGCAATATGAATCTTTACAAGAGCACACCCCCCACATAATTTTCAGTAGAGGCAACTGATCCTGTTGGCAAGTGATGCTGAAACTGATTGTAAGGTGGCGGAGTTAAAAATGGGTTTGGAGACTCAGATTCAATAAAAGAAAGTAGAATAAATAAATAAAATATACTCTAGTACTCTTCCTGCCATGCAAAGCATCACAAACTCCGTTGGTGAATGATATTTCGGCCATAACTATTGAATTACCCAAGTGGCAATTGTCAGTTGTCATCAAATGCGGCATATTCTGCTGCTGTAGATTAGCTGTAGAGCTATTACAAGGTTCTTGGAGATTCTCAGATCTGAGACCCGACTTAAGTCTACTCAAGTGACCTCAAGTCGACTTGCACTGACTTGCAAGTCAAGTCAAGTCTCAGTTCCGACTTGACTTGACCTGACTCAAGTCGTCTCAGCCAAGTCAACTTAAGGACAGCCAAGTCTAAGTCACAGCAACACTAGTCAGTACTTTGAATGTAACGAGAGCCAGAAAAAGAAGCACGTACGATAAGTATTGCGATAGAGCTTGAGCTTGACTGTGCCGACAGATTGGACCTGAGAAAAATTCAGCTGCATCTTGCGGAAATCTTCGATTAAGATTTCGCCAAAGAAAAACCCGCATTCAGTAATTGGATGAATGTTATGCTACAGGCGAAAGAAATGAAATGATGCAGTAAAGTGAATAGAAGTGGAATGCATGAATCAAAGACAGAGAGAAGGCAGATGATGGGTCAGCCGACTCGGAGGCAGGAGAAGTACCCATACAGCAGAGCATAGGGCAAGTAAAGATATGAATAAAATGAATGGAAAACGTACCTTAGCCAAATAACCGAGCGATGCGAGAAGATGCGAAAAGACAGAATAACAAAATAACACGTTGGTCGACTCGGTGCCACGGTTCGACGGTATGAAGACGAAAGAAAAGACTCGAGAGAGGGCTCACCTCGATTGACCAAACAATTTGATGTCCGTCAAGTAATGGCCAGCAATGTGTGGTGCGAGGAACCTGCTTTGATGGCGGTTAGAAGGAGATTCACGATGAACCATGTTGCATCAGAACTTTTGAGCATCTCGGTGATTAGGGAAATTCGGTGATAAGCCGTGAAACGGACCATGGGTGAAATAGCAAGGAATTTGCCGATTTCTACCTTAATCACGTAGCGCGCTGCTCCAAAGGATTAGCATAAGTCCTATATGGCTAATCAGGGCTCAATCCTGCATGAGGACCTTAATCAAGTCCGCCTGGGATGCATCAACTGGAAAGTTCATACTGGTTGACATCCATGATTAAGGGTTTAATTGCCAAGATTAAGCATCTCTGCTTAATCAAGGCATCGGGGGGCCCACAAACAACATGGGCAATATTAATCATCCTCTCTGATCATCTGGGGCACCACTGTGGGGGTCTTGATTAGGTGTTCAAGTGCTTTGTTGTGCTTGATTTACAGAGGGAGCCTTGCGCGACGGGTCAGGTGATTCAGGTTTAATAGTAACCGGTTACCCTGGCTGTGGTTGAACTTCGCTTATCAACTATCCGATCATTGTTGCCATCCTGATTTGGTTACTTGAACCAGGCTAGGACAGTAACTCGCATATCTCCACAACCACTTGGCGGTTTGGGCTGATTAAGGTACTGGCTCAAAGCCAGTACCTACGTCTACCTAAAACTGAAGGTCCTGAACGGGGGACAAGAGGATAGAAGATGGGACTGTCTACACGATCGGACAAGGAGCAGTCACACCGGACACACTCAAGCATTAAGGGGGTCGACACACAAGGATCCTATATATTTACCCACATGTGATTAACTACGGACACCTTACTCATATACCAGCAAGTAGACTAATCATCGTATTGTAAGCGTAATTGTACAGTATATAAGGAGGAGGTTTTGGCATGGATAGGCACTGAACTTTCTGTCACTAAGAGCATTAGCCTTTACCAGGTATTGCTTGATAAACGACGGAGATTCGGGACTTGTCACCCAGGACTGACTTTGTTAAGAAGTTTTGTTTCATCTGCACGAGTAACTCAATATCAATTGTTGGATCGGGATCTTGGGATTGGGAACGGTTAAGAAGCTAGAGAGAGCTTTTTAGGATTGAGAACACGGCACCGCACTACAGTAGCCTTGGAAGGCTTATTATTTGGGATTTGGAGAACACAGCACCTTGTTAGGATTGGGATTTTTGGCTCAAGCTTCTAAAGCTTTAAACTCGATTTGTTGGCTTAGGCACTTGTTTGGCATTGCTCAAAGAGGTCTAATACTCTAAATCAAACCTTGCACTTCGGACTAGACCTCTTAAAACAGGCTTGTTCCTCGCAACCTCTGTGGGATTATCTGTGCTCCTTGAACCTTCTTAAAGCGTTCAAAAGACCCGTACTCGGCGGCACAGTCTAAACCATTCAAGGGGAAAGTAGTTAGGATTTGGTTAGTAGTTGCGTTTTTGCCTTAATCAAGCAACTCGCATTCTGCTCATTGGGTCTTGATTAAACTAGTACTGCTGTTGTAGACACCGAGCAAGCATTTCATCGGGGGACATTTTGTGTGGCAGCCTTGAAAGGCAGGAGGAAGCTCCAGGCGGTGTTCGGTCTGGAAAAAGAAGACACCGCAGCGGGAATGAGAGACAGGAGCTCACTTGATGTGCAGAATTAGGAGCATTTTAGCGCAATGGTAACAGGATCACAAGATGCGGTTCACTGTGCCGCCCAATTTCTTTGATTTTGTAGCTGCGGCATAACTTAAATGGTTCAGAAAGATTTTGCGTCCAAGCAGTGAAAACTCACGTTCTCAAGAAAGATGCGACCCAACCACCATTCCTCAGCCTCTGCTCCTCTGGTACATCAAATTGATCCTCAAAACGAGACTGCTTCTCTCTCAGCATGTCGCCTGTCACCGTTTCCCCTTTCTCTTCAATCATATGTTCCACCCAGAGAACCAGCGCCCTTTCCACATCCGGCCGTGTTACGACACGCTCTCGCTTCATTGATAAAGTGTTTGGGTTGGAATGCACACGGGCCGAAATGTACGGAAATAGAGAGCTTGCGCAAAGCCACCCAGAGCCACCCAGGTGGCTTTGAGGCATGTGCAAGCTGGTGGCTTTTCAGGTGGCTGTCATATTGTTGCCCCACGTCCCTCCCTGTGTCCCAAAAACATCTGCTGTCCTCCTACCATGTGCAAAGACATTACATGAGGCTAGATTCTGTTTTGCAGAGATACTAAAAGTTATTTTGGGTAAATGGAATGAAGATTTCAGCGATGTTGGTAAATCAAGTGAAAAAAGGGTGAATATCTGGTGAATGAGTGGTGCTTAAGGGCCCAATTCTTCTCAGTAAAAATAATTCAGGTTCAGCAAAGCGGCCCACCAGCTGAAATGATGCCAAATACACCATTAATGAGCCACCCAGAAAGCCACCTGGAAGCTGAAGCCACCGGCTTGCACATGCCTCAAAGCCACCTGGGTGGCTCAGGGTGGCTTTGCACAAGCTCTCTAATCTCTCCCTGCGACATTTTGGTATGGGAGTTGCAGAAAGTGAAGACTGTCCTATATATCTGGGGCCGAGATCTGAATTCAGATCCTTGCTGTACAGTCCGGAGAGAGCAGAGTGGCTGTACAGTTCAAGCGTGGGAAAAAATTGAGAGCTAGGTCTGACCTTTTTGAGCATGTCTTACATACAAAGTTTTTTGATCCAATTATTTCCTGTCTCGGAAAACACAAAATACTCGAAATTACGCAACACTGTGGATTTCTAACTTTTTCCCCCCCCCATGCTTGAACTGTACAGCCACTCTGCTCTCTCTGGACTGCACAGCAAGGATCTGAATTCAGATCTTGGCCCCAGAAGAATCGGTCCTGAGTTTGATGAGATGCGGCTTTGAAAGACAGTCAAAGAGGGCATTGTGATAAGGACCACGGTGTCCCTATTAAAAGGTAATGTGATTCGAATACGACAATGTTCGTCCTCTAGAGGGGAAAGTATAGGTGAATGATAGTGAGGAAGATCGGTGCATGGATCCACTTTGTGTTGGTGGTGTGTGTGTGTGAACAGTAATTCGTGGAGACCGTCTGTCTCCTGGGTGAGAATGAGTGTGGCAGACCTGTTGTCAGCCAAATGGTGCAGAGAGTGTGAATATACTAGACCTGGTCCCCTGTACAAGTGTACCGGAACCCTAAATGTGTTGCCCCATCTGCTTTCCTTGCACGCTCTTCCCCTTTAAACTAGCACTGGATGTGCGATGGATGTCACACAGACGGTGGCACCAACGTTATTTGGATGGTGAGCAAGACCACTGGTCTCGTTTAGATGTGAACGGCAATTTGGATGTGGTGGCTTCTCTCCGGGCCTGTCTTCAACAGAGTGATGCTCATGAAACAGTTATCCTAATTGAGGAAGCCTGGATAGGTGACACCGCATCTGGTAAGGAGGGACCCTGTAAGTGGAGGTGTGAGAGGTGAGACACCAATGAGCTGGAAAATGTATGAGGTCGCAGGTGTTTCCAGGGGGCAGGGAATGTCATGAGGCATTTTGGGGTGCATATACGGCAGGAGACAAGGTCTCTTTGGTGAGGAGACCAATTGTCTGTAGTTGAGTACAAAGTGTGGTGAGGCTGGATGACCTCAGGACACGTTCGGGAGGTTGCAGATAAATATAACAGCCACAAACGATGCAAAAGTCGGACTGGAATAATTCCTTTACTCAAATAACGGAGACATGGTATCATGATGCCCAAGAGCACAGACAAGGGTCAGCACATTCATTTTGATTTCGGTTACTGTTGATTCTTTACACTTAGGTGTCTCGAAGAAAATAGCTCTCAACCTTCGATACGGGTCCCAAGGTTGGCTGAAAAAAAATTCTAGGCTCAGTTATCCAGGAGCTCAAAACAGCAATTGAGACTACAGAAGATGCATCAGGATGTTGAAAAGACTGAAATCTGTGTCCAGGAACCTGTTCTGCCTCTGGACTACCTCTCAGCCCCACAATGGGTCCTGAGCTCGAGCACCAGAGGTGGGCTGGGGAATTTAGGTGGTGGAAAATCAAAGATTTGAGATTTTATAAAGGTAAACAAGTTAACCAATATCCATGCACGAGCTGCAGAGAGGTTGACGGAAGTTGAAGAACCCAAATAGGGGATGACAGCTAAGCTCGGAGCGGATGGCCCGGGGCTAGGGGTGGGAAACACCTTGCCTATATGGAAAGGGAGAGGGGGGTCTGCTGAAGGTCGAAAAAAACTTTTTGACCCTATATCCGTTTTACGAATTCCAATTCCCCCTTGGTAATGCACACCTGCCCGGTCCCGACCGAGCCCCGAGCCGCCGACCCCCAACCACTGGGTGTCTGACTGGTAATCAATCAGCGATGGCCCCCGTTCTTCGCACACTCTCACAATGTCATCCCCGCTACTTGCCAGTATCGGAGCTTGCACAATTGTCGTCTCAGCTTTCATATGGCTGCGTCATTCATCCGCATCACATATCCTTGGAACTCTTCCGGGCCCAAGGTCTCCATCCTGGGCGTATGGCACGTCTGCTCTCGTTGCGTGGAGTGCTGGCAAACCAATTACTCGTATATTAAGCAGATGGTCTGAAACAGATTGTTCGTGTTTTTTCTTTCCCACGCCACCAGCGCTCGCAAACTTCCGTATTCAATTGACACTCCACGGGCGTCTCTAACTCTCAAAAGCCTTCTAATTTCCAACCGCACATGTTCAGCTGACCTATGCATCAAGGATTCTTGGGAAATCCAACTCCATCCTCAAGGTCGCCGATCACTTGGCGCTCTCCGATGGAGCGCGCAAGCCCTGTTCAAAAAGGACGAGCAGCTGTTTCTCCCAATAATCGATCCGTCTTCCCCCATCATCATCCCTCAATAATTCTCTGCCTACCAAAAAGTCCTCAACCAATGACTGAATCTCCGCAAGGTTCTCTTATCCGGATCCTTCAATGATGGTCAACTGTCTCGCTGCTTCAAGGCGTCCAACTTTTTGTTGCAAAAGCGCTGGGTGGACTCGAACACGATCTTCAAGCTCTTCAAGCTGTCCCTCAATACCCTCAATCTCTCGAGATTCTTCAAGCCCTCAAGCCTGTCTCTTTGATCCAAGACTTGGTGCATTGATTCCTTGGGAGTCGAGCTAGGCGCCCAACACATACTAGGTTCTCACGATCCTCTTGGACGCTCTCGCTTTTCAGCAGACTGATCGAAGGAGGGGTCGAGGTTACATTTAGCCGCAGTATGTGTCCCATGAGGACGAGCCGAGTTTTGCTAACAATTATTCTCAGGTTGATCCCAAGCGATCAGGTTTCTTTGACGGTTCGATGGTATGTTTGTCGCCCTCAATGTATTCACCGTCATACTCACGATCTCTGACCCGGTCATTGATAGGTGTGCATCAAACGTGCTTCGCTTGCGTTGGATAAGCTCCCCAGTTCAGATAGGTTGCCCTTACTTATTTCGCAAACGGTCTCACCAATGGGGTTGGGGTTGCACACGGAAATGATTTCATGGCACACCTGCAATGTACGCTTGGCTGAAACAGTCTGAGCCGTTGAAGCCCGCACATACCTGTAGAATTTGTATTGAGTAGTATCTGGCTATGATTCATGCAGCGGAATTATTCGCTTGAGTTCCATGCAAAAATATTTTACTTTCGCAGGGAGACCATCATGAGCTCCGTATGCCGGAGCGAAGCGAAGGCCTGTCTTGTTTATCTTTCTTCATCAGGCACCATATTACAGCCACTCTGCGCGGACAGTTACGGCAAATACGAGTTCCGTTGGCAGCAGCAATATGGCGCTGTTTATCGGGTGAAAGGCTGTTTTGGTTTGAGTAGGGCTGGCAGCCGTACTGTACTGTATACGGTCACGGCTGTAACTAACACGGCCGTGCAGGTGCACGGCAGTCTTTCCACGGTCCGAGGAAGTCATTAGCATGCCGCAGACGGTACGGTGGCCGTGCGTTTACAGCCGTGTATGGTAGTACGGCTGCACAAAAAAAAAAAAAAAGTTTTTGGATATGCCATGTATCTAAATTATCTCTAGGGGACCATGAGGTCTACAGATATGGGTATATCCTAGTTCCAATCCAGAGCTCTGCTTCTCATGGGACATAAATATTACCCTCACTAAACTGAGTGCAAAATCATGTTGGGTCTGGATATTGCTTACTATGATGCACCATCCTCTGGTAAAATCCCAGATACATAACATATTCAGGAATTAGCTCAATTGAACCATTATTCATTGTGATACAGCTGTCCCAGTCAAAACCATGATATTTCTGAAGAAATTCTATTACATAGTTACATGAAAAAAGCCGGTATTTCATCCTCTGCGGATTCTCAATGCGATTTGAACGTGCCTACTCCCAAGAAAATCCGATCAAAACTCAGTCCGTGGCGTCTCTTCTGGTCAAAACTGTCGAAAATAGGAAAAAAAAAGAGCCACACCTTATATTCCGCAAAGTGCTGTAAAGCCGTCACTGATTTGATATGGATCGAAAAAGCAATATTGTCCTTATTCATCCGAAACCAAGGCCTGCTAAAGCTGAGTCATTGAGACGATATCCGCTGGCGACATTGACGAACTCTTTATACTTACCCGACTTGTTCGTCGGAGTCAACTTATAAATGCGCTACAAGACACAGTTTACAGCAGGGATGCAGGCACAGCATTTAGATGTTCCTGGCCTCAACAGATGTTCCTGACCTCAAAGAAGGGTAACAACAGCTAATTGAAATATGATTTCCTTTTTAGGTGTGTCGTCGAGTCTCGCCGTGGTGGCAATCCTCAAATCTCTCACACAAACACACAATTAGATAGCTGTGGTCCTTAGATTAGATTTTAAGAGTCATTTCGATCTTTTCAAGCTGTGAGGATCTGATCTCGTTCTGACTGCTTTCTGGCATTCAGCCCTGCCCTGCCGAGCCTTGGTGTTTCTATCACAATGTAACAAATACACATGCGACAGTTCAGTTGGAGTATATAAAGGCTCGACGGATGAGCGCCTCCAAGCCACTCTTTACGCCTTCGTTCAACTGCAGTTGAACATCAACTCATCTGCAAACCTCTTCGAAGATGTTCAATCGGTGCGCTAAGCTTCCTGTACAACGGTTCGAGCTGCTGATTTCTGGACCAAAGCCCATCCGACATCATCTTTAACACTCCCGAGTACCACCCACGCGTTGGGCGCACAATAGATTTCGGAGCCCTGGGGGGTTCAACTATCGAGTCGACGAAGACCACACCTGCAACAGTTAGACCGGGGTCTGTTCACTCCAGCGATTCGAGTACCAGCTCCTCGCATGTAGAAAAGCAGGCTGAAGCCCGGAATACCTCCGATAAGTTGAGAGAGGAAGTTGTGGTTATAGTAGCAGCCATATGCGGGAAAGTTGTGAGAATTTGGGACAAAACGGCTGTAAATTAACACCATAAATTAACGCCAGGGGTGTTGCTTATGAATATGTTAAAAATTGTGGCAGTAAATGAATCGTATCACACAAATGGCCGGTCTCCGGGTCTCCAACAAGTTTCTACGCTGGGAATTCAACTCTGTTGATTGTGAGTTTCTGAGCTCACTAGTACCAGATCGGGGTTTAAAGACTCAGTCAGACGATTTTTTCTATTCATACTTGCTGTCACAAGCTCGCTTCGCCCGCGAGCGTTCCGGTCAAAGCGTAAAGTCGCTCCATCATATTATAGAATCGATTACAATATATATATGATGCCTCAATTCTCAATCCATTGCGTGTGATTCTCTATATATAAGTGACAGGATGCTGACTTCGTGGGTGCGGGAAAACAAAAACAAAAAAAAGGGAGGGGGGAGGGAAGAGAGGGCGTAGTGAGAGAGACTAGGTAGTTTCCACGTCTTCCTCTTTACCATATCCCCCGCCCCGCCATCACCCTGAGCTCCAATACATACCAATTTCACGGGCCATCCTAAGCCCTTTCAACGAATTCATTGACGACTTCAACATAGCAATTCTCCATACAGTCCCCGGAAATTCCCATTGCTATACGAGCAGCGATTCAATCGAAGGTGAAGGCTCTGATGAAGGAGTGTTCTCATACCCCGAGTTCTTGAACTCCTTACAAGAACCTGGCATTCCCCAACACGAATTGCTTTTAAAAGTTGGATCTATTTGCAGACTCACGCGCAATTTCGATACATCTCGTGGCTCAACAAAAAATACCAGAGTTATTGTACGCAATTTATTGCGGCATACAGTAGAAGTAGAAACTATTTCTCCGATTGTGGCCGGACAGGTTGTCGATCCAGTACGTTAAAACCTATTATTTCGGGATCGATGGTTCAGCTAATAATGAACCCAAGGTTCTACTTCACATTCCACGCATCAACTGCCATTTTCAACCACATGGTTTCGAATTTACAGTCCATCAGAAACAAACACCCTTGGCGCTTTGTTATGCGACTACATTCAACGGATGCCAGGGTCTCACTGTTCAAAAACTAGGTCTTGATCTGCGGAGAGAAGTCTTTTCGCATGGACAGCTCTACTCGGCGATGACTTCCGATGATTCGCGTTCCAGATTTGGAAAATGTGCTGATTCTGAAACATGAGGGTGATTCATCGACGTCTACTACCAATATTGTCTAGGAGGAAATTTTATTGTAACTCCCCGACTCATGTCATGGTTGTGGAAGAGCCTCCCGGCTCGCTCATCGCTCATGCGATTATGCGTGATGTACACGAGTTCCTCATCTGGCGTTATCAGCCACCTCATTTCTACTCACCATCTATTTCTCTTCATTATTCCCTATCGCCTAGGTACCCTTCCATATCGTCCCGAGACGCGTTCAAGCTGTATACACGATTACCCTCGATTTCACAAGCCACGTACAAGAGGTCACCTGACCGCGTTAGTTTCGCCGCGCCATGTTCACATGCGCCATTCGATGGATCAGAGGGTCGGTTGGCTCGCATGGACTCCCACATCACATTAGTATGTTACACTCCTCGTCTCTTATTTTCCTTCCCCTTCCTTTCCTCTTGAGCCAGCTTCTGTGAAGCGTGGTTCTAATGTTCCTACCCTCTCGGCTCGCGCTGGACATCGACGCGTCCGAGGCCTGGTCATCCTCTGGACAGATGTTGAGGCGGCAACATCGTCTCTCTATTCGTCTTTGCGTGTGTCCCCAGTTGGTGTTGCATTGGAATCGTGTTAACAGATGGTATGGTTTTATATCGAGCTCTCTATGCTCACGGACCTTATATTATATTTCATATTTGTATTGGATGGTTGCGCAGGGCTCTGGTGACGCGAGAGCACGCGTGACGACCATCCCGATCGAGTATTTAAGATCGAAATGTATATGAAACAGGGACTTCTCTTTTGGCTTCTCACCTTCACCTCCCTCAAGTCTCCTTCGAGTTAGGATCCCTTGAGTCTGGTTCTCATCGAGTATTCGAGCGCCTAGAGTACAGGCACGAGTTCACGAGCTAAGTCCAAGTTTTATTATATCTTGTCTCTTGTCTATTACAGTGTTGCAGCGTAGCGAAGCTCGACCTTCCCTCGACCTCAGTCCACCATTGGACAATCTGTTACTTCGACATGGTGTATAGAAAGCTTGAGTTGAATTCCATAAAAGGGGTACTGCTTGTGAATCTACAAATAGCACCGACTTTGAGAACCACCTCATGCGGAGGAATACCTGGTTCCTGTAGTGAGTTGAGGAACTCGGGATCCTCGTAAACGGCCTCGTTGGATCCCTGTACATCCTCTTCTATTTAGCAGTGGGAAATTCTGGGAACATTGTTTAGGATCGACATGGTGAATTCATTGACAAAAGCATTGTATGGGCTCAGAATTGCATGGGCGATGCAGACCACCGGATCTGAGACAATGGCGGGCGGGAAGACGAACTGCACAGATCTTGTATGGTGCAATCGCCCGAGCTCAACCGTTTCATGTTCATAATCGCCACCGATGCTATCCAGAAAAGTCGGGAATGCTGGATCATTCTGTTGACGAATAGACATTTCGAGCTGCAAAACCTAGCAGCATTCTGAATCGGTTAGTGGGTCTGCGGCACCCAGTGGCACTCAATCAACGCCGATCCCCGTCGGCTTCCAATGCTATTTCTCAGCACACCTAGCAACTATGTAGATAACAAAAGAACGTCACATCAGACAGCTACTTTTTTTCTCTTTCGCTTTTCGTTTTCAAAATTTTGAAAAAATCACTGGAGCCACCGGCAGCTGAGCCAGGACATAGTCACAAGTCCTGGGCCTCCAGACGGCAAAATACAGCACACACACTCATTTGGAGGGAACTACATATGACCCGCACCGGCCCGATCTCGGGCAAGCAGGCACATACCAACCACCCCAACCCACACTCCAAATGTGTGATGAACCCATTTCGCCTAAGATTCGCCCGGTGCCATCCAGTTTATGGCCAGACTCTCTGGCCTTTTATATAATGCAAGGTAGCCGATTACCGTCCCACGATGTCCACGGCAGATGATGGTGAGAGTGAACCCATACTTATATCGGGTATAATCGCCGCCTATTCCCGACCGTTAGCAATCGCCGCACATCGTGGACACTCGCACAGCTGGCGTCTTCTTCTTTCCGCAACTCATCCCCACGAATTCCAAATGCCATTCTTCAAACTCAAACGACGTAACGTCCAATCCTCTGTTGCTCAACCGTCTGATACACCTGTGGCAACGACTCCTCCTGCTCCACAAAATGAATCGGCTCGAGAGGCCCAGCCCCGACTGCACCGGACAGCGTCACGAAACCTGTGATCTCCCCTTCGACAAGAAAGGCAGCGCTGAACGCCTTCAAGACTACTCTAGAGGTGCTAGGGAAAGCACCGCTTCCCGGGATCGGGATGGTAGCCGCAGCTGCTCTCCGAGTCATCCAAGGTCTCCAGGTGAATAGATGACAGCTTGGTGCCCTGCAACAACAGCATGCTGACCACGATTTAGGACACGGGTTCAGTCAAAGAGGGATGGGATGGATTAGCGGAGCGGATGGAGCGTTTGTCGGTTTTCCTGATTGAAATGAAGAAATCCAAGTCCTACGAAGAGGAAAGCATCCAGCGGCACTGCGATAGCTTGAAAACGTGAGTTCCACTGGAATTCCATGATACGACCATGATTCTGATTTGTTGGCGGACAGAGAGTTGGAAAAACTGGCGAATGCTATCGAAGAGGCGCTTAGAACAAAAAACTTTGTCGCGTTCTGGAACACCTCCGCCGACTCGGCCTCGGTGGAAGCCTATGGAAAAAAATTGGATACGTTCGTCGGGGACCTGACCGTACGTGATTCTACGATTGCCTGTATTGAATTACCTCACGTACTGTGGCATAGCTGGTTTTTTGTGGCACAATTGGCCTGAGCCGTGACGTACTTGGCGAGAAAATCTCGGCCTATCTTGAAGACATTCATGTACGTGGCCTTCTTCCTATAACTAAATGCTGGTGAATCACCTTTCAACCCAGGCAAATAGCGAGAGTGCCACTCGCAGCATGATAATGGAGTTCAGCGAGAATACCATTGGTCTGCGCATCGTCCCTCATTTCCGACAAGCTGCAAAACTTACTCTCATTCCAGATATCATGGGTTCCGCTGCCAAGATCAATGCCCAAAACAAAAACAGAAGGGGAGACATGCAGATGACAGCAAACAAAAACAGAATCGGTCAGGAAGTTTGCAATTTTAATCATCAACCGTGTTGCTGACCGAGGGTGTCCATAGGTTTCATGAACGGACAAATAAATACTGGTAATACTAATGAATGATCGCCACTGGCGAGTGCATCTGACAACGAGTCCAATTGACGGATATTCTGCCCACCAGGACCGTACTAGTGACTCAAAGTAGCGTCCCTTTTCGCGTTGCCGTCCGCCTGCATTTCAGAATGTCTCAGCTCTATTTGGAAACGGTCCTTCCTCTTGGCAAGTCGAGACTCGAGTGAACAACTAAAGCTCAGAAAGATTTGTTGAAGTGTCTGTCTACGAGAGACTAAAGCAAGCACCCATGCCGAGCAAGGCGAGTGCTGCCATCGCACATGTGATCCCAGCGTGAGACGCGTCGCATTCATGCTCGGCCTGTAATTTCGAAAATCTGAGATGGAGGGATCTTTCGGCGACCCTCCTGTCAATCGCGTCGACGCGTCGAGAATCTGCAGCAAGACGCGTCGCATTCATGCTCGGTCGAAGGCATGTTGAGCCTCAAAAGACTGTGAAGCGGGCTCAACGGCGCCAGAGATGGTGAGCGTCCCGAGCAGAAAGGAATGAGTCACGGGATGTGACCGCAGTCAATGATCCCTATGTTGAAGTTAGCACATGGTTTTACTGTGGCAACCGGACTATTCCAAGTCCGAGGCTTCTTTCATGTGCAGATTTGCGTCCGCAGTGATATTTAATCTTTTCTCCACATGCCTACATCTTGTTGTGACTCATTCTGACTCGTACTGACTCCTTATGACTCGTTTCTATTCATTTCCGTAGCCGGAGTTATTCCGAGGATTATCCTGCTCTAGTATATATACTGCGACTACTCTTGTATGTACTTTAGACAATTGCCAATCACTTTTGTGTTAGCACTTCATTCTTAACACCCTACAACCGCCGTTTGTAAAAAATCTTTCTGAGATGTTTTGGCCGTGATGTTGGGAAACGATCACTAGATAATCAATTGATGTTGCCGACAACGTCCTGAAAACATCAAACGTCAAATCCCATGATGCTTTCTTGACATGGTGTTGCTAAATCAATGTTCTGTTGAGGTTCACTGGACATCTAAGAAACCAATAGCTGGATATTCCAGTGAAGAAGAGAGATTTACCCCTGGTGTGGTTCGATGCGGGGATAAAAGTGGTAGGAGAAGATTGGGAGCGTAGGAGGGGAAAGAGACGTAATTGTAGAAGAGTGGAGCAGGTGTACATATAGAAGAAAATACGTAGTAGAATGATTTCACCCGATCAAAGTGACAGTACGGGTCCGAGATTTCGTAGGCAAAATCTGGACACCAATGGAATATTCGTCGGCGGTCTAGAACGTAGGCGTTCTATACCGAATCTAGGTTTCGTCGTCGAATCGTTGGGTATCGTTGAAAAATGTCGAGAACTCTGCGCGAAGCATGAGCAAAATGTCTGCGCGAAGCACGACTGTATAACGCCTGACAGCCGGAAACCGATCCGACCGAAATAGTGCCGAGAGAGAAGCGTTGAGGTTCGTAAATGCGTTGGAGGGGGTTAACGAGACGTAATATGTTCTGTTGACGCGTCTTGAAGAGGTCAAGGCACCCGATGTGGTGGCAAGAGGCAAGCAAGAAGGTGACATAATGATCCGTAAACAAATTACATAAAGTAATACACACCCAACGCGCCTGTACTCTAAGGCCGTCAGGGCTGCGCTAGCTAAATAAAAATAGCCCATGCCAAGGCAAAAGCCAGGGAGCCACATGTTTGAGCTCGATCTCCATCCAAGGTATGCTTATGTAGCAATGGCTCGGTCCGGACTTGGGCAAAGGAAGCGAGGGGACTGCCCGCCAACGGTCCCGGTGCTGGCCCGCAACAGCACCCTTCCTTGCCTGACCTACAACCCTTGAACTTCGATCTTGCCTGCCCGCTTGGTCCCCTTTCAACCTGTCAACGAAAGATATGCGGATGTAAGTAAAAGACAACGTAAAATAATCACCCGGAAACCATACTAAAAGAAGACGCCCGGGAAAGTCACTGGGGATGCCGAACGAAATGGGAGGGTGGTAGTTGCCCGAAAAACGCTCGGGGCTTGCCTTGAGTTTGCGGAAACTAAACCTCGCTCATGATCGCGAGGGGGAACCACGAGACAGGGGTATTCGGACTCAAAGTCCGAATAGCGCCGTGTAAGCGCTCGCCGTCCGAATAGTAAAGTTCCTATAAATTCAAACTATTAAAGTGTTCGTCAGTAAGTTATGCAACAGGTGAAAATTCAGAAGAGTATAGAAAATATGAAATCTGCATGGTATAGGCATTCGTTCCAAGAAAAGTCGAAAACAGCGATGCTGTTGATGTAGGGGTCTGGATGTCCCAACAACGCGTTTCCACGCTTCGGCCATCCGCCCCCCCCCCCCACACCAGTTGCCTGTGAAAGGTGTTTACATCCAATGCGCGAATCAGTGGAGACGCCAGGCGGGCGGAGCTGGGCCATCAACCAGACTGCACACACAGAACGACGGTGGGGTGAAGAACAAGTTGTGATGATGTCTGCCTATGGCCTCTGGCCCAAACAAACAATGCTACACTGCCACCACACTCGCCTGATGCACTAGTGCATCAGTTTAGGCCCTGATCGGGTGCACTAGAATCGAATCCGTAAAAAGTAATTTATGAAAAGTAACTTGTGCGGAACTTGCCCTTTTGGCAGGTGTGCCGCAAGTTAACTTAAGTTTTCCCAAGGGCTGCAAAATCAACTTGTACTAACTTGGGGGGTCGCCTGCCTGTCTTATCTCTAAAACCATTTCAAACCCATTCTATCTTCCATCTAAGCAAAGAATACACATTTGTAAGACTGGATCCCCTAACATAGAGTATTACTGACCACCTATCCAACAACTCCACAGGTCAACTTAACTCAATGAGTATGTCTGGTACGCTCAATATTTGTCCTCTTCTTCCTTCTCTTTATTCCTACACCCTCTATCGCACAAAGTTGCACCAGTCCATCACCTATGCGGCACTTGTCTTGCTGCAGCGCCTAAAAGCACGTTTCCCCACCGTGCGTGGCTCTTCCGGCCACCGCCTCTTCATCTTTGTCTCCAAGGTCATCTGCGACAACACTTACTCAAATAAATCTTGGAGTATCGTCGCGCAGGGCATGTTTACCCTGTGGGGGATCAATCAGATAGAGCACGAAACGTGCAGCTATCTCAATTGGGAACTCACCGTCAATAACCTGATACTTGGGGGGAGGCCGATGCTCCGCACGGCATAACTCGTACTTTCCTCTTTATCTCTATTATTTTCCCCTTTTTTTTCCGATGGATTGCAAATCCGAGAACCGAGTTGCTGCCTCGGTTGGGCGTTGAACCTGTGGTCTTGATGCTGCTGGTGAGGTGTAGTCGCCACCCCCCCCCCTCTTCACAGGGCCTCTCCTTTTTTGCACCCACTGCGCATTGTGAAACTGCTCACTTGTAGCTATCTGGACACATGTGCTCCTAACCGTCGGTGTGGTGTGCTCCAGCTGACCCCGTCAGACCACATGGACTCGCGGATCGTGTGTGGGAGTGGTTTCATGCACATCACCGGAGTACGCGACGCAGGCACCCCGCATTTCTTTCTGACAGTAACCTGGGTCAAATATCTGAAGTCTCTCCCGTAACACACTTCGCCTTTCTTTCTTTCCCCCTTCAATGGCCCACCCATTGGGCAGACGGGGTCGTTGGCGCTCCTGTGTCCACTGCGGGAGCTTTGTCTCTTCCCATCCTTCTAGCAATGGCCAACTGGGTCCGAATTATGCCCGTCATCCATCTGTCTTCCTCACCACCGCCCCCTCACCGCTTTTTTTCCAGATTCCTCGTAATGCCACGGAGGCATGTGCTGTGTGTAGTCATGGCTGGATCAAACCACCTCGCTCTCATCTCCACTTGCAGATGTTCAGGTAGGTGCGTTGTTCTGAAAAGTGTATAATACTGTTTTGCATATACACCAGTCACCTTGTGAGAAAGAAATCCATGCCTGCCATTTTTCCAGGTGGAGATTTCGCCCAACTAACTTTGGTGTATGAATGAAGGTTCTGAAGCTGCAAGCCAACACAGAGAGCATATAAATTCTCTAATGAATCACTGAGTGAGAGAAATTACAATCCTCTTGACACGAAGTGACCGAGGACTAATGAGGACACCTATGAGTCTAGACGCTGCCCAACTTGAATTGAAGTGATACAGAGTTATGTTTAAGTCACTATCCGGACCTCTCTAACACTTTTCTTCCATGTGTTTCCCTCTTTCTGTGCTCCTGGTTTGACTCCATTGCTTTTGTTTTGGTCTACTTTGCTTGTTGGCATGCAAATTTCTATTTCCTTAACTATTGACCTCAGCTATGTGGTATTGCCGTGAGTTTTGTTTCCAACATGCTGCCCAAACTTAAAGAATGTTTTACTGGCAGGTCTTTCCGCGATACACTCACTGCAGAGATTGTTTCAGAGCCAACAAGGAAATAGGGGCTCTTTGTTCCCTACACATTTCTGGACTTTTGGCTCCGTCAAAGGTCTTGTAATTGAATCAATATCAGTATTTGAGAGTGATTTTGGTCAGAGTAGTGCCCAGTGGCCATATCAAATCGCCAGGGAACTACTTTACGATCAAAAAAAATGATCGTAAAGTGTGCCCTGGCGATTTGATCGGGGCTGTGCACACAGCCCCACATAGCCCCGCACTTGCATTTTGCCTCTGTCTTCAAGCGATGTCTGCCCCAATCTCCGGGGTTGAGGCCCTGATTGCCAAACTGCAGGGCCTGGATATTGAGCAGGCAGATCCAGCTCTCCAGGACAAACTCTCCCAGCTAGTCACTGTGACTCAAAGGTGAGCAGAAGTTACCTAAATATCTCTTCACACTCAATGCTAATGTACTGGTGGGTTGATAGTATTGTACTCATTACAGCCTTTGTCTGCAAGTGTCTCATGTTTCTTTACCAGATTAATAGTAACCAATTTTCAATAGCCTCATAGATTCGACATGCTCTGTCGATGTTTCATGGCCTGGCTATTCCTACCCCACAATTTACATGGCGGTCTCCAGGGTCCCATGTGTGAAGTGAGCAGATGATAGTTAATGTTTATTTGCACTCAGTGCTAATGTATCAGCGGGTTTATGTGCCAATTTCCTCTTACACCTGTGTATGCACCTATACTGAAATCTCAGTTGCGTATCCAAACTCTTTTGCCGGAGCATAGTGAAGGCATGTCTTGTTACTCATTATTATCGCTTCCATCCCTGCTGTATCAATGTAGCTCGTCTTGTTTCCATGCATGATGACTTACATGCACTACATACACACTACGAAAGCCAACAGAAATTCAAAATGCTGCACAAATCTGTGAGTGAAGTAACTGCAAGCACCTTGACACTAACTTGCCTGCCAAGTTAGATCAAAGTAACACGAACAAATTAACTTATGCCATCAGATGATCAGCTACTGCCCGTTCACCTGTCTCTCCAAGTTAAACAACCCAGTTCTCTTCATTAACTCCAAGGTAACAAGTTAACTGAAGGTAGCTCAAGCTGACTTAAGTTAACTTGAGCTAACTTAAGCTAGCTTGCGGGCCAAGTTAGACGAAGCTAACATGAGCAAACTGACTTATGCCATCAGATGGCATCAGTGACCCCCAAGCTCACCGGTTTCTCCAAGTTTTTCAACCCAGTCCTCTTCATACACTCCAAAGTAACAAGCTTACTGAAGTAGTCCAAGCTAACTTAGGTTAACTTGAGCTAACTTAAGCTAACTTCTGGGCCAAGTTAGACCAAGTTAACACAAGCAAACTAACTTATGCCATCAGATGGCATCAGTTACCCCCAAGTTCACTGGTTTCTCCAAGTTTAACAACCCAGTTCTCTTTATACACTCCAAAGTAACAAGCTTACTGAAGTAGCCCAAGCTGACTCAAGTTAACTGGAGCTAACTTAAGCCAAGTTGCGGGCCAAGTTAGACGAAGTTAACACGAGCAAACTAACTTATGCCATCAGATGGCATCAGTTACCCCCAAGTTCACTGGTTTCTTCAAGTTAAACCAAGTCAAGTCTAAGGAAGTACTTAGAATCTACTTTACCAAACAGTTCAGAGGTACTAAGAAGCTAGCTAGCAATCAAATGCCCCTAGGTCCCCTGGCCTCATGTACGTGAACGAGTGCTTCACCGCAAAACCCTGGCATCAACCATGACTGAAGGACGATGTTCATCAAGGCCATCCATGGTGCCAAACTGTTGAACATCGAGTTCCATTTCCCTGCCTGAACCTTGTCTCCCAGTGACTTATGAAGCTTCTCTTGTGGTTTA
The DNA here is from genome assembly GCA_029378375.1 of Mycena olivaceomarginata. Classification (NCBI taxonomy): domain Eukaryota; kingdom Fungi; phylum Basidiomycota; class Agaricomycetes; order Agaricales; family Mycenaceae; genus Mycena; species Mycena olivaceomarginata. Next base: position 211,607 of record JARKIC010000144.1, on the reverse strand, counting down.
CCCAAGTTTTTTGATGTCGTAGAGCCCAGCCAGTTGACTGCCGGCTATGCAATGGTTCAGTGCAAGGTCAACAGACCACAGTATTTCAACTCACCTCCACTGCACTTGGTTGTTAAAACAGTGATTCAGATCCAGACCAGGCATAATTAGCATGTTTGAAACTCATATTTACAGTGAAATCAAGCACCTGAGTGGCACAGAACAGTGCAACAGAGCCTGTAAAAATTAACATGCAATTAACTTATTTTACCTGTACTGAACTTAAGTTACTGTAACTTATTTGTGCGGAACTTGTGCTTATGTGGAACGGTGGCAGGTAAATTTAACTTGCCCTGCCACAAGTTAGCTACAAGTTACTTGTGGCAGGGCAAGTTAGTTTACATAAGTTACTTGTGCAACCATCTCGCCTGGATAACATAAGTACTTGTAATGATCATCAGCATTCCATGCGCCCGGTTTGCAGTCCTGGTAACGGAACGTGGTGCAAGCTATGCCGACTTTGAGCTGGTTTTCACAGCCCAATCCATGTTCATAGACGGGGGAATACTGCTGGACGTTGTCGAGAATTTTGCCCCATTCAGATTCACCTCGCTCCGTGGCATCTGTAACACTCCATTGCAGGTCTGCAAGACTCGCTTCCGACATCGAGTTGAGGGCTTTGCGGGCGGTACAATCATTGACGGTGGAGCTAAAGCGACAATAGACGCGCTTGACGTCGACGTGGGATTTACACGCAAGTGCCAAATGCCCAGAGGCAGCGCTAGATCTCCGCTGATGTACGAATTGCTGCTGACGATAAAAGAGCTGATCGCGCCAACCTGGATCTAGGTAGGAAGCTAACGGTAAGCCCAAAAAATGGGCTTCAACAACGGGGGGAAAGAACATTGTGGAAGGGGTGGATGACCCGCTCGTCGATTTTCCTTTTCCACCCTATTGCCCCCTGTAGCGTACAGTACACCGGTCCTCGGACCGTCTCTTGTTCTGTACGTACACATGTCAAAACGTTACCTTCTTACACCCGAACCACCATCGTCGACGCAGCCAGTGAACAGAGAGCTCCAACGTGAGCTCGCCGCCAGTGAACCCAATACACCTGAGCCCCAGATTCCGCACCTCACCGAGTATTTACGCCCTCCACCTGTACTTCACGCCCACACGGCACATCCCCGATTTCCCACCCGATTTCTATTCCACGCATACACGACATTTCGGGACCTGTTCGCCTATTTTCTGGTTCACCCGTACATCCTATATCCCGGACGACCGACCCACCTTTCTGTCTACTCGCAGAGAACTCATCTCTTCTTCAACGTACAACAGGGTGGGGACGGCGCTTCTGAATCACCCACCTTCCCTTTCTCGCGTGGTGCACAGAAGCATTCGGTAAGGTACCAAAGAAATTCGTCTGCTTCGCGATACTGGTCAGCAAGACCCTAGATCGTGAACTCCATATGTTCCCAAGTTGCAACCTTAGCATTCGGGTTCCTTCTGTTCTATCATAGTCCTGTTGCCATCACGGGTTCCGATTGGAGTGTGGCCTTATGACATAATCATCGGAGTTTGAAACTTCATCGCGTCGGTTTTCGCGACGCAGACTTCATAACATGTGATTCTTTTGGAGAATTGAGGCTTTCAGACATGTATGACACATCTAGTCTCCTCAGATTTTCGATAATTCTCCCAAAAAGTGCTGAAAACATTGAGCCCACGGAAACCGCCGAAAGTTGATGGCATCAGCTGATGTCTCCCACAAGCGCGTCGCAAATTTCAGATGTATGTAGGGAGCTCAGAAAAATATTGTAGATGCATAGAACACATTGAACGACTCACCAGTCGATTTGATAGCATTCTGTCCACCATTAGCGGGACATTTTCCATTTTGGGGCCGGTGTTTGGAGGGAAATGCCAGCACTTGACTGAATTAAGTTTTCCTGGGTCAACCCGAGCCAGGTGCATCCCGGGGCAGATTAGAAGGCCATGCACCTGAAATTGAGCATGTAGCACACGGGTGCAGCAGCAGATGGCCTTTCGAATTTTTGACTCTTCCTACACAAGGACAACACCTTTTTTTTTCGCTGACCTCGCAGACCTCGAAAATACACAATGAAGGGTCAAAAATTCGAAAGGCAATCTGCTGCTGCACAGTGTGTCGGAACCGTTCTGACACAAGGACAGCACCTCTTTTTTTTCATTGACCTTTGCAGACCTCCACAATATACAATGAATGGTTCCGACACACTGGTGCAGCAGCAGATGGCCTTTCGAATTTTCTGACCCTTCATTGTATATTATTGAGGTCTGGAAGGTCAATGAAAAAAAAGAGGGTACTGTCCTTGTATCAGAACCGTCCGACACACTGGTGCAGCAGCAGATTGCCTTTCGAATTTTTTGATCCCTCATTGTATATTATTCAGGTCTGCAAGGTCCATGAAAAAAGGAAAGGTGCTGGTCCTCGTGTCGGAACCGTTCCGACACACTGGGGCAGCAGCAGATTTCTTTTCAAATCTTCTGGCCCGAGTCACGCAACAAAAATTGGATATTTCTTATCCCTCTGGTAAAAGTGCTCCTTTCAATGAGAGGAAACTTTTGGCTAGAGAGATTGTATTACATTCAAAAATTGGGGGAGTTATTCTTTTGGGGTACCGTGCACTTCCCAGCCTGCCCTGTCTGGGCAACGGTCTGGCCACACGCTTCTATGTCATGGCATAGATTCAGGCAATGTGAATGAAGTATCATTAAACTTCCAAACTCAGATTGTAAGGATTATTATCTTCTTAGGTAAGGCTACATAGCATGAATGCATGCCTAAAATACATTGTCGATTCGTGGAATACACTATAGGCCTTAGCTTAAGTTGGGAGACTCAGAGAGCGTAATTTGAGCAAAGTCCCCTTTGGACAGGCACTTTAGAAGTTCACCGCAATTTTCTGTTCAGTATCTTACATGGTTTGTGAGTTAAATTAACAGGTAACTGGCACCAATTTCAGGCTACTACTAACACGTTATCGGTGCACTGGTTGGATATATTGAAATGGCCTTGAAACTTTCTTACAGCTCTTTGCGGTACAACAGGCGCGGGCAGTTTTTTTTTCCATTTCGGGTGTTTTGTGATCGTTGTCGATAGAACACTCCCTCCGCGCTCGGATTTCATTCGTTTGCCCTGAAAATTAGTGCATTCGAACGGTAGTGAAAATGCGCACACAATGGTCTCCTCAGAATTCTCTATCGGACATTTAAAGCCAATGTAGACGTGATTGGCCATTTCTTCTGTTGATTTTTTCACTAGGACACTTGCTCTGAACTCAATTCTCCACCTTTTCCCCTGCTTATAATCTCAATCTCTTCGTGCTTCAAATGCCAAGCGAACGGCCTCTTTAGATTTTCTTCCCCATTCCCGAATATCCGATGCTGGCACATAAAGCAGCAGCAAGTCATGACTTTTGATCGGTGGTCAGTAGAACAATTGCTGCACTTCAATGCTTCACCAGTTCCTTATTTCATGCGCTCATTCCATTCGCGTACTGATTCTGCAGCGGATGGGCTCCTCAGAACTGTTATTTACATCTCTATTACAATTTCTCTTCTTTATCCGTTTTTCCTCGTCTATAGGCTCAATCGAAGCGCGTTATGAATGCGCGGCGGACTGCGGACTCCGATTCTTACTACCTCCCAGGGACACCTGTCTGAGGGACGAAAAGACTTTTATTTCATGGTCTTTGTGTTTTTTTTTTTTCCAGCAGAACGACTGCCTTGCCCTCATTTTGAGGCCAGTCACATGGTCAGTAGCCTCATTCTGTTTGTCTCATGGATGTGGTTGGGTCCTGAACTTTAGTTTCTTGTTTGTGTGTCTGGAATCCTTTCTTGAGGGGGAGAAATCAGTCTGATTTGAGCACATCTGATTGTTCATCAGCAGAACGGCTATTGCGCCTTCGATTCTTGTTGGTTTCGGTTGTTGGCTCGGCACAATCGATTTGCGCTCAGAATCTGACAGGGATGGAATGCTATGATTGTTGATTATACCATGAACCAACCTCTTAGTATCTTGAGAACCAGCGTCTTGGGTGTCTCTGTTGGTCATGGTGAAGGGTGAGATTTTGGGATTTGAGGCGCCGGTCCGCTGCGCATTCCAGAGCAATTTTTTTTGGAGCCTATGAGCAAGGCAAATGGCGAAGCATTGAGAGCGCAGCAATTGTTCTACTGACCACCGATCAAAAGTCCTGACTTGCTGTTGCTTTATGTGCCAGATCTGGTATTCGGGAATGGGGAAGAAAAATCTAAAGAAGCCGTTCACTTGAATTCGAAGCGCGAAGAGATTGAGATTATAGGCAGGGGAAAAGGTAGAGAATTGAGATCAGAGCAAGTGTCCTAGTGAAAAATCAACGGAAGAAATGGCCAATCACGCCCACATTGCACTTTAAATGTCCGGTGGGGAATTCTGAGGAAACCATTGTGTGCGCATTTTCACTACCGTTCGAATGCGCTAATTTCCAGGGCAAACAAATGAAATTCGAGCGCGGAGGGAGTGTTCGATCAAAACCGATCAAAAAACGCCCGAATGGAAAAAAAACCGTCCGCGCCTGTTGTACCGCAAAGAGCTGTAATTATAACGAAGACAGGACGGGCGGAAAACAACTTGAAACATGAGCAGCAGAAATAGCCTGGGGGAAATTCGTGAGATTCTGAACGAGCTCTGGGGGGTGGATAAGCTCAGTCCGATTGCTCGCTGGACGCACCTGTCATACTGTAGTATTTCGACCAACTGTTCAGGTGACGGAAGCCGGAAGGTCGTGAACTGAACATTTTGGCCCAGGTGACAGTCACATTTCAATTTAAGTCAACATTTTCGATTCGGCATTCGCCGGACTGCCATATATGGCAATTTTCCATGATTGCTGAGAATGAACACCATTTCCAGTGAACATTGATCGACGAAATAATACAGTACTGCAACGCAGTTTTCAACAGCATCTCATGTGCTGTTCAGCTGCGAAGTTTGGAAACTTCAGGCACTTTTGGATACGAGAAAAGGCTGTACTACAGACTTCGATCAGGAGAGGAAAGGGTGCTACTTGGGCAAGTCCTGAAGGGCATAGGCAAAGACATCCAAATGAAAGCGGCAGATATTCTTAATAGAAGGAATAATGCCACGCATCTTACCTCCAATCAATCGATAGGCGCTAAGAATTTCCATTCGGCGTTATAAATCGCAGGTGCACGCTTAAGTACAGCAGTTGACAGCCAGCCTCGTGGAAATTTCTAAGTATAAATACTCCCGTGTACCTCGCGGCTCGCGGTATGGCACCTGGCAGGACTACGCGTTTCTTCTATGTGTCGGTTGAGCCTATCGTTCTGTGACATTCGAGTCCATGGCTCTGATAATAATGCCACCCGAGATACGAGTCGCCGAGGAGATGTGATGGATTTTCAAAAAACATCAAGCCCAAACATGGCGATATATTATCACCGGTCCTATGCGCTGGCGCCGGTAATACACCGATAGAAACCCATCAATTGGCCAACAGCGTGGATGCATCATGCTACCTGCATGCATTACCGGCGAGTTATAACGCCAACGGAACCCTAATTCTTAGCGCTTGGACGTAAGGCGTATAGCACCTCACGACCCCTCCGAGACCTCACGTCCGCTTGTCGGAAAAATTGAAATTATCTGATGAGGACCTGACCGCGCCTGACAGTCTGGTCAGATGCGGTGTGGAAGTGCCTATACGCACGCTCGTCGCTCTTACCATATGCGGTATTGCTGGCGAGTTCCTCATCGGGTGTTATCAGCCACCGTTCTATTCCTTCCCTCATCTATCATCTAAACATACTCACTTTCTCTTTATCATAAATCATCTCCATTTCCATCCTTAGGTTCAGCATCATCCTTCAAATGATCTTGTTATGGCCTCCGTGTCGCTACATCAATTCACACGTGACCGCGCCTCGGCTAATCGCGTCGCCCTTGTAATCACCGCCTCCCAGCAGCCGTGCACCATGACGGTGGCGAACGGTCTGCGTATCACAATCCATCCACGTCCACCGCTTGCTGCGGTTAACAACACGACAGGACCGACCGCCGGCGACAACAGCGAGCGGACAGTGCGTGCTGATAGCAGCCGTTCGCGTCCAGGACACCATGGCAACCAGAATGCAGAGCTCTTAGACCGGCGCGGAGGAGAACACGAGTCCTGAGACTCACGGAGGTGTCCAGACGGGAGCGGGCCGAATTACAAAGCCTGCTCGGAGCTACGGGGAAGCGGCAGATCCCGAGATTCTAGCTCGGGCGATGAGGGCTCGGACCACGGGAGAGGTGCCGAAGGTGTTGAAAAAACAAGTAAAGACAGCGGCGGCAGATCCGGCGTCTGGAAGTGAGAGTGAGGAGGAGGATGAGGAGGAGGAGAAAGGCGTGAGGCGCACCTTCTGTCTGGCAAGATTCCGCGAGCCCATCCTGAACATGATGAAAAGTATTACTGTGCTCATCCACTGCTTCCCGGTTCTGCAGAGCCCACTCCTGAAGGAATAAAGTGCTTGGCTGTTAGCTAAATGTATAAATTCTGCATCGAGCATGATCTCCGAGAGGTATGGGCTTACGTATGGGAAAGCTGGTACCGGAAGTCGCACTGGGAACTCTGGGCGCGTTCAGCACATCCAGAGATCCCCGCCCTCAAGACTACAATGATTCTAGAAAGCCAGTAAGGGATATGTTGTCACAAATACATCTATCACCGATACCATTGCCAGCTGGCGGCGTATCAAGCACAACTTCCTGCACCATTTCCACACAGTGTTGGCACTGACCGGGTCAGCCGGGGTTTGACCAAAAGTCTTGACTTTTGACGATTGTTTGACAAACCGGTCAATGGTTTGACCATTTTTGGCTTTTGGCTTATCCTGGCGAACTTCAGATGTACACGGCAGTTAAATGGATATATTTTACTGCTATAGTGTCCCACCAATGCAGTTTGGGGCATTTCCTTGTGTGTTTGTGGCCCAATGGGCTGCTAGGCTTCTTTTCACCACTAATTTGGACCGTTTTTGAAAAGTAGTGATGTGTGCTGGAAAATTGTGGTCAGGAACCTTCATAACAGTAGGTTATGGACCAGGAAGGCCTACTGGTAGGATAACTGCATTTGTTTAACCTCAATGAACGAGTTTTCCAAATTTGGAAGGGTCAAACAGAGGGTCAAACTGCGGTCAAACCCAGTCAACCCGCAGTCTAAGCTCAATTTCGTCAACCGCCTTTGACCTTTGACCCATCAGTGCCAACACTGTTTCCACATGCCCCACTGCGATTTACTTGCGTGGATCTTGATCACGAAGTTAACTCCGTGTTATTATCAAAAACTCGAGCAACTACTTGCCGACACTGGGCGCTATCGCGAGGTGTCATCCTGGCGCAGGGCCTTCAAGGCCACATGGAAGAAGCTCAAAAGGAAGCCTATGACACTGCCGGTGAACCCCGCATATAAAACAGACGCAAAAAAAAATATCTGTACCTGTCCATCGCTCCCAGTCTCTCGGTTCCTACTTTGCAAACATGTTGTACAGGGCCACAAGCCTGTCCCTTCTGTATTCTTCCTGGAGGTAGAACGACAGCGGACAGCGCCATTCTGGATTCACCCGTCACTATGGCCCGTGTCAGATGAAGACTCGGCGCAGGACAGGACTTCTGAGGATGTTGGTGGTGAGCTGAGGGGCGGGGAGGCAGCTGGAGAACCATCCACAGAGTGGGACGATGAAGACGACGAAGATTTGGTGGATACATGGTTGCACGACGACAGCTGGACATTCGAAGAGACGATGGACGACAATACTGACTTGATTCTTGAGTTTGCAAAAGGCCTCAAGTATCAATGCCAGTTCTGCGACCAGCGCATGCTTCAGGTGTTGGAACGGGAGGGGGCATCGTTCCTACGGCTGGCTTGGGCGTGGGTGGGTAAGGAGAAGAGATTACAGTCGACACATGGCACGACCCCTTCCGCGTGGGACAGATCAGGCGCCAGTGCGATGTTCTATCATGCTCAGCCACCGGCCTCAGAAAACGTCCTTTGAGACAACAAGATGGTATTTCGAGCACGAAATTCTATGCCATACAGATATAAAAAGTGTCCTATCATTATGAGCACACTCCAACTAGAGCTAGGAAGGGGATTGAGGTCAGGCACACAGCAAGGGATCGAAAACCAGGGCCGCTCACAAACTAAAGATCCCAAAGCAAGAAGGAGAAGGAGCAAGGTCAGGCATACAGGAAGGGATCGAAAACCAGGGCCACTCACAGCCTAAAGATCCCAAAGCGAGAAGGAGGAGGAGCAAGGTCAGGCACACGGCAAGGGATTGAAAACCAGGGCCACTCACAGCCTAAAGATCCCAAAGCGAGGAGGAGAAGGAGCGAGGTCAGGCATGCGTGGCAAGGGATCGAAAACCAGGGCCACTCACCCACTAAAGATCCCAAAGGGAGGAGGAGAAGGAGCGAGGTCAGGCACGCGCAGCAAGGGATCGAAAACCAGGGCCACTCACGTCCTAAAGATCCCAAAGGGAGGAGGAGAAGGAGCGAGGTCAGGCATGCGCGGCAAGGGATCGAAAACCAGGGCCACTCACGTCCTAAAGATCCCAAAGGGAGGAGGAGAAGGAGCGAGGTCAGGCACGCGCGGCAAGGGATCGAAAACCAGGGCCACTCACGTCCTAAAGATCCCAAAGGGAGGAGGAGAAGGAGCGAGGTCAGGCACGCGCGGCAAGGGATCGAAAACCAGGGCCACTCACGTCCTAAAGATCTCAAAGGGAGGAGGAGAAGGAGCGAGGTCAGGCACGCGCGGCAAGGGATCGAAAACCAGGGCCACTCACGTCCTAAAGATCCCAAAGGGAGGAGGAGAAGGAGCGAGGTCAGGCACGCGCGGCAAGGGATCGAAAACCAGGGCCACTCACGTCCTAAAGATCCCAAAGGGAGGAGGAGAGGGAGCGAGGTCAGGCACGCGCGGCAGGGGATCGAAAACCAGGGCCACTCACATCCTAAAGATCCCAAAGGGAGGAGGAGAAGGAGCAAGGTCAGGCACGCGCGGCAGGGGATCGAAAACCAGGGCCACTCACCACCTAAAGATCCCAAAGGGAGGAGGAGAAGGAGCGAGGTCAGGCACGCGCGGCAAGGGATCGAAAACCAGGGCCACTCACGTCCTAAAGATCCCAAAGGGAGGAGGAGAGGGAGCGAGGTCAGGCACGCGCGGCACGGGATCGAAAACCAGGGCCACTCACCAACTAAAGATCCCAAAAGGAAGAAGGGGAAGGAGGGAGGTCAGGCACGTGCGGCGAGGGATCGAAAACCAGGGCCACTCACCCACTAAAGATCCCAAAGGGAGGAGGAGAAGGAGGGAGGTCAGGCACGCGCGGCAAGGGATCGAAAACCAGGGCCACTCACGTCCTAAAGATCCCAAAGGGAGGCAGAGAAGGAGCGAGGTCAGGCACGCGCGGCAAGGGATCGAAAACCAGGGCCACTCACGCCCTAAAGATCCCAAGGGAGGAGGAGAAGGAGCGAGGTCAGGCACGCATGGCAAGGGATCGAAAACCAGGGCCACTCACATCCTAACGATCCCAAAGGGAGGAGGAGAAGGAGCGAGGTCAGGCACGCGCGGCAAGGGATCGAAAACCAGGGCCACTCACGTCCTAAAGATCCCAAAGGGAGGAGGAGAGGGAGCGAGGTCAGGCACGCGCGGCACGGGATCGAAAACCAGGGCCACTCACCAACTAAAGATCCCAAAAGGAAGAAGGGGAAGGAGGGAGGTCAGGCACGTGCGGCAAGGGATCGAAAACCAGGGCCACTCACCCACTAAAGATCCCAAAGGGAGGAGGAGAAGGAGCGAGGTCAGGCACGCGCGGCAAGGGATCGAAAACCAGGGCCACTCACCAACTAAAGATCCCAAAGGGGGGAGGAGAAGGAGCGAGGTCAGGCCCGCGCGGCAAGGGATCGAAAACCAGGGCCACTCACGTCCTAAAGATCCCAAAGGGAGGAGGAGAAGGAGCGAGGTCAGGCACGCGCGGCAAGGGATCGAAAACCAGGGCCACTCACGTCCTAAAGATCCCAAAGGGAGGAGGAGAAGGAGCGAGGTCAGGCACGCGCGGCAAGGGATCGAAAACCAGGGCCACTCACCAACTAAAGATCCCAAAGGGGGGAGGAGAAGGAGCGAGGTCAGGCACGCGTGGCAAGGGATCGAAAACCAGGGCCACTCACCAACTAAAGATCCCAAAGGGAGGAGGAGAAGGAGCGAGATCAGGCATGCGCGGCAAGGGATCGAAAACCAGGGCCACTCACCCACTAAAGATCCCAAAGGGAGGAGGAGAAGGAGCGAGGTCAGGCACGGGCGGCAAGGGATCGAAAACCAGGGCCACTCACGTCCTAAAGATCCCCAAAGGGAGGAGGAGAAGGAGCGAGGTCAGGCACGTGCGGCAAGGGATCGAAAACCAGGGCCACTCACGTCCTAAGATCCCAAAGGGAGGAGGAGAAGGAGCGAGGTCAGGCACGCGCGGCAAGGGATCGAAAACCAGGGCCACTCACGTCCTAAAGATCCCAAAGGGAGGAGGAGAAGGAGCGAGGTCAGGCACGTGCGGCAAGGGATCGAAACCAGGGCCACTCACGTCCTAAAGATCCCAAAGGGAGGAGGAGAAGGAGCGAGGTCAGGCACGCGCGGCAAGGGATCGAAAACCAGGGCCACTCACGTCCTAAAGATCCCAAAGGGAGGAGGAGAAGGAGCGAGGTCAGGCACGCATGGCAAGGGATCGAAAACCAGGGCCACTCACGTCCTAAAGATCCCAAAGGGAGGAGGAGAAGGAGCGAGGTCAGGCACGCGCGGCAAGGGATCGAAAACCAGGGCCACTCACCGACTAAAGATCCCAAAGGGGGGAGGAGAAGGAGCGAGGTCAGGCACACGCGGCAAGGGATCGCAAACCAGGGCCACTCACATCCTAAAGATCTCAAAGGGAGGAGGAGAAGGAGCGAGGTCAGGCACGCGCGGCAAGGGATCGAAAACCAGGGCCACTCACCAACTAAAGATCCCAAAGGGGGGAGGAGAAGGAGCGAGGTCAGGCACGCGCGGCAAGGGATCGAAAACCAGGGCCACTCACCAACTAAAGATCCCAAAGGGAGGTGGAGAAGGAGCGAGGTCAGGCACGCGCGGCAAGGGATCGAAAACCAGGGCCACTCACGTCCTAAAGATCCCAAAGGGAGGAGGAGAAGGAGCGAGGTCAGGCATGCGCGGCAAGGGATCAAAAACCAGGGCCACTCACGAACTAAGATCCCAAAGGGAGGAGGAGAAGGAGCGAGGTCAGGCATGCGGCAGGGATCGAAAACCAGGGCCACTCACCAACTAAAGATCCCAAAGGGAGGAGGTCAGGCACGTGCCAAAGGATCGAAAACCAGTGCCACTCACGCGCTAAAGATTGCACAGGGATGAGGTTAGCATACCAATGACCATTGTTCTGCTTTTGCTCACATACCAAATACTTCTCAGCACATTTTTTCGCCATTTTTTGGAATGCCTTTATCCAGTATCAAGCTAGGCTGCAGATTGGCCACTGTTGCCAGTCAATCTGCTAAACCCATTTCTGACCATCCCACTCACCATCCATGCTTTGCAGCAACACTTGAAGCTCAGGATCACGGTCCACCTGAAAGTCACCTCAGAGGGGTGCCTAAAGTCTCAGAAAAAAACTACCTTTTCCCTTGTCACCATTCCTTTCGCCTCCAGGAGGGGAATGTCCAATATCAACTGTCCATCCTCCTCCCAAAACGGCATGTTAAAGAATTTTTTCCATTGCCACCCACCCGCTTGACCAATGTATCCATGTTGTAGGAATGCCTCCTACCACCGATTATAGTGGTCAAACGATTGGATCAAATGTTCTGCTCACCTTCATTTGCATTAACTGTTATCATAATTAATGCACATCAATTCACTGATAATTGTGAGGCCACAAACCTGGATAATCAGCATTACTGCAGGCATGCCTCCCCCCACGTTGGCGAACCTATTTGATCCTACACATGTGTGGTTGATTTGGTTGATTATGCTCTTCAGTAACCGCCTGCTTACCAGCATGTAGCACGATGAAATTTTCGCCTTCAACATACCCAAGTGCAAACGCAAGGTTTTGTTTAGGCCTACCATGTATTAGATATGAACGTGAGTGATGAATGGAGTACTTACCAATTCCCCATGTATTTCTCTAATGCAGCATGAATGTCAGGAACTCGCTTGAGAATGAGCTTTTTCCGTCCGCTTCCCCACTGAACACATCACTCATTCCGCGGATAACTCTGGCTATTCCGAAATCGCTCCGGTAGTACACTCGCCACTGCGGTTTTATTTAGTGTCAACTAACCACTACGAGCGATGAAAACTTACCCCATCACAATAAAGTCTGGAATCAACACAAGTGTAACTGTTATAAGAATTCACAGGAGCGTTCACAATGCCTGGCAGAGATTTGCATGAGGGAAAGCCTCGTCATCCTGAGACTCACCAATTTGATTGTTATTGAAGGCCGTCTGCACCATTGGCTGGACCCCTGACCTCGGATGCGGGCTGTCCAGAGCGCCCGGCGGCAAGCCGTGCCCGTTCTGCATGCCCGCACCCTGCACGGGGGGCAGCAACGCGCCGAAGTGGTCTGCGCCGGGACAATTGTTCTTTCAGTTCGATATAAATATCTTTGAGCAGATGACGCACATGGGCCCCTGATCTTCAGCCACAGTTTGCGCAGACGACCAGGGACATTGATCTTCAGCCGTTTTGGGTCGCGCTCCCGGTCGCGCTGCTCTCGTTCCTGGTCCCGTTTGCCAGAGCGTTCACCCAGCCGCTCACGCTCGCGGAGGTCCTCGTGCCGCTGGCGCACCTTGCCGTGCTGCGCCTCGAGCTCTTCGACCGTCTGGCGGATGATGTTGAGCTCGTTGATCGGCGTGTCAACTGCATGGGCATTACGAAATCGGGGTGTAGTCGGACCGAATAAAGTTGTTGGCGAAACGGGGCCGTTGGAATCGTCGTCGCATCCATGAGGGATCCGGCAGACGAAATCCCGTCACACCGAGCCCAAGAGAAATCAAGGACACACATAAGGTAGCGGAAGAACCAAGTGGCAAATTTTCAAGGAGAATTGCAGAGGAGTATCAGATGGCGGAGATATGGAAGAAGAAGCGGGAACAAAAGTTTCGTTAGCACAAAAAAAATCGGAGTCTAGTAACGCACCCTTGGACTGGTATTCGTCGCGCAGGGTGCGGGCCTGGTCGAGCTTGTTGGTGACGAGGTTGTACTCTTGCTTCATGGCATCGAGCGTGTTAGCAACGTGCGAGTGGCCGTGTGCCGGTGCCGTGAGCTGCAGGGACCGATGCTACGGTGGAATACTCGTGAGTGGGCGGCTCGGGTTCCAACAGCGCCGCTGGGAGATCACGGGCGACAGCGAGGACATACATTGTAGATTGTGCTGCCGGACATGGTGGTGGAGGAAGCAACGTGGTGATCACATGATGAGCAGACAGCATTTGGCACTTTGTGTTATCCCCATCGGAATGGGATGTCACGCTCCGTCCGGATCAAACACCATAAAGCGATGGTTGTCAGGACCCCTGAATATGGAGCTGCTTCCGGGCGAAGAAGATAAGGCGCTGCTGGTCCGGAGGGATACCCTCCTTGTCCTGGATCTTGGCCTTGACGTTGTCGATGGTGTCGGACGACTCAACCTCGAGAGTGACGGTCTTGCCGGTGAGGGTCTTCACGAGGAGTTTGGAGGTGTCAGAAAAGGGTTTGGGGCGAGAAAAGCGATGCCGCCGTGCCACTGAGAAGTAGGGAGGAGCGAAAAGAGGGCCGGACGCGTCAAAGAGATGTCACCAGGAGCATGACAAGAGTGTGGGAAAGTGTTTCCGAGTAAAGGCATAAACTCATGTCCATATTTGGGCATGAGGCCTGCCAGGGCACTGCACTATCGTCTCAAGTCAACAAGACAGACCTCCGCTTCGCTCCGGCATCAAGACAACAAATTAATTTTGAACTGCAATGTACAGGACAGTAATGACGCAATATATGTAGTCCACCATTTGCAGTGAAGGAGAAACGGTCAGAACTTAAGAGTAGGTAATAGCTTCACAGATTTGGGAAGTTACAGTTGCAGTCCAGAATCGAGTTGGTGAGGACGGAAACTGAGGGAGACCCAAGGACAGGCAGGACTCCGGACTCACATGTTGTAGAACCGTTTTGTGAGGATTTTGGAGACTAAAAGGTGAAAGTAAGCCATAGTCTCCGCAGCACCGAAAAGAAATGCGTGTCCTGCAACACAATGAGAAAATAGAATCCGAATCAAATTAACCCCACTACTACGGACCATGGTGCATGTTCGAAGTCAATAGCTAGTCCAGCCCGCGCAGATTAATTTCCTGGAACGATTATATCAACAGTACAATTGACGGGGAAAAAAAAAAGGAGCGGAGAAATGTTCCAGGGCGGAACAGCGAGGCCATTTATTGATCAAAATTCGGAGCTGAATGAATTTTGGAAACACAGTGTAAGAACCGCGTGATCTGGAAGATAATGAAACCAACCACAGCATTGAAATCTTGTCCAGAACCCTGCTGGTTCGCGATGATGATGATCATAAGTGATTCATAAACCAGAGGAATGATAGACCTCACCACAACTAATACCGGGAATTAATCGTTGCTATCGGAACGAACCAGACTCGCTGATCCAGATTGGTTCCCTGTTTTGCAGCAAGCAGTACACATCGTAACATTGCGGAAATTGGGGGGATAATCCAGCACAAATGAGACGTCCATAAGCCCCATAGATATCCAGATCTTGAGCGATTCCGTTGGAGCACTTGAGCCAACATTTATCCCGCCTTGAGGGCTTGCAAACATGCACTTGAGAGGAATCCACACTTGACGGATTAAAGCAGATAAATATTTGAACAATATGGCCGTCTGTTGGTGGTATGGGAAGAGGGCAGGAGGGCATGAGAGAAACAGAGCAGCAGCTGTTTAAGTAGAAAGAATGCGATGCGGGACTACGTGGCTCCCCGGCTTGATAGTAATCTAATTGCAACTGCGGTGAACTGCGCCCAGTACAGAACAACTGCGCAGGGGTCAGCTGTTATTGAAAGGCTGTGGTACTATCGACATATTGGGCATGCGAAAGCTCACTGGGAACTGCTGAGGGTACAGGGAGTTTAGATCAAAAGTTGAGAGGAAGGCTGCGCCGGAGAGCTTGAGAATTTCGGAGCGGGCTCAAGGCACAATGAAGACAAAAAAGGTGCACACAGACGGACAAAGCATACAGTGCACGACTGCGGGAGATTTCGAAAGTGGAACGGCACAGTGCGTAGTGGGTCATGGGATGTGTATACCGTGGATATTGCTGTCGACAAAGGGGGATAATTGTGGCAGAAGACGAGAGAAAGAAAGAAGCAGCGAGGATATATGGGGATGTTGCACAGGTTTCGCAGGATATCGTTAAAGAACGGTTAATCCCGAGTTAGACGTCGCAAACACGACCAAACTTACTTTGATCTAACTTGCAAGTTACTTTGGCGTGCGGCACGTGTACTTTTACTGTACTTAACTTGGCAAAGGAACTTGCCCTGCCACAAGTACAGTAAACTTAGTTTGCGCAGGGCAAGTTAATTCGCCAAAGTTACTTTGTTAACCATCAGTTATTTGCCACGAGCCACGGCAGAAGTGGGAACGTCCCGAGGGAGCCACGTGGACGATGATTCACTGACACTGCACCAAAGTCCGCGATTTAAGGACCGAAGAAAACGCATGAGGCAGGGACTGACTGGACGATGAACCAGGTCGAAACAGTATAAGACAGGAACTCTAGTGCTGGATTGAATGCGAATATAAATGTGGATCAAGACCCCGACCACCGCGGTTGAGAAATTTGGCGCTAGTTGCACAGGCGCGACACTGGAGATCTTCCAGCCATGATACTCGAGATAAGCTAGAGTAGACCGAGTTTGACAGCGGCACGGAATTAATTTGAGAATTGAGTGAAGGTTTGCAGGACAATTTGGGGAGTGACCAATATAATTAGAACGCAGTCACAAGATGGCGTACGTGAGTAGAGAAAGAGCCGCAGGCTGAGAGTTAGGCTGTCTTTTCTCGAAGAACCGAAGTCGAGAGAAGACATCCATGCATGTAGTAGGTTCACGCCTCGTCCTCCACGGTCCCTACGTGCATCTTCTATCTCAAAGACCCCGCCCTCATCCACGACCACGCCTGTCACCAAGCCCAAGCGTCTCACGGGCCCCCAGGCGCTAACACCCGATACGCGTTGGTGCCCGCTCATCGGCGTTGCGCGCGGTCGAGCGCGCGAGTGGGATCATTGGAAATATATACCTGGTCATCGACGAGATGTACACACTTCCAAAATGAGCTTGTACGGTCCCTCATCGTATGGGAGGGTTATACCCTAACCGAGCAACAGATCTGCGCGGGAAGGAGCGGTGCTTTGCAGAACGAGGCCTGAGGGCATACCCTAGTCGGTGGGACTCTGGGAGACACTGATGAATATCGTTTGGGCAGAGTAAGGGCAGTGTAAACGACGAGGGCCGCTGGCTTGGATATCGAGCCTCGCAGGATTCACCCTTGGGCTCTAAACACTATAAAAGCTCACCATGGCGGCCCATCGCAGCCGCCCGTCTTGCGTTATTCCGCCGCCGACAGAGAAAAGTCCGGGTGGGAAAGTGGGACATGGTGTTGAGAATCGAGGTCTGTCCTCACAGTCGTCCAAATGCCCTGTTCTGCTGAGATGAAATATACAATATACAGCATTCAAAGGCTTCCCGGGCCACACAATTGGTTCCTGGTGCGTGGGAGTATTTTTAGGTTCAAAAGGGTTCGAACCTGTCCTGAACCCCAGACCGAACCGGACCTGAGGTCAGTCAGGTTCGGGGTTCAGCAAAGAACCGGACCGAACCGGACATCGGCAACACTAGACTTCAACTTGAGATGATGGTGATAACGAGTTAATGTGACACTGTGACACTGTGATATTGTCTCCACCGTAACTACGCCTGTCTCAAATGTCTCATCCTTCCCTCCCGCCCTTCTCCCCCAATTACACATTTGGCGACCTCGAGCACCTCTTGCTCCCCCCCTTTTCCGATCTGTCTCACAGCAGTGCCACGGCCCCATACACCAATACGCACCCAGCGCCCTCACCCCCGCAATTCTGTCTCCAAGACGACCCACTGATGGCGGAACAGCTAGCGGCGTGTGCAGTTCTGCTAGGAAATCCGTCGGATCGTTCTAGTTTACGCCACAAAAGGACCCCAGCCGGTTGCCTCCAACTGTGGAACCTACTCGAAGCGCACATCAGACTCGTCCCTTGCACCCAGGAGGGCTGGGTGGCTATCTATGCCACCTACATTATTGCCATAGTCAGTATCCTTGCGTCTGACATCTGGCCTGAATCGTCCTGCACTTATTGGCCCCCGTCGCAATCATACTCACAACGGGGCGACTGCCACATCGCCTTCTCCATTAGTGACATCATTCGGGTCGGTATTGCCGCCGAGTGGAAGACAAGTCGTGTCCTCCAGACACATATCCAAGAAATTGTGTCGTCGATGCTCCTACCCGACGGCGAGGCGGAAGACTGGGCCGGCATCGTGAAGAAAGTATGTCCCTCCTCCCCCCTCCCGCTTTCATCTCATGTCCCTGCACAGATAGGGCTCCATATGGGTACCACATACATGGACCTCACCAAGGGCAACGAGGATCGTATTCCAGACCCGTCGGCCCGTCCACTAGTTGGTGTCCATTATGGGCTCGTTTTTTCTGGACAGGCATGCGTGGTCGCTCAGTATCGTGAGTCAATCGTTCTGTAAAAGTGAAGACCCCCTGAACTTTACGCCAGTGCTTGCCTCATCCCCGTCTGGCTTTCTTCCAATTCCTGGTGTTGCTGTGTCGCACGCAGTGCAAGTTACACCCGGGGGTCCCACTCCGGTTCCAATCTTTGCGCTCATTCTGGGTGTTCTGGCGCAGACTAGTGCAGCTGTCGCGTTCCGAGATCCCGCGGTGGACCTCCGATTGCAAGAAATTTGGTTTAATGAGACATTGCCCGCACCCCAGCTTGCTGCCCGCTTCGTCCCTGACCTTCGAGCGCAGCCATCAGCATCACCGCCACCCCCGTCCCCGTCGGCACCAGCACCTTTGCCACCGCCACCGCCACCGCCGACTGGCGCGCCCCCCGCCCCTCAGTCTCAATCCGGTGCCGGTGGTTCTTCCGCTGGTGGCACCGTCTCATCTGGGGCTGCCTCCTCTTTTCCCAATGACGCGTATACTCGTGGCTACGCACAGCAGCAAGTTGTGCGTCCAAAGTGTGGACCTCAGTAATTGTGCTAATGTTACTTTTCTAGCTCCTTCACTTCGACCTTCCAGGGGCCCACACGATGCCCCTCCCCTTGATATCAATCTCCCGCGAGTATTTAGCCAACCGGTATCGTTCTTCTTCGCCCCTCATCCTCCCTTGCCTCCTCTTCTGCGCCGTCTTCCGTGACATCCACCCCTCCGTCCTCCCCCGAACCAAAGCCGGAGCATACTTTGCCCAACTTGAAAGAGGGTCCCACTCCACGTACTACTACACCCTCCCACCTGATCCTCGAACCCACTCTATTCCACTCCGGCCACTTTGCGACCGTGCACTGTGGGCAGTTCAGCCTCGACAACCAGCCCTCATCCCGCATCATCTTGAAATCCTATCCCACACAATATTTTCCCAGGCTTCTGCAGGAGTTGGATGTATACGCAGCTTTGGCCCACTTGGCGATCATCGTCCCACGTCTCTACGCCGTGCTGGCGCCCCTAGACCTAGCATGGGCTGGATTAGTTTTGGAGGACGCTGGAACCGAGCTCGGCAACAGCAGTCAAAGTTGGGATGAGGTTGATCTCACCCACGAAGATAGGTTGGTACCTCCATGTCTTTTCTGTCATTTTCTGTCATACATGAGCTCATTCATATCCAGGCGCAGGTTGTATGGAGCTTTGACGGAGCTTCACTCTGTAGGGGTGATCCATGGCGACCTCACACCACGGAATGTTGTCCGCCGTAGCCGAGGAGCTCTCTGTCTGGTGGACTTTGGACAATCCACTTTGCGTCATATCTGTTCTGGTGCCCGGTGCCCTGAACTCTTTGCTCTGCACAAAGCATTGGCTCTCTAACTCTGCCTGGGGATGTTTTTAGGGCTACCAATAGTGTCCCATTGTGTGTAAATGAGGATATTATGGCCTCAGCGATTATTTTATTTTCACATGAATACTAGGTGCCTCCAGGGTGCGCACATGAAGGAAACTGTCACGCAACCATCAGACAAGCCTACAACTGAAGGTAGTACAACTCAAGAGAGCACTTCATTACGACTACGAGACGTGCCTTCGCTTCGCCCTAAACAGTTAGCACGAAAGTCATATCATCACGTATCGCAAGAGCAAAAGCGGGTCCGAAGAAATTAGGGAAAGACAAAAAAAACGAGGTGAGATCGATTCCATTTGAAAATATATGAATTAAAGCCCACCCTTTCTCTGGCGGGCATTGCGCACTCCGCCCGCCGTCCCGACGCTAGCGAGGGCCTAGACGGCCCAAACGACCACGTACAAAATGGTCTTGGGCAAATACAGGGGCTGCGTGCCATGTATTAGGTATTAGAATGGTACTTTGGAAGCATATAGAAATAGTGGCTCACCGGCGCAAGGTACAAAATTGGTGTCTTCGCTATCTTGGACAGCGAGACGTGCGTCAGCGGCGGCCAAACTAATGGCCGCGGGGGATGCCCTGCGCACTGGAGAAGACGTACAAGGAGTTTAGTTAAATCCCCTGCCCGAGGTATAGAGAATAATACGTACCTTGGTGACCGCCCAATGCACCGCATCCGCCCGCCCTTCCGACGCCAACGACAACCCCGAATGTCCAAACCACCTTGGAGGACGATAATTTAGAAGCTACCGTAGAATAGCTACTAGAACGAAAGGAGAATAAAGGAAATTGGCTCACCGGCGGTTACAGAAATACAGACTCCACAGGCGGCCATGAATACCCGTGGGTACAATCTAGCAGTGGGCATGGGGAATAAGAGCCACAAAGAAGACCGAAATGATGAACATAAAAGACAGAAGTGCATATTCAGAAGACTCCCGC
This sequence comes from Mycena olivaceomarginata, assembly GCA_029378375.1. Taxonomy (NCBI): domain Eukaryota; kingdom Fungi; phylum Basidiomycota; class Agaricomycetes; order Agaricales; family Mycenaceae; genus Mycena; species Mycena olivaceomarginata. The sequence continues at coordinate 191,436 of JARKIC010000144.1, read as the reverse complement.
CTGCAGACTTTCCAGGCGCGGATGACGACTTCAAGGAGAGGGTGTGTGTGCGCGAATGGGCATTAGCGCCACACACGCCCCCAAGCCTCTCTCTCATCATCGAACCTCGTACCCACTCTGTGAGCTTGAGCGCGGAGACGACCGCTCCCCGCCGGACATTCGCATGTCGGTCGTTTCGTCCCTCTCTCGGCGCCGCTCTCCGCCCAATCCTACGGCTATCCTCCATCGCGCAAGTATCGCTCGTCCTCGTCGTACAGCGAGACGTCGATCTCCCAATATAAGTCCCGGCCAGCGTCCACTAAAGAAATGGGAATAGAAAGAAACGCACACACACGCGGGTGAATGCCTGTGCGGAAAGACATCGAACGGCAGGATTCGCATCGCACTCGACGTCGTCCACTCAAAAAAAATCGACATAGGTGCGTTTCCGAAAACTTAGGAAGTTCGGTCTGCGGAAGTGCGAGGTAACGAATTCGAGCCATCGACGGATGATGGGCAGGGACACCGCGGGCAGGAGGCGTCGGGACGGGGAAGAAGGGCGCAGCGAGCCAGCTGCGGATGCTAGCATCAACCACACTACAGACCCGCAACTCCCCGGCCGCAGCTCGAAACGAGCGCCGAAAGTGTCTAGAGGGCAGAAAACGCGCTCAGGGAGAGGTTCAGAATATTTGTACGTCCCGCCCACCAACAAAGATGGGCAAAAAGCACTGGGACTCCCTCGCGCCAAAGGCAGGGGGTGATAATTTGCGGGCATAGCGCCCGTCGCCCGCCGCACGCTGGGTGAGGCTGGGCCGTACCGCCGGGTAAGATGGGAAGGAGCGACCCGCCCCGGACGCACCCCCGCCGATCAAGCCAAGCCAGGTGGGCGCCGTGCATCGAACCACTCGCGGGCGCAGCTGCTCGCCATTGACGGCGCACGGAAGACGCACGAGGATGATCTGCGCGCCGGTCTCGTCCTCTCTGGACAAACGCAGCGGCGGCGGCAAGAAGACAGGGCAGAATGGGGTCAGCCAGCATGCGCTCACCCTCATTTCCGTCTCCAGCAAAACAAAAACGTCAAAGTACGTCCAAGCGCATGGACGCTACGACCGGCGTACACCGCTCGATCGCGTATGTCTTCTCCATCCGATCGACTCAGCCGCCGTGCCGTGCCGTGCCGCGCCCCGTCTCCATCTCTTCTACAAGTCGACGTGCGAGTATGACGCGTGGCGCCGTCAAGCACGAGTCAGGGTAGAAGCGGGAGCGATGGCGAGGGCTGAGGGCAGTGTCAGGGTATAGTGTTTCGAGGAGAGAAGGGGAGTGGGGAAGGGAGGAAGAGTAGGTATGAGTTGGGTAGTATCGCCCGTGCTTGGTAGGTCCATTGTTGCCCGCAAGCGTGGCGGACGGCTCGTGGTCGAAACGTCTACACACAGGTGCGTGCTGGGATAGAAATCCCGATTGTAGATGGGCGGCACAGGGAGTGCACTCGCACTAGCAAAGAGTATGAGTTGGACGATTCATTCCATATCCGCCGAAAAGTGACAAGGATTTAATATTCAAAGCGAGGAGAGCCTGGAGAGGGTGTCCATGGGCAGAGTGGCATCTGTGGAAAATTGGCCGGAGGAAGCTAAGAAAGACCCTTCGAAGTTGAGACTGAAGTTTTGCTTGAGAAACGACATGGGTGGAAGAGAAAGGCGGTGTGGCGGTGCTCGAAGAAATCGGTCCGCTTCTTGCTTTCCACCATCATCTCCAAATACTTCCATAAGTCTGCACGGCGGCGTCTTCCTTCAGCCCTAGGTTTTGGGGTAATGTATTCTCTTTATCTGGTCCTACGAGCAACAAGCTCGTTCTGCTTCTTGCGGCTTTCCTGTTGGCCTCATTCCAATTCTCGGCCTGTCTGGATTGAGATATACTCAGATATACTCGACTATCAGTCCCAGATTTTTGTCCTCGTATTCGATTCTCAGCGATCTTCGAAATCCCCTCGAAGTAGTTGCGCAAGTGTATTGCTAAATCTACGGCGAACGTATCGAAAATTGGAATCTGTTGCTAGCTCTACCACTGCGACACGTTTACGCCTTTTGGTCTTACTTCCCTAGCCTGATAAGGCTCGGCTTTTGTGCTCTTTGGCACTGTTTGATTTGGCTGTGTCGTGTCAATATCAGGTCGATTCTACTTCTTTCCCCGCACACATGCTCCATCCGGATTTATGTCATCCCTGATCTTTTCAATTCCCTCAAAGCCTCGATTGTGCATCTGGAGATTTGATCTATCCAAATTCGGACCCCACCCCCACCTAGCCATCCCCGCGTGCTTTACGATATAAGTGCACACTTTGATTCCAGGTCCTCGACGTGCGCACTCTCGCCACGCTCATCCCCCTCTCCACCCCTACTGACGTGGCATCCGAAATACCTGTAGTACGTCACCTTTATGCACACCAGCACTGACGTGCCCTTCGTCTCCAGTGCTTCCACGCCCACCACTGCCCTGCCTCCACCCTCCCCTTCCCTCGCTTAGCTTGTACCTCGCCCCGCGTAAGTCTACCTCGGGACGTCCATCGGGACAGAGCTTACACACTGTTGGAAGGACGTCTTACGCCCGACGTACGTCCTCTCTTCTTCTCTTCAGAGTTATCCCCAATGCAAGCCAACTCGTCCCGGAGATCTGCTGCTCTCTCATCCTTTTGCACCTGACTCGCACGCGGCGACCGCCATTCCCCATCGAGCGGTATCGAGTCGTCTGTGGCTATCGATGTCCCGCCCTCTGCTCGGCGCGCTCAGTCCCCTCTCCCCGACATCGACATGTTTCTTCATGATATCGATCGAAGGCGGGGCATATGTTCACCACCTCTCGTCCCCGAAGACTCCGCGTTAAATCGACGTCAAGCATAATACCTACCCGCGCCTGGTCTGCACAGCGCATCCAATGTCCTCCTCTCGGTCTCTGCCAGCGGCGGTCCACGTTCGTTGCTTCGGCGCAATAGCAGCGGGCATCTAAGACTCGCAAGTGAGTTATATCCTTTTCTTTTCACCTTCGAATCGAGGTATGTAATGGATCTGCCGAGGCTACTTATTACATCCGTGGAGTCGAGAAAGGGCAGGCGCAGTAGGTGCATGACGATGGCAAGGACATGAGGTGTGGTGTCGTCGCCGCCCTCGTCTCTGCGCTAAAGACGCCGGATAGGTGAGCATTTCCTTCCCTTACTTTTTCCTTTTAGCTTTCCATAGACTTGATTCTCATTCAATCCGGAAATGAAGATAACAGCCGGGCCCTGCTGGTATAGAATACCGGCAACGATCAGCTTTTTGGTCGGACGGAAGTGACCGATACGGGCGAGCGATGTGTCGTCATCGAACCATACTGTGTCAGACTCAATCAAATTGGAGTCGTCTTTCTCTGGTGACAGAAATGAACGTCGGAGAGGGCAAAAATATTCTACATACCATTCAAAGACTCAGAACATGGATCTGGCTCTGCCGAGTCAGAATTATCGCTGGGAAACTGTTCAGGATGTACAAGAATTAGTCCCTACCCGCTACATTATATCCGCGACCCGGAACATCCAACGGCATTGCCAAATTCCATCGAGCTTCGCAGTCCAAATGTGCGGCTCATACCCGACAACGAACGCCCGTGGTGCAGGACAGATGATCAGCGGCAAATGTGGAAGGAATATGCAGTTGTTGAGGGCTCTAACGGAGAAGCCGCCGTCTAGCCCAGATATCATGATGCCCAATACTTACTTAGTTTGCGCTGTTCATAGATAGCTACCAAATCAAGCGTAGTAAGCAACAGACTCTCACAGCCGACCCGGAGAGAGTAGAGTCTGAGCAGGAACTGGAAGGACATGAATTGAATATGGTTGCGGTGAACACCTTGTGAACACCACAAAGTGAAGCGGTGTGACAGAATTTGCCGTGACATGGATGCGGTACTTGAGATCTCGGGTGCGGTTGAGCAGTACCGCTTCGGGTGCGGTGATGCGGTGAAGCGGTGAATTATGGTGGCCCGAACGTTACTACTCACGGTCATCGCGTCCGTGTGATTCATAGCAGCCCCCCGTGCGAGTTCCCCGATAGGTCTTCCCACCCCCATACCCACCTTTTCTGACTTTTAAGCTTCGAATCGAAATTCGTCACCCCTAAGTCGCCAATGCACCATTGTATTTTCAGCGGACGAAAGCGATTGGGCCTTGAGGGTATGTTCTCCCTCTTCTGTTCTTTTTATGCGTAGCCTTCCTCCTTTTTTTCTGCCCATCTCGGCCGCCTTCATTATGTATTTGTTTTCGGGCTATGGCTATGACTCGCCAGCCTCTCAATCCTCCGTTGACCCATCCAAGGCGGGTTCCTATCCGCCTAGTCTCTTCTTCTTTTGGTTGCTTTTATTTCGTCCTTTTTTCCATTGTCACAAAGCCTCTCATTCGTTCTCCTTTCCCGTTCTACTTCGCTTTCCTCGCCTTTCTTGTCAACCTCCTGGATACTGACCGCCCTTCTCCAATCTAGATCCTCTCCCTCATGCACTCTGGCCGCACGCCGACGAAAAATTGTGGATTCTCGTGATCATCTCCGGACGCGCGTTGGACACCTCCCAGCATCCTCCCCCCTCCAGCTCCCCGACAAGGGGATACAATCAATATACCGGTATAGGTGGCGACATGGCGAGTATTCTCTCCCCTCCTAATTGCTCCTTTTCTCTGAAACCTCTCTCTGGTGGCGCAACGTCTACAGCGCGGTACGCCGGACCTTAATACAGTGCCTACGACGGCGTTGCGGTTCACGCGTTTACTGGGCGGGGGGGCTCATTTATTATTCTCGCCTCCAATTCCGTATATCTTGAACACGACTGATCTTGTTTTACAGTCAGCTCTCTTTTTCAAATCCTCAAACACCTTTCTTCGAGTTCTGTACAGCACTTCTTAACGACTGTTCACCTAGGTAAGACCCTATAAAATTCCCTCCGATCTCGGTTCCTTTCCAGACGTTATACGTTGGAATGACTACGGGTGGTGTTACCCCTCTTCTACCGTCTATCCTTACATCTTTTCTTCTCTTTTGCGCTCTTTTTTCCCAATCCATGTACTGTAATAGATTATACTTTCAAGTATTTCGTTAAGTACCGTGATCAGTAATATTTCCGTTTTGAATCTTCAAACCAGCCGGCGCGAAGAGGAGGCGAGTTAGGTCCGGTGCGTGTTTGCGTCGCCCATGACGCCGTTAAGGAGGTTAGTTTGGCCTGGGGGAAGTGTGGGTAAACGAGACGGGGAAGGAGGACATCCTGCATTATATGTTATCCGCTAACGCAATTGAGAAAGGCTAGGTATGGCATTGAATCCACGAATGGGCGCGATTACAACAAGCGCAAGAATTTTAGATTCGGAGGTGGCGAGAGGTTGAAAGGATAGTAAATGGGATGAACCACGCGAATTGAGCTGAAGAACAATGTATTTATGAAGAAACCACACCAACCTACGGTCGCGTAGGAGAGAGCGCTTGGGATGACGGAAACAATTCAGACTAAACACGGTGAGATTTCCTACGGACTTTAGGTTCTGAAGTCTTGATTGTTATTGTAAGAGCCCCCAGGGATTCAGCGGGTTTATTCAGGCCAGTGGACGGCAGAGGATATTGGATTGTTGGGGTGTAATCATATCGGTAAACAAAGGTAAGGAGCGAGGCGGAAAGACATGGGGCGTGGGGAAGGGATGTGGTAATATAAGATAGATGGCGGAAACGATGGAGGCATGGCGGAAATAAAGTAATGGATGCGTAGGCGCTTGGCGGTGGAGGTGGAGGCACCACGGATGCGCGGGAGGGGGAGGCAAGCGGCTCTCTCCAGCTACCTCAAAGCGAAAACCCTAACGCCACCCTTGATAATGCTCGTGCTGAAGGTGTTGAGTCAACTACTCGGTGTCAACCCCGATCGACAAAGTTCGATCACGGCCCCCAGAATAGACCATGGGTCCATGACAGATCCTGGGCAAAATCCAATACGTACCTTCAAGCAGATATGGGCTTCAAAACCTCGCTGTGGATTCTAGATTCTCGGCCCTAACCGATGTTTGCGGAGGAAGAATTACAACTGACGGCGCGGGTGAATGCAAAGTTTCACGCTCGAATTAAAGTACACACGCACACGCGTGACAGAGAAGAAAAGATCAATTAGTTTGGCAGTCGCATGAGGAATAATGGGTGCGCATGGTTGGAAGTGAACACGAGAAGGTTACGAGCGGACGTGGGACGTCACTATCTTTACCACACTTGCCGGACCCTGACATGAAACGATTTCTTGATGTTCATGCAATTATTTAATGATCGCATAAAGAAGGGTTCTTATTTTGGAGCGAACATCTCGCAGCTGTTCGATTGCTGCCGTTTCCTAATCTTCTCGCTGCTCACCCACGACCCCGTGGCCCGCCCATCCTGCTCGCCGTGCTCAACTTGAGAACATGGTCCGTAAAGAGTAAGTATAGTACAGTGGATTGACAACGGTAAACTAAACAGCTATCATACTCTCTCGCCATTGTGCCATGCGGGAAGCACGCTCTTCCTCCTCGCGTTTTCGATCCTCTGCTTCGCGTTTTCGACGCTCCACTGCGGCGGAATTCTGAGACCAAAAGAACATGACGATCTCATCAGGATCCATAACCTCTCCCTCTTGCGCCCCTCTCTGTCCTTGTGCCCAGACCCAGACCCTCCTATATTCCGCGTCGCGCGTTTCTGGATGGACGCTGTCTAGTTGTGCCCCAGTTCGTCTAGTTCGCATGGGGCCCGTTGCGGCTGGCACGGGGAGGCTCGGCCGAGGCATGGTTGGCCGATTTGAGATACCGAGATGCGAGGTGGCGCCGTGACCCCACCATTTCACGGCAGCGGCGCCATAGTTGTAGTGCAAGAGCATGGGTGAAGGCTTCGGAATGTGAGTGTATATCCTGAAAGTCGCATCAGAGTTGTTCGGGACGACTTCCCGCTCATCTGCGGAGCCGTGCAGCCATTGGAGGGTATAACGTTGTCCTTCCGGGTATTTGACATCGTCTTTGAGAGTGCGATTATGGCGGGGCGGGATGTCGTCGACACCAAGAACAACATTGGGCATCTGGTGACGACATGGGATGAGGTAGTCGAAAATCCCCGCGAATAGGCAGCGTACCTTTAGGACAACGACCTGCCTCAGATCAGCCACAATGTGTGCGTTAGATTCGAGCAGCATCCCATTCCGTATGTCATCCACCGTGGTGAGGGTAGACTTATCTTCATCCGCGGCTGGCCGGTTTTTCACAATCAGATCAAACCACTGGCATAAACGGTCATTCGATGACTCTATCCCCCGCCGGACCGCTTCGACCTCGCCGCACCACCGCTGTCCACCGCCACCCGCGCGGGCAACGGCTGCATCCATCCTGCGCATGATCTCCTCGCGCACCTCCTCACACATACCTCCCTTCCATCCATCCATCTCCTTCGCCCCCTATGTCCCCGAGTAAGGATCGAGGGACTCCACACGCCGCATCATCCCGTACCACGTGGCGTCCCCATCACAACTACCCACGCCACTCGCTTCCGACACACGCATGGGTGACGAGCAAGACATCCATGCGAACACCCGCTCCCGGCGCAGGGCGCAAGGACGGCTCGAGGACGAGCGCCGAGTCGGAGCAGCGTGGTATTTTGTCTGCGAGCGAGGGAGCCGGTCAGTAAGAACGAGGAGCATTGGAGAAAGGGAGTACTAGTAGCGGGAAGGTGTGACGTACATGTAGACGTCTTGTCGCCCATAAGCGGTAGAGAGCAAGGCGTCGGATGTCGTATCTATTGAGGGGACGAGTGGCTGGTGTGATGTCAGTGACGAGGAAGAAAGGCGAAGGAACGGAAGGGGAGGAAGGGGAAATCGACGTACCTGGGACAAGCCAGCAGCATTGGATACTACAGGACAGACATCGGATGAGAGCGTCGCCCGGAAGGCCGCAGCGAGCACAAAACCTAGGCGAAGCAACAACAGCGACGATGTGATCTCCGAAGTCCGGCACGGGACGGGTCGAGCGATGTGGCGCAGGTAGCGGTAATGGTGATGAGGGACGTCGCACCGATACGAATCAGATGTATTGCGATTGTATGGCGCAGGGGAGAGGGCTCTAGGGGGAAGACAGATGGTGGAGCGTTATCTGCTGGGGGAGTGAATGAGCGGGCGGGCATATGGATGAGCGGACGGGGCCGTACCCTTGATCGCTCACATATACAGACTGGCAATGTTCGCAATGGCGCAGATACGCCTTCGAGAGAGGTGAAAATAAGATGCCGTCGAATAGAGGAAGATGGGAACGCGGGCGTACCTCGCACGAAGAGTCCGTTGTAAACGAAGGGAAGCAGACGTCGCGTGCCAGTCGACAACGTATGAGCTGTGGCGCCGGTCATAGCTGGCGACGACCCATGCGCGGTGTGGAAGCAAGATATGCGCGCGCGACGAGGACGGGACATGCATAGCTGCCATTGAAGGACATAGAGGGGTTCCAGGAGCGGCAGCTGTCAAGCGTACTTAGATGCTAGGGTTCAGCCGCGCTGGAGAATATCGTGAGGAAGAAGCCACACCTGAATGGTGTTCATGCTCCCAACACAGACCCGACGTTGGCCAAGGGGGGTAGATGATCCCGCAGGGGAGCAGCTGGGAAATTAACGTCAGAAAAGATGAAAAATCAGAAGACGAAGCGCACGCACCTCCAAGAGTAATCAGACCCAGATATTAGATCTCGAGAGGTGGTCCGCGTTTGAGGTTCTTCGGTTACAGGCGCACGGCACCCAAGGAAAGAGGATAAAGCGTGGGGCACAACGAGACAAGCAGACGGCTGGACACGCATAGTGAAATGGAGGTCCTAGTCTTGGTCCTAGTGTAGGACGTGGCAAATGACGATTCTTGTGGACCATACAGAGGTCCACCAGGCCCGATAGCGGTGTCGATACAGATCGCTGGACCCGATTGCCAGGTTCATTCGTCAGGAGTTCATTCATCGAGCAACCCAAACTTGAGGAGGAAGGAGGAATGAGAGCCTCGAAAAGGAAATCTAGCAAGCGCGGCCAAACAGCCCCTTTCTCCGAACTACCATGGTGATGGTAGCAATTCTTAGCGTGCGTCTTAGTATGGAACCAGTTCCTCATTCAGGCATCTCAACTCCTTCCCAACGTTCTGCCTGAAAAAAAAAAAGAGGACCGGAAAATCTTACCGAAAATGGCCGGATAACTAATTCCCTCGGGCTCGGCTTCTGCATCCACTGGGCGCTCTGCATTGGGAAAAGTTAACTCGTCGATCTGTTTCGGTTCTTCAACATATATCGGGAACGCTGTCCAGACCTGGAACTTAAAGACATCGAAGAACAATTTTTCGTTGTGCTATTAAATTCGAAAGCGCGATTTGGTTCAATCAAGTTCCCGTTGCAAAACCTGCCGTTGTCTCAAAGCTGATTTCGTACGCAAAAATTCGCCTCTCTCTGAGGAGAGGATTTTCATGTCTCGCGCCACATTTCCTCGACTCGGATTTCCTTTCGTAGTACTGGCCGATTTTCTGTGAAAAGAGTCCGAGCCTGCTGAATTGTTTCTAGTCTAAGCTGAGCTTCCTTCGCGCGACAGCGTCAAGGGTGAACGCTCTTGATTCCCTCAACAACAACCATCACATTCGTTTCTGAAAACCATTCCACGCGTCTTTTGTGATTGCATCGACGTTGCTGCCAGTGGTTTGGATGATTTCTCGATTTATCCTCAACTGCGTTTTGTAACTCTATTTATTCTTTGGTTGCTTTCTCTAGAAATCTTTCGATGTGGTACTCCTCCGTAAACTCCGCCTGCGAGGAAATAGGCATCAATGATCTTGTCGGTTCTCTGACACGCTATCCCACCGGTCACTGAACGATTTGCACAAGATCTACCGACTTGCGACACTTCCTTCCGGGATCTTGTAACATCCCCGGTTGAGTCGCGAAGACGAAATGGAATCTATCGTCCAGTAGCTTGTGAACGCGACACTACCCTGCCTCTTTTTCGTACGCAAAATTGTGACCGACCCCTCTATGCCGCTTTTGATCTAGGCACGCCCAAAATTTGTTACAGATTCAGCCGGCTTCTCAGTGCAAACTTCCGAAGAAGTGCTGCAGGTCCCTATCCGCCAGACAGTCGTCTTTTCTTATCCATCATACTTCGCTGCGCAACGCCAATAGGTGATATCTTCAAATTGGACTGGTTTTATTTTGCGGCGAGTTAAAGAAGTACGATTCGGTTTTCTTGGTCTGCAACACCCGCCACCAGTGGTACAAATTGTACTTCCGTCAGATCTCCTGAATTTATGACGCTACCAGGTATTTTCAAGGGTCGGTTACCATGTGGGATGGGTGAAGCTGAAGTCCCGTTTGATCTGTGTCGAAAATCTATCTCTCTGCTGAGTCGGGGATTTTCTCGCCGGATGGTCAAGTCCTCTCTACTCTATTTCAGCGGTCTATTCAATGGATACGAAGACAATCCGATGAAGACCTTGGCCGGCAAAACCTGCATTGGCGCGTTCTGACCCACTCGGAGTTCCTCTGGCCCACACGTGTGTCTTTCTACCAGATTGCACTTTAGTTTAAGATCGAACTTAAGTACAGGGAACGAGGACGTCTCCCGTGCTCTGCCAGCTGCTCTGGGAGTAATAGGCACACCCACTTCACCGCCAGGGCGCTCGAGGGTAGCCAGGCTCAGTAGCGACTAAGCTAAACTTCCGTATGCAACAAGGATTTCCGCCTGCGTGGCTCAAGCCCGAATTGAACTGGTGTTGTGTTTCGATCAAGCTCTAATATATGTACATAACTATGTAGCGGCGGTTGCAAAAGTAACTTATGAAAATTAACTTGGCCTGCAAAAACTAACTTACCTTAACTTATGGCTGGCAAGTTAGTTTTGCAAGGTAAGTTAAGTGAAAGTTCAAGATCCACACATTCAAGTTAGAATAAGTTACGATAAGTTCGCCAACGTTAGAACAAGTTCACGGCATGTTAGTATGTACACGCACCGTGGAACCATCTGATGCCGTCTACGTCGTTCCAATTTGAGTTTGACAAGCCTTTGGCAAGAATCGGAGTTACTTTCCGGTCTGCAACATTGATACCTGGCAAGTAGGTTACCACACTCCGACTTGTTTGGGAGACGGTTCAGCCTTACGTGTTGGTGCCTCAGACATCAGTTACGTTCGGCGTCCGAACATCTGACGGCAGCAGATCACAAGCTTCGAAATTCTCACAGTGACTTGCTCTTCTCTTCCTAGGTCATTTGTTCGATGGCCGTTGGCTTCATTGTGTCGTACCAATAGCAAGATCAATGCACCTCTGTTTCGACCGACACTGATGGAATGCCCTGGGCCTCGCTGTGGATTTCAAGTAAGCACTGACATAGTACTGTAGAATTTCGTTCAATTCGGCACGGGTTGTGACCAGTGACCAAAAAAAACCGATTCGGCACTTCGGCAACCGACAAAATTTGGCGTGACACCGACAAAATTTCGGCATTCGCGAAGGAAATTTTCGAAAATTGTGCCTTTTTCGCACCTTCAAGAGGGATTTGGCCCGGATGTCACGGATTTTGCATTCGGCAGCGGGCGCCGTGACCCGTGACCAAGACCAAAATTCGTCGCGGCACAGGGAGTGCGTGACGCGTGACCGCCGAATTGAACGAAATTATACAGTATCGGAAGTGACACAAACCGAGTGAAACGTTCTATCAATTGCTGGCGGATACTATATCTATTTCTTCACCTCTGCTGTGGTCTTGGGCTACTAGTATGAACTATCTGGAATGTCGCTCGAATGTCCGGTTTCGGCTTTGGACAATCAGCTAGTGACACTTCGAGGTTTACTCAAGTTACTGAGTGTCAATCATTTTTCGAATTCGCTGAGGTGGAACGGTAGAATGCAGCTCTCCATGGTCAAATTACCGAATTCAGCTGTCTCGATGTTCACTTGTGCGATTTGGTTCCGCCCACACGTGCTTTTTTCGATCATTCCACATCTTTTTCACCTTCTACCTGGATGCTGAACGCGCTGTGGCAATTCGTCTTCCCCCCCAAGCCCCCAACGGATCCGCCGCCATTACAGCGTCCCCGCAAATATCCTCGGACTCAAAATGCACCGTCTGTTCCGCCCCATGGGCTACACGATGATGCTCGAGCAAATGAGCACTTCGAAGGTCTCGACTTCGCCAATGGATCTCAAATACAGCCCCACCCCCTTCCATTTCGCCCTGAACAATATAATTTCCCTCCAGGAATCCCACAGAACTGGATGAATCCCCAAGCATTTCACGGCACCGGTATGAAGATTCACCTCATTTGTGGCCTCTTGAACTCACATCCGTAGGTTTTAATCCCTGGATGGCAAATTTTCTCCGCTCCTTATCATTTTCACCGTCCCTCACCGCCTGCTGGCCCATACCACAATCAATGGAACTCGGGTTTTAACCCACCGCACCCGTTTATGCCGCCTCAGTTTGCGCCACCTGCCTACCCACTACCTCTGGTGCCTGTGCCTCCCATTTCCGGGCCCAGTGTTCCCACACCAGCGGCCCTATTTGCTGTTCCTCCGCCAGTTCAACCGGATTCTGTCAGAAGTTGATATTAATCTATGGTCCGCCCCGGACCTTCGGCCCTTGATAACAATCATTCCAATGTTAGTTCATTGTCACATGGTACAATTGTAGCTACATATAAGCACACATGCTTGTTCTTCATCCTCAGTCTTTGATCCCACATAGCGGGAGACTGAGGGTGAGTCCAATACTTATTTATATTACTTCTATTTACTCATTTTGTAGTTATTGCGCCTTCCGCGCATTTTCAGGTATTTAATATATAGTCTTTGATCCCACATAGCGGGAGACTGAGGTTATTGCGCCTTCCGCGCATTTTCAGATCTTGTTAGGTTATGGGCCACCGAGCGCTATCGCTCTGAACATACCTTTCAAGCAAGACTCATTGCTCGCTTATTATAGCTAGAAGCATTGCGAGCACTGCCTCGCATCAATCACATGACCCACTGCCGGTACCACCTCGGACTTCTCACAGATGTCAACTCCGGCTTCCCCATTGCTTTCGGGTGCAGAGGGACTGGCCGATGTTCCTTGTCAATGCTCAATCTGAGCTCCGCCGAGAGGGAGTGTTTACTCTTCTGGAAAGAGTTATTCAAGCTCCCACTGCTGCTGATGCTCTCACTGCTGCTGCTGTCAACACTCCTCTCCCTGGTGCTGCTCCTCCCCCTGGTATAGCCTTCAAAGACACACCAGCAGAGCGTAACAGTCGTGCTCTGGGAGTCATCAACAAATTTCTCTCAGCTGAACTATGCATGGAATATGTGGATGAATCAAATGCTGGCATTTTGTGGGCTAAACTACGTGGGCGTTTCGAAGAGGACAACAGAGCTGATACAGCTATGGGTGTTCTTGCAAGCCTCTTTACCACCAAACTTGTGATAGAGAGCGAGCCAGAGCTTATTGATCGCACAAAGATCGAGACCCACATTGGCACTATCAAAGGGCATTTTGACCGTCTTGCACGGCTGAAATATCCCTTCTCTCCAGACCTCCAACCCCTCATTCTGCTTAGCACTTTGCCTGAGGATACCTACTGGACCGGAATCAGAGGGAATATAGTTTCCTCTCTTGGGACTGGAATGACTTGGGACAAAGTCCGTGCTCGTCTGCTTACCATTGGGAAGCGACCCGATGCAAAAGAGGATGAATCTGCCTTAGCTGCAAAATCACAGAGCTCACACAAGGCCAAGCCATCTGCCTCATCTACCAGTGGTGACCACAAGTTCTGTGTCATTCATGGCGAAAATAAATCACACACAACAAATGAGTGCCATCGAGTGAAAGCTTTGGTGCAGGATGAAAAGAAGGGAAATAAATCCAAATCCAGGAAGCAGGGCAGGAAACGCGGTGCTCAGGCAAATACCTCAGCAGCCACTGACTCTGAATCTGAAGAGGAGGATCATAGTAATTATGCTGTACCTGTTGTTTCTCAGAAATCCTATGCTGCCATGTCTGCCTATATTTCGAGTGCCTCAACTGACTCAAAATGGGTCATTGTACTCGACTCTGGAGCATCCCGAGTGATGACCCCAAACATTGATTGGTTTGAGACAGGGACTTACCAAGTTCTTAATCCTCCCAGAAAAGTTCGCTTGGGCAATGACACATTCTGTGATGCTATAGGTATTGGAACTATTTGGTTATCTTGCAAAACAAAGCGTGGAATGACAAAACTCTCATTGAAGCGTGCTTTGCATGTTCCCTCTTTTGGTATCACTCTTGTATCTGTTCAGCAATTAGCCAAAGCTGGATACAGGTGCATTTTTGAGGGAGATGAATGCATTGTTCGTGATTCTCATGGAAAGCGAATGGTAGAGGCAAAACAACAAAAAGGTCTTTATCATATTACTTGCACTCCACTGAGCGAAGATCCACATGCTTTGTTTGCTATGGATATCAACCATCTTCACAGAATTTCTGGACATACAAATTACCAGTTACTTCAGAACTCTGTAAGTAAGGGTAGGCTTGGTGAGATCACCTCCTTAACTGGGCAACCAAAATTCTGTGAAGCTTGTGTGTTAGGGAAAATGAAGAAACTACCATTTTCCAAAAGCCAGACTAAAGCTCGTGGTCCTCTTGACATTGTCTCATCTGACGTTGGGGGACCTGTAACACCAGCAGCACCTGGTGGATTTCGCTACTGGGCTGTGTTGGTCGATCATTGGGGATCTCATGTCTGGGTTTTATTTGCCAAAAAGAAGTCTGAGATCTATAGACTCCTGAGAGAATGGCGACAGCACGTTGAAAAATTCTTCCGTGCGCATATCGCAAATTGGGAGTTCTGTGCAGGCTGGACTCGATTTTTCCGTACAGACGGAGGAGGTGAATTCACATCTCAGCAGATGGAGGCAGAATTCAGGAGACTTGGTATCATACATGAAATAACTGCACCATACACACCAGAACAGGATGGTGTTGCTGAGCGTATGAATCAGACCCTGGTCTCACGGGCAACAACAATGCTTATTGATTCTCGGTTGCCTCGAAAATTCTGGAACTTAGCCTTGCGTGCAGCTGCATATACTATAAATCGCACTCCTACCTCTGCTCAGAATTTTCGCATTCCACATGAGAAAATGTTTGATCGACCAGTGAATGTTCACCATATGCACCGTTTCGGATGTCGAGCTTATCCTCTCATTCCAAAAGAGAAGCGCCACAAACAGAAGTTTGGAGATAAAGCAGAGCACTGTGTCTTTGTTGGATATCATGAAGGCAGCAAAGCATATGATCTGCTTATCATTAACAAAGATGGAACATATGGTTCAATTATAACCTCGAGACATGTCAGGTTTGATGATGATGAACCATCAAATGCAGTGCAACCTCCACTAGAGCCAGTGGCTACTTCTCGAAAGGAATATGAGAAGCTTTCTCAGAGTCTACTGCCCAGAGATACACCATATTATGATGATGATGATGACGAGGACACTCTCACACAACCTATTCCAGGTTCAGTGGGGGGGCCTCAAATCTCTGTGGCTCCATCAGGGGACAGTATGCCTCAGGCTGATCCCCCTTCCTCACCAGATGATAGTCCATCCATTGGACACCCTTCTGAGAGGGGAAATCCACCACTGCGAAAAGTTGCTGGTGTTAGATCTCAACCCTCCCGGAAATCAGCTCGCCAGCGTGCACCTGCCAAACATCCAAATGCTGCATATGAGCACATTGCAGAAGGGCAACAGAGTCAAACCAAGGCTCAGCGTGCAGCAGAAATTGCAGCACGTAAAGATGCATATGAAACATCTCCTTCATCGCCTACAGCAGAACCTGACTCCATCAATGAAAGTGCTGATATACCTGCAGCAGTCCTTCTTGCAAGTCTTGATGATGTTATTGCAGAAGTTTTTGCTGCACAAGATCCTCTTGATCCAACCAGCTGGCAGGATGCCATGAACAGCCCTAATGCTGATGAGTGGACTGCTGGACTCAATGAGGAAATTGCTGCCTTCCAAGAGAATGATGTTTACGATGTTGTTCCAATTCCTGAAGGTGTGAAGCCAATCAAGTCCAAGATTGTGCCAAAAGTCAAACGGGATGAAAATGGTCAGCCAGCACGATTCAAAGTCCGCATTGTTGCCAGAGGCGATACACAGAAAGAGGGCATTGACTACAAGGAGGTTTTTGCTCCCACTGCAAATTTGGAGTCTGTTCGCATCATTTGTGCTCTTGCTGCAAAACACAACCTAGAGCTCGACCAAATGGATGTCTCCACAGCTTATCTCAATGGAGAACTTCAGGAGGAAATCTATATGACACCTCCATCCTGTGTAGATATTCCAGATAGCCATTGCTGGCGATTGAAGCGATCATTATATGGTCTTAAGCAGGCAGGGAGAACTTGGAACCGAACTTTGGATTCAAAACTTCTGAAGCTTGGCTTCCATCGACTAAACTCAGAGACCTGTCTCTATGTCTACAAAGATGGGAAACAGACATGTTTTGTGGTCGTTTATGTTGATGATCTTCTCATTGCCGCCACTTCAATGGAGTTCTCTCACAAAGTCAAAGACCTGCTTTCCTCCAGCTTCAAAATGCGAGACCTGGGCCCAGCTAAATATCTACTTGGAATTGAAATCATTCGCAATCGCAAAAAGCGGACAATTGCATTGAGTCAACGTCAATACATTGACAAAGTCCTTGATCGCTATGGTATGACTGACTGCAAACCAGTATTCACTCCAATGGCCACAGGCATTCACCTTGCAGTTGATGATCCTGATAACAATGAGACCATTCACCATATGGCCATTGCTGAAGGAGGACCAATTGTTCCATACCAAAGTGTTATTGGATCTGCCATGTATGCAATGCTGGGAACTCGACCAGATCTTGCCTATGCTGTGGGAATGCTTGGTCGCTTCAGTGCAAACCCAAAGAGTAGCCACTGGGCTGCTGCAAAGCGACTCCTTCGTTACCTCAAAGGCACACGAGACTGGGCACTGCACTATGATGGAGCTGATCTAAGCATTGACATGAACTTCTATGGTTACAGTGATGCAGACTGGAATGGGGACAGAGATACATCTCGCTCAACTTCAGGTTATGTCTTCATTGTGAGTCGTGGAGCTATTGGCTGGTCAAGTCGCAGACAATCCATGGTTGCTCTGTCATCAACGGAAAGCGAGTACATTGGACTTGCAAATGCTGGACAGCACTTAGCATGGTTGCGATCCTTCTTTGAAGAACTTGGACAGCAACAAAAGAATCCAACCGAGTTGCGCTGCGATAACCGTGCTGCAATCATCTTGTCTCAAGATCCACAATATCGTGCTAGAACTCAACATATACAGCGCAAATATCACTTTGTGCGAGATGACCTGGTTCGAAAAGGCGAATGTGTTGTACTCTGGTATCCGACAGAGGATATGGTGGCAGACATTTTTACAAAGGCACTGCCTCATGACAAGCACTCCAAATTTTGTCTATCAATGGGACTACGGCCTGGGTCGAGTGGGGGTGTCAGAAGTTGATATTAATCTATGGTCCGCCCCGGACCTTCGGCCCTTGATAACAATCATTCCAATGTTAGTTCATTGTCACATGGTACAATTGTAGCTACATATAAGCACACATGCTTGTTCTTCATCCTCAGTCTTTGATCCCACATAGCGGGAGACTGAGGGTGAGTCCAATACTTATTTATATTACTTCTATTTACTCATTTTGTAGTTATTGCGCCTTCCGCGCATTTTCAGGTATTTAATATATAGTCTTTGATCCCACATAGCGGGAGACTGAGGTTATTGCGCCTTCCGCGCATTTTCAGATCTTGTTAGATTCTTCCATGCCTGCTGTCAAGGATGTACTGCACCGCTCAAATCCAAACGCTCCTGCCTCTTTGCTTCATGGTAAGTTCAGTCACTCCCCCGAGGTCATGGAACTAATATGTTGTTTCGTGTTTGCAGAGCACATTGGTGAATCAGATTTAGACTGGCCCACTGGATCTGTGCGTCGAGAATGCAATACCGGCGATGAACCGCACAAGTGGAAGCATAGACCGTAACTGCCCGAGCTTCAAAGACAAGCTACAGTACGCATTGGAGCGGAATCCGGAGGCGAAGTATAAGTACTTCCCGACGGACGATCCCTTGACCTGGGAGCGTACGGATGTGCCGGCGGGGGACCTGAATAACCAGGCAGCGACGTGGCAGGACGGCAGTAGATGGGCAGGCGGCTATGCCGTGTCCGGCGGGCGCGCAGTCGCTACGGGAGGTAATAGCGTGCCCAGGGGATTGCCAGCGCAGACGGCGGCGACGACGCGCTCGCGGATGGGGCCCGGACCATTTGGCGCCGAGGCGAATCGACCCAATATGCGCCAGACGCGGCTCGAGGAAGTGGTAGGGCCGGGGCCGCTGATCACGGCGGTGCCTGAGCAGAACCAGGTAGCGGAGGAGAGCAACTCGGCGAGGGAAACAGGTGAATGTAGGGGAGGGGAGGGGAGTTGAGGAGGCAACATGCGGCACGGACGAGGAGGACGTGGATGAGGAGGAGGCAGGGTTTCGGGTGATTGAGGCACGGATAGCGAAACAAAGGGCAGACAGGGCGAGGAAGAGAGAAGAGCGCGCCGAGCGGGGAGGGGGCATGGCTAACATAGTCTTCTCGGATGATGGGGAACGTAGGCCCGAGACGGGCACAGGGATGCGGGGGTTTGCGCCCGCTCCGTGACGACGACGATTTACCGGCGACCATTGAGGTCCCATCCACAGCCCGGGGGAAACCCGTGGACGAGCGCCGATGATGCAAAGATCATTGAGCCCTATGCCGGCGGGTGCGCGACGTCTGCGCGTCTGGCAGCAGAACATGAACAGATCGCTCATTGCACAGTCGGACTTTTTGAAGTCGCTCAATCCGAACAGATATGATATTGCACTCATACAGGAACCCTACTATGATTTTAACCACAAGTCACGGACTAACTTATGCTTCACCTCGGTATACCCCACACGACACGGCGACGACCCAGGGCGTTCGCGCTCCCTGATCTTGGTCAACACACAGCTCCCATCAGCTTCCTGGTCGCAGATTCCGATCGACTCACCGGATCTGTGGCACCGCCGTGGAACTACGAGGCGCTTTTGGTGTCATCCGAATGGTCAACGTCTACAACGACTGTGACCACAACGAGGCACTTGATGTCATGCTGGCTTTTCTGCGCAATCCTGCCAATGCCTCGAGGCCGGGCCGACCCATCCAATATATCTGGGGAGGGGACTTCAATCGGCATCACCCTATATGGGATGAGATACGTAACCATCACCTATTCACTAACCGCAATGCAGAGTTGGTACAGCCGCTGCTGGATTTGATAGCACGGTTTGACATGAAGATGGTGCTGCCACCAGGAATACCGACGTTGCGCGCGAGCGTCTCGGGGAATTACACGAGGGTGGACAACGTATTCTGCATGGCACCACTCCTCTGTTCGTTCATCTCATGTGATACGGCGCCGGGGTTGCGCCCAGCGAATGCGGACCATTTCCCAGTGCTATACGAGTTGGACATCAAACCGGTTAGGGTCACCCACACACCACGACCCATGTGGAGGAAGACGGACTGGGACGAGTTTCGAGGTACTTTGGCGGAGAAGCTGATACGCGTGCCGGTGCCGGAGGTGCTGGATACAAGGGAGCGCGTGGATGCGGCGTTGCGGGAGCTGGATCGGTCCGTCTGGGAGTGCATTGATGATCTAGTTCCCATGTCGCGGCCCTCACCGTATGTGAAGAGGTGGTGGAATGAGAAGTTGACGCAACTGCAGAAGGGGTTGCAGAGGGCGGAACGGAAGGCGTACCAACACCGGTTCATACCCGGGCACCCGGATCACGACGAGGCAAGGGTGGCGAAACAGGTCTATCGCGAAGCTTTGAAGCGGGTGAAGGACGAGCACTGGGTGGAGTGGCTCGAGGGGTTGGATGCGGAATCGGTATGGGGTGCAGGGCACCTCACAATGGGGCCGCCAACCGATGAGGGGGGTACCCGGATCCCAGCACTGCAGGGGAAGGAACCGGGTATCGCGAATAACGAGGAGGTGTCGTCGAACGCGGAGAAGAGCGCCCTGTTATACAAGGAATTCTTCCCGCCAAAGATGACGGTGTCTACGGTGCCGCTGGACCCGGTATATCCAGCGCCGGCATACGAGTGGACACCCATCTCCGATGTGCTACTGCGGCGTGCGATCGCGCGCATGAAGCCATACAAAGCTACTCGTGCCGGATCATTCGCCAACTGTGTGTTCAAATACAATGCTGACTTACTTGTGCCCTATTTAGGACCAATCTACCGCGCACTTGACGAGCTCGAGTACTACCCAGCGGGGTGGAATCACATCGACAGTATAGTCCTGCGGAAGCCCGGCAAGACCAACTATGCGGTCCCGGCAGCATATCGGCCTGTCTGCCTCACGAAAGACTACGCGCGGCTGTACAACACCATCAAGACTTTACAGCTCGCGACAGAGGCGGAACGCGTGGGGATCCTACCCAGCAACCACTACGGGGCACGGCCGGGGAGGGCAGCGACGGATGCGTTGCATAAGGTGGTGAAAGTGTTGAAAGATGCGTGGAGGAGGGGAGAGGTGGCGAGTGTGCTCTGCATGGACGTGAAGGGAGCATTTCCCAGTGTTGACCTGGAGCGTCTCATGTACGACATGCGGATGAGGGGGGTGCCGCGGCAGCACACAGAATGGATGGCGCGGAGGTACGAAGGGCAAGAGAGTCGCATCGTCTTTGACGACTACACATCAGAGCCATTTGCCGTGGAGGGAGGTCTGGACCAGGGAGATCCGGGGTCGGGTATTGCATATCTGATATACAACTCACAGAAGTGCCGAGTCGGGTGAAGCGTAGCGGGGAAGACGGCGTGGTCTACGTCGACGACAACACTATGATCGCAACTGGGCCGGACTACCACACGATGCACGGGAAGCTAGCAGACATGACGGGACGGGCGGGGGGAGTGGACGAGTGGGAAGTATCGCATAACGCGAAGTTTGGGCTGGAAAAGTATCAGCTCCTCGACGCGGGACGGCAGCCGGTATGGGACACCTTCAGGCCGAAGAAGCTAGTGCCGGTCCGCAGATTTGGCATGTGGCTCAAGGGTCAAGTCGACGGCATCGGTCAAGTTGCTGGGTGTTCACCTGGATAGGGAGTTACGGTGGGGGCAACAGGATGTGGCGGCGGTTGGGAGAGGGCAGGCATGGTTGGCGAAGGTCCGACGATTGGCCAGGGCCTCGATGGGGATTAAGGCAGGGCCGATGAGGAGGCTGTATCTGGCAACATGCGTGCCTCGCATGCTGTACGCGGCTGATGTCTTCCTCAACCCGGCCACAGTCAGGGCGCGGACGGCGACAAAATCCGCAGTGATCAGCAGGATGCGCACGGTGCAGAGGGGTGCAGCACTGCTGATCACGGGCGGTCTCTCATCATCGCCTACAGACGCTCTGGACGCATGCGCGGGGCTTTTACCAGTTCGGCACTTGGTTAACAAGGTGCGACAACGCGCGGCGCTACGACTCGCAACCCTCGACACGGGACACCCCCTGCGCGCCGCGGTGGTCAATGCGGCAAAGCGATACGTCAAACGTCATCGGACACCGCTGCACGAATTAATGGACGAATTCAAGATTAAACCGCAGATGGAAGAAATTAAATCAATTAGGTACGGGACGGACTGGGAATCGGGTATGGCCGTGAGTATATGGAGCTCGAAGGAGGGGGCAGAGGAAGAGCACAAGAACGACAAGGCACGATGGAAAATTTACACGGACGGCTCGGGGATCGACGGCAAGATCGGGGGGGCGGCAGTGCTGTATCGGGACGGGGTGGAGGTAGGAGCTAGCAGAAAGAGGCTGGGGTCGGCAAAGACGCATACGGTATACGAGGGCGAAGGGGTTGGGGGAGTGTTGGGGCTGGGGCTGTTGTGGCGAGAGAGAGACGTGGAGGGAGAAGTGACCTTGGCGGTGGACAGCACGGCAGCGATCCGCGCATCCCAGATCCCGAGACCCAGCCCCTCACACTGGATCTGGGACAAGTGGGACAGTTACGTGCGGGCGGTCTTGCGGAAGCACCCAAACGCGCGCATCACCGTACGCTGGACTCCGGGACACTGCGGCATAGCAGGAAACGAACGAGCAGATGAGGAAGCAAGAAGGGCGGCGCAGGACGGCGATGCGGGCAAAATCCCGAAGACATTCCGAGGAGTCCGTAAAAAGTAACTTATGGGAACTAACTTGTGCGGATGGTTCCACAAGTAACTTGTGAAAACTAACTTGCCCTGCCACAAGTAACTTGTAAGTAACTGTAAGTTACTTGTGGCAGAGCAAGTTAGTTTTTCCCAGGTAAGTTCCGCACAAGTTAGCACAAGTAACTTGCAAGGTGATGGCAAGTTAGATCAAAGTAAGTTTGGTTGTGTTTTGGCCCAACTAACTGGTAGTTAACTTGGGGCGATTGAAGGGGCATTTAGTGTGTGTGTGCTGGGGAAATAGGCTTTAAATTCTTCAATTCATATAGTGACACATTTATATGAGGTCTTGGGCCAGTATCCAGCCTCACCACTGATGAAAACCTAGGAACACCACGAAGAACACCCACCCTATCCACATGTTCGTATTAAGACCATTATATAAGTTGGCAGTAAGAACAGCAGCGATAACCATTGTCTGGTGAAAAGTAAGTCCAGCCATTTCACCTGGGCCGAGCTAAAAGATCTCACTCCGGATGATCCCTTCGCAGAAGCAAAAAAAAGGCAATGTGGTGAGGCATCTTACAGCCTCGGAGACTGTATTATGGTGTGCACAAACCCGAGTCGAGGGGGAGTGCATGCCCACATGATGGGCAAACATCAAGACTTTTGTAAGGAAAGCCGCTGCTGCGCACATCCCTCCCAGCTTTTGCCTTTTTTTTACGGACTCACTTGTGCGGAACTTGCCCCTTTCGGCACGCGTGCCGCAAGTTAACTTAAGTTTTCCCACGGGCTCCAAATTAACGGGTGCGGGACACCCAAGTACAATTACCTCTTCTGGCAGTGTTTCTTGACCAAACTCTTTGGAACCAGGTGCGTTTCATTGCCTTTTGAAGCCGTCTTCTGATATGGGTCCGCCTCTCTAATCACAGTGCCTTGTTTTGATCTACTGATTCGGCTCGGCTCTCTTCAAGTTGCAACCCCTCATTCCTATCAATTCTCATCTAATGGGCTCTCACTAGGCGTTCTTGAAAGTTCCTTGGTGCCCGAGACTTTACCAACCACTCAAGTGCGAGGCAGGCATCATGTTCAATCCATATGTTCAAGCTAGATCTCCTTGCTCCAAGGTGCGTTGTGAACCTGATCTACTAAGAATACATTTGAATCATCTCCGTATCAGTCTTGCTGTCTCTCAAGTTCTACAACGCCGCGGCAGGGCAACGTGAACATTCGGGCATTTGCTCAGTCCGGCTCCCAACCCTTGCTGCAGAAGAGGAATACTGGTCCACTTTGATTGCAAATCATGCACAGACTATGGGGAATCAGAGGATGAGATTGGGCCAGAGAAAGGAGGCTCAGAGATGGACGGTGATACAGTGGTTCAACCAAGCCGATTGGACTCCTTACATCCAATACGAACTGATCCTAGTATAAATCTGAAGAGGATGTTGTGATTAGCCACTTGAAGAAAAAGCCTGGGCTGATGAAACAGCCGGGTATCATTTACAGTGACAATTGACTCAATCCATCTAGAGGCTAAGCCCGCGTGCGGCTTCTTATCAAATTTAACCCAATACGCAATCTTGGTCTTCTCGAATCTTTACCCATCCCCCTGAGCAGACCGAAGACCTGTGAGCTCCAGTGGCGGTGAAACGGTGCACTAGGGTGCGGCCGTGTAATCTAATGAAATCAACTAGAGAGTGAAGCGAGCTAGTCACTAATCACAATCCAACCAAAATCAAAACAAAACACTAATCCGATCCTAATGCTCGTGTGTGTGTGTTCGGGGAAGTAGGGTACGTATCACCCGCCAAGAGGGTGTGCAAAGGTTTTATAAGACTCTGTTTCAATAGCAAACTATGCGGTTTAAGCACGGTTATGCTGGAGTAGCAGGGACTTCACACCAACAGGATATCAAGACTCAAGTAAACTTTAGACTGTTCAGAGCTTTCAGTTTCTTTGTGAGCGGCAGAACCTAGCACTGGCAGCTAGCCAAGAAGCAGAAGGTAGGGCAGACTATCAACAGACAGACGTTACTTCAATATCAACCAACGCTGCACGAATGGCGGCGGTATCAACGAAACGGGGGCGGTTACACAGAAGGTGGACGCTGGGCTAAGGCGCGGACAGTTACACTGAAGGCGGCGGTTTCACTTCTACTAGCACAAACTAGTCTTTAGTCCTGGAGGCCTAAAGCACCGCTACAGGAGACAAGAGAGTACGATTTACACAACAAGTCTTAGTCCTATAGCTATTCCGGGCGCCAGCTTGACACTCATTATCAAAAAATCATGTTTTCCAAAAACCGTTCCCGCAACGATGCGGGAACGCACCGCCACCCGAAAAAAAACCCCATCACAACGATGCGGGAACAGTTTTGGGAAAGGGTTTTGTTCGGGTGGCGGTGCGTTCCTGCATTGTTGCGGGAGCAGTTTTTGGAGAACGTGATTTTTTGATAATGAGTGTCGAGCTAGTACCTTATGTATATAATCCAGGAATATCGCGCGATATTCCAGGCTGAATATGGCTAGCTATATTCACCCCTTACTTGGGTACCCAAGTAAGATCATTCCCCATTCGGCTGCTCCGGAAATGCCTTACCGCTGGGGGCTCAACCTCAGTGCTCACTGTCAAGGCACCCTGTTATTGACGACATCAAGACCACTAGCACTGCTCATAGTATCGGTGAGCTCGCTGTTGTCAACGATGCCAAGACTTTTTTCACTACCTACCATTAATAGCATACAAAACTACTATTACTATCTGTGGTCCTCGCTGTTGTCCACCATGCTTAATAATTCAACATCTGTGCTTGCTGCTGTCGACGATGCCAAGACTATTAGTGGCATATTTTTTTGGTGGGGTGCCAATACTACTTGTACCATCTATAGCACCAGTGGAGTGTTCATTGCTGTGGCCGATTCTTATTGCTCAACATCTCTGCTCGCTGTTACCGACAATGCCCAGACCATCAGTACCCTGCCTAAGTGAGTGGCTATGCTCAGAATTTGTGACTGATGGCATTGATAAACCATGGTCACACTTACATATTGAGTGCTCGATGTGGTCAACAGCGTCAAGACCACTATCTGCCCATGCTATCACTGAGCTCACCACTGTCAATGGCGCCAAGACTATTTTCACTACCTACCATTAATAGCATACAAAACTACTACCGATCTGTGTGGTCCTCGCTATTGTCCACCATGCTTAATAATTCAACATCCATGCTCGCTGTTGTTGACGATGCCAAGACTATTAGCGGCATATTTTTTTTGTGGGGTGCCAACACTACTCGCCCCACCCATAGCACCAGCGGAGTGTTCATCGTTGTGGCTGAACTTTAATTGCCCAATACCTCTGCTCACTGTTGTTGACGATGCCCAGACCCTCAGTACCCTGTACGTAATGGCCTAAGCAAGTGGCTATGCTCAGAATTTGTGACTGATGGGACTGATGGACCTTGGTCACACTTACATATTGAGTGCTCGCTGTTGTCAACAATGTCAAGACCACTAGTACCACCTATAGTATCGACCCTTGTCAACGATGCCAGGACTAATTCAACTATATAGCATTAATAAAATATGAAAACTACTACCATCTATAGTCTTGGTGTGCTCATTGTTGTCGACCATGCTTAATAACTCAACATCCGTGCTCGCTATTGTTGATGCCAAGGCTCTTAGTACCCCTCTATTTTTTTTGGTGGGTGCCAACACTACTCATACCATCCATAGCACTAGTCAAGTGCTCATCGTTGGGGCCCATTTTTAATTGCTCAACATCTGTGCTTGCTGTTGTGGACGATGCCAAGACCATCAGTACCATCACTAGGATGCCAAGTCATGGCCTAAGCGAGTGGCTATGTTTATATTTTGTGACTGATGGCACTGATGAACTGTGGTCACAGTTGCATGCCCATCAGTGCCTGCTGTCGATCAACATCGGTGCCCGCCGTCCTTGACAACATCAAAACTACCACTACCATCTATAGCATTGCTGAGCCCGCCTTTGGTGGGGTGTTCTTCACTCTTACAGACGAGCCAACATCGGTGCCCAAGCACACCAGGATTCGGGCGGCCTTCCAGATTAGGATACTCATCCTAGCATCCCAAAAAGGAAGGCAATTCGAGATATGACATGCGGGACACCACAGATTAGCTTGAAGGACGTTATGTGTGTTTTTAGTGCATTAAGGCTCCTTTACCTCGCTGATATGTCATGCAGGACACCACAGATCAGCTTGAACGACGCCATGTGCTTTCCCCTCGAACTTCCCTGCTTTTATTATTTCAACAACAATAATCTCCAGTTGTCCTTACCAGTGTATGGGCCAACTATTAACCATTCTTTAAGCCGATGGCTCCTGGGATTTACCTCGGAGCAAGGGAAAAGTTCCCTTCTTGCAGTTACTGATTTTTGAGAGAGTTTTCATCATGTAAGGGAGGATTGAGGATTGAGGGTGAAAATATGATAATACTCGGAGAAGGGCTTGATACTCTAAGCCTAATGTTTTAGATAGCTAGTGAGTCTAAACTCATAGAAATCCTGGCGGCCATCGGCTAGAAACTAATATCATCTCGCATCAAGACCTCAATTCTTGTCGAGACCAGAAACGAAACTGTACTGACATATTTGTCGAGGTTGCCTTGAACAACAAATCTTCCTCCCTCGCCGTATTTGGCCGGTGATGTGGAGTCCTGACTCGCTGGACTCGAACTACCCAAATGTATGTGTTCCATATCACTCCAAAATGCCCGACCTGCATGATCGTG
Organism: Mycena olivaceomarginata; assembly: GCA_029378375.1. Taxonomy (NCBI): domain Eukaryota; kingdom Fungi; phylum Basidiomycota; class Agaricomycetes; order Agaricales; family Mycenaceae; genus Mycena; species Mycena olivaceomarginata. The sequence continues at coordinate 164,405 of JARKIC010000144.1, read as the reverse complement.
ATCCCAGCGTGAATTTCGTAAAAATAAACAGTGAATCCTTCCTTAGTCGTCTAGAAACCTGCTACAAACACAGTTTGTGGACAGAAAAGCACGGAAGTATCGGTCTTGCAGCGTTTTCGATTGGAAGTGTCTGATTCCGTCAATCATTGAGTGTCGTAACAGAACATAGCTGCGGCGTACTTTACAAATCAATCAAAAAAGAAAAACTGACGGCATTCGGGATTGATGCCAGCACGGCAAACCAGATCCTAAAGGCAGAGTCCCTGCGCGCGTGGAATATCTCTGAATGTAGTCAGTGCTTTGAATGCAATGACAGTCAGCAAAAGAAGTATGTCATACAATAAGTATTGTGATAGAGCTTCAGCTTCACTGTGCCGACAGATTGGACCTGAGAAAAATTGAGCTGCAGCTTGCGGAAATCTTCGATAAAGATTTCGCCGTGGCGTGAACATGAAGGAAAAACCCGCATCCAGTAATTGGATGAATGTTATGCTACAGGTGAAGGAAATGAAATGATGCAGCAAGGCGAATAGAAGTGGGATGCATGGATCAAAGACAGAGAAAAGACGGACAATGGGTCGGCCAACTCGGACGCAGGAGAAGTACTCGTACGGCAGAGCATAGGATAAGTAAGGGTATGAACCGAATGAAAAGAAAACGCACCTCTGCCAAATAACCTAGCAATGCGACAAGATGTAAGAAGACAGAATAAAAAAAACGAAAGAAAAGACTCGAGGGCTCACCTCAATTGACCAAACAAGTTGATGTCCATCAAGTAATCGAACGACGCTCAAGATAATACCAGTTCACCTTGAGCCTCGAGGTAAGGTCGAGGCAACTTCAATCTGTATATATCAGAACATACAATGAGACACGAGGTATACCTGGTGTTGATTTGAAGGTGAACTGAATACGTCGAAAAATGAAGCAGGAATATGAATTATAATTAGCAGTTGGCAGAAAAGTCAAAATTGACTGGCCAAGACAAGGTGACACGAACGAGCATGGCTTCGTTATCCACGAGCCATTGAAATCGAGCAAGATCAACGAGTGATTAATTACTGCACCAAGATTCAGCAAAATTGGATCCAATGGGACATTCTTACCTAACTAGTGGGTACCATTGGGGGGGGATGGTACCCTCTAGTTAGAGGTGATTTGTGGTATTATCAGGTGTTAGAGGTTGGGCCAATGGCTGACATCGAGATCGCGAGCTCTCGTCACTTTATCCAGAAGGCGATGACTCAACAGCTAGCAAAATGGGAGGATAATGGGTGGATTAGCATACCAGATTGACTCCCCCTCCAAGTCCTGGCAGCTGAACTCAAACAGAGGACTGGAAAGACAACTTTCGGTATTACTGATGAGGAAAGTGACAGTGCTGCCAAAGCCGCGGCTGAAAAGGCGTCCCGACTGGCCAGAGAAGGGTGTAGAAACCAGTCCGAAGTCGAGATCCCCTTCCAAGTGGCTCCTGAGATGGTCTTGAGAGGAGCAAAGCTATCCACGCTGACACAGGCCGTCGCGTACGCTGGGATCAAAGAACTGCGGAAAGCAGCATCACGGCCGGCAACCGCCGACATCAGGAAAACCACCTTTGCCATTTCTCGCCAATTTTCCAAAATTCCTGACATTTGTTCACATTTTCTTCAAAATGTTGAAAAATGGCAGATTGTCAAGAAAAGTTGAAATGGATAGGTCCCTGAAAAAATGCCGCCATTTTTCGAACATTTCTGAACAAATGGAACCAATTGAAACCAAATAGAACAAGAATGGAATGGAATTGGGTACAATAGGGTGCAATACAGTAAATGAGGGCCGGAACTGCAACGAAAACAAATTGCATTTGCCTGCAGATAGTATCTAACAAAGTTCTATCTGTATCTACATAAATCCACTTGCATCTCAACACCTCAAACCAACGCAAGAGAGAACAAGAATGCGGAAGTTTATTGAACAGAGCAATATAAGAAAATGAGCAGCAAGCAAATATGGTTGATATATGAACCTTGCATCATGGGCCGTGGTTGTTGAAGGGCTACCTGGTAGAACACACCTAGGATTAGAAGTAATGCAATGCAGTCAGCAATATAAGGGAAGTTGGGCAAAATAGCGCTCACGGAGAGGTTCACGGAGAGGTCCACAGAGAAGTCGTGACACTGACAGGACGTCGGGTATAAGCGGTGATGTCGGGTGAGTACGCGCAACGTTGGGCGGTGATGCAGGCAAGCGAAGTGATACGGATTATGCAGACCTGGCGCGAAGTGACAGCGGGAATGTTGAGGACATGACATACCTTGCGCTTGACCTCTGCAGGGCCGCGAGAAATGAAGCAGATGTGGAGTGACCAAGTTCAGGTCGAGAAAATCCGGGAAAGGCCCTCCACAACGGCCAGAGACCATTTGGCATGAATAAAGGCTGAAAAAAACTATGTTGGCGAGACTGGCTTGAGAAAAGAAAAGAGAGACTTACCAGCAGTACGCACACACCTACTACGCAGCAGCACAGTATGTCGAAGCTGCAGGAGCTGCAGATCAGAGAAAACCGCTGAGGAACAGTTAAAGAACAAAGGGAAGTGGGGGAAGTGCAGGAAAGACATGGAGGGAAAGGAAGAAGGGTGTGTTACTGTTTACAAGGAAAATGGTTGGTTTTGATGCACAAGTGACAGCTGCCTCGCCTCTTCAAAACCGAAGTTGGCCGAGTCTCGCCTGACTGTGTTATGTTGATGTTACGAGACATTAGGGCAGGCTTTGGCTGCCCTTGGGGGGACAAAGTACCATCGGTTTATTGTAAGCCACTACTATTTTTTCCTATAACTTGTTGAGAAGTACTGGAATCACATCTCTGGAATCTGGTATATCGAATAGGGTAGAATTATGGCTTACTTCCCGAGTTAGTTGCAGGTTGGCCGGGAAATGTCAAGAAATGTCAGCCAAATGTCAACATTTCCCAGCAATTGGCGCCATACCAAAATTGTCAACAAATGGCAACAAAATGTGAACAATTCGCAAAGGGGGTTTTTCCTGATGGACATGATCAAGCAAGTACAGTCAGCAACATTCAGAGAATACAAATGGCTCCCCCCTGCAGCAAAGATCTGGAAGTCAATACAACATAAACACTTCACCCGCCAAATACGGAACTTCCTATGGAAGTCAATGCACAATGCCCACCGGATCAGCAAATTTTGGAAGCACATACCGGAGTGCGAAGACCGTGTGACCTGTCAATTTTGCGGGTGAGACGGAAGACCTTGAGCACATTCTAATAAAGTGCAATCGCCCAGGCCGTTCCTAGATTTGGGACTTGGCCAAGACCCTCTGGCTCAAAAAGCACAACTCTTGGCCCGAACTCTCCCTCAGATCAATCCTTGGGTGTGGCCTGGCCTCCATCAAAGATGACCAGGGACAGCATCTCCAAGGCGCAACACGCCTGTACAGAATAATTATCTCCGAGTCTCTCTTCCTCATATAGAAAATCAGAAATGACTCAGTCATCGGCAATGCCGGAACACAAATCTCTGAGCGTGAAATCCACAACAGATGGTTGTTCAACATAAATCAACGTCTACAGTTTGATTGTGCGATGACTAATCAGAAGAAATACGGCAAGCAAAGCACCCTTACCCCTCTCCTTGTACTCCAAACCTGGAGTCCCATGCTCAAGGATGAGGCATCTTTGCCAAACGACTGGCCAAGAAAAACACCCAGGGTTTTAGTGCGTATCGAGCCGAAGAGGTCTCAGCAGCCTCCTTCCCCGCCACCTAATTGACGGGGTCGAAATAGGTAGGCTCAAAGCCCCACACTGTAGCAAGCAGCTTCGTGCAAAACACGTTTCCCTGGGAGGTGGAATCTTCTACTTCTCTTTTCAGCCGGAGGTCTAGTTCCCTCCAAACCCTTACGCGGTACTGGGAGGCTAACCTATTGTTAGTTGTCCTGGTACCGATTTGTCCTTTGGACAAACGTACCACCAAAAAAAAAAAAAAACAAAAAAAAAAACAAAAGTCGCCTCAACATTCATGGACGTATTGGGAAATTGTTGTGATCTTTTAGACTTGTTCCAAGGGGAGCTATATACGCAGATCCCTGTGTGAATGGGACCAGTTCCTGGGACAAAAAGTGACTGACGGTGGCCATAGGCGACGAATAGAGTGACAGAATCTCCAGAAATCCTCACATACTCACGGCGGAATATTCAGAATTTACGGTCTGCAGCTCGGTGTGAACTACTCTGGAACAAATGACACATCGAGTGGCGCATCGGCAAGTTATTGATTTGTCCGCAGATATCCTCTAAAAATGAGACATTATTGGTATATTACGGGAAGTTGATTACAGTATTATATGCATGCATTGGAATGGCCCGGTATGGACGCAATGTCCAGGAAGTTCAGGGGGATGCCCCTGGCATTGTCACAAGGTGTGGTTTGACCTTGAGATTCGGGTCTGCTTGGAACTCGCGAAGGTGTACAGCAAGCCTAATCGAATGCCAATCAGTAGATGGGCTTACGCAAAAGAATGGATGAAGAAATGCTCTCACCTCTTAGCCACGAAGTTGGCTAATTTGTGGTCACCGGCCCGCATGCCTACGACATTGTAGAAGTTATTAGCGGCGGCACGCATCACGACAATATCGCCTCGGACGTCGAGACGTTTGTTTCTGGGAAGGCGTGTGTGGCGCTTCAAGTAGCATCTGAATGTAGTGTAAGCACAAACACCAGATGGTAGATGGTGGCAGACACGGAAGTGGACATCGTGTATATACGACTGAATGCGGGCGTCGTTCATGACACCCTCAACGGTGGGATTACGCCGAGAGGTACGGATACGATCGGGTGTGGGGCAGCGGACCTCTACCGTAGCGGATTTGGGACGTCCCGAGGCTAGGTAGGCTCACGCTTTCAGGTACTAACAACGCTCAGTGAGCGGGGACAAGGAAGAGGTTGCGCAAATACTTACTTTCCGGGTCGTAGGTTCCACGATGTTGCGCCTATTGTTAGTCATTGAAGGTGGTGTAGAACGGGGAATAATTGGAGTAGATAGAGCACGGAGAACGCTCACCGTTAATAAGTCACTTTAGCATTCATGGACGCTTCGGGAAACCGTTGTAGTCTTTGCGACTTGTTCCAAGGGGGGTTATATGCGCAGATCCCGGGACCAGTCCCTGGAAACGAAGAGTGACCGATAGAGGTGGCCGTGGGTGACGAGCGGAGTGCCAGGCTGCAAAGAGTTCAAAAGATAATAATGCGAGATGCTGAATGTGATACATTCAGCAGCTCAGCGCGAACTGCCATGGAAGTGACGGTTAAAAAATGCCAGGTGGCTCATCGGATCAGGTTAGATTTGCCCCATTCGGCCGCAGATCCCTTGATAGGACCACCGCGGAATACGATCGGCATCCGCATGAGGAACTTCATTCAAGTGGCGGTAAGTGAAGTCTGAATACGTGGATTTGAAATATCGTCCTCCGCAGTCACCCTCGTTCAAATTTTTGGAAAGTAAATATATTGATTTGTACTACGCAATATTCAGATATCTTATTACACAGTCGCCTAGAAAAGAGTGAGAAGTTGACTAGTCACGCAAAAGACTGCGTACGTCGAGGGCGCAGCTCAGTTCAGAGACCAGAGACTGCTTGAAGGGCCTTTCTCCTGGCTGAATTCTTCTGAGAACTGGTTCTAAGCTTCAAATGCGCTTAAAGGAGACAGATCGTCGCCCAATTCTTCTCGTACTCCTTCAGAAAAGGACATTCCGCGTTCATCTACCGAGGGATCAGCACAGTCAGGTCCAGATGAGAAAAGGTGGACATACGAGATTGTAGAATTTTGTCAGACTGCCTTTGTTCTGGTGACTGAAATTGGTCGTTGGGGTGAGGTGGATCTTTGCAAGTCTCTTGATATGCCCCTGCACATGATAAATACAATCCGTGGAACCCAAGGCAACGTCATGTACCTGCACTGATTTCATCCTGTTGTTGCTCCAGTCCGGGAAGAGGTCAGGAAGAGGGATCGTTCCTGCTTGAGTCGGACGCTGAATCTTCGGCGTCTCCGAGTCCGATCCCGACTCGGTGAGGTCGGTGAGTGGACTAGTAGGGGGGGAGTCATGCACGCTAGCGGCAGACGATCCAGCAATACCTGTGGTATCGGTCACAGACGGTGGAATATCGACCCTCAAAGTCTGAGTAGGTTTCGTGGGCGCAGGTTTTGCGGGCGCTGGCTTCGAAGGCGCAGGCTTCAAGGGCGCAGGGTTTGTAGGCACAGACACAGGCGGAGTGATGAACCTTGGAATGTTGTGATGTGCGGAAGGGACTGGGGCCGTCTCGCAGTAGATGTCCGTTGCCCAAACTGAAACAACCATGGGCTTCAGGGGTGGGGAGGACTCGCCGAAGCTACGGACAGCAACAATGTCAGAGAGGGCCATGTCGACTGCAGGCAGGCTCCTCCAGGGCAATTATCAAGGAATATTTTGAACGCCACAAAGAAGAAGGGCCAACAGATATAACAACATGAGCTAAAAGGAGCAGAGCCGCAAAAACAGCTTCGATTGATCTTTGACGGAAAGAAGGAATTTTCCATTCATAGTTCGATTGCAGAATAAGGCCAAGGACTGACTCTCTCGCCAAACAAATGCCACTTGTTCTATTCTTCCATACTCCTCCTCGGACATAAAGTTTCACGACTCACTGCATTCCGAGGCCCCCTCGGCAGGCTGTGCCGACATCGGCTGACAAAGGCCGACGGGGATCAACACTGCTTGCCGCCCTGACGTCGGCCGAACTGGGCCTGACATCGGCTGACGCAGGACTGACAGCCGTCGGCCACCTTCCCAAAATAGGCTCCGGGCATCAGACTGTCAGCTGTCATTGGTTTCCTATAGGTACAATAGACGTTTAGTTATCGTCAGGAACTCATAAAAAGTTTTTTTTTCAAGACTTACGGACGTCGCCAGGGGTTGGCATGGCCGTTCCGAGGGGTCGTCAGCCCATTCGGCCGACGGGGGTCAGGCCAAATTAGGCCGACGACTCCTCGGAATGCAGTGACTGGGATTGTCGACTCATCTGGAGAAAGTGAAGGCGATTTTGGAACTGGAGCGGCCTCGGAAGTTATCCCAGCTTCAAACCTTCCTGGGAATGGTCGTGTATTTTTCGACTTTCATCCCATACTACGCGGATATCTGTATTCCGCTATTTCAGCTGCTGAGGAAAGGAGCTAAGTGGAACTGGGGAGCAGACCAGGAACATGCTTTCCACGCGTGCAAGGATGCTTTGCGGAACACACCCGTTCTCAGTCATCCAATAGAAGGATTGCCGTATCGGCTGTATACAGACGCGTCGGATGCAGCAGCAGGCGCAGCCTTACAACAAATTCAGCCGATGCAGGTGAAGGATCTAAAAGGAACGCGCGTGTTTGAAAGGCTGGAGAAAGCTTTTAAAGCTGGGTTGCCGCCTCCAAAGCTAACTGTTACTCTGTCAGCAAAATTTGACGCCGGCCATAAGGACTTCTGGGGAAGCTCGTTCGAGGAGACCACGATACACGTGGAGCGAGTAGTAGCGTACTGGTCCCGCTCTTTCAAGGGAGCAGAAATCCGGTATTCGACTACGGAACGAGAAGCCTTGGCAGCAAAGGAGGGCCTAGTCAGGTTCCAGCCCTTCATAGAAGGAGAACGTGTCTTACTGGTAACAGATCATTCGGCTTTGCAATGGGCCCGTACATACGAGAAGGCGAATCGGAGACTGGCAGCTTGGGGAGCAGTTTTCTCTGCATACGCTCCGGGGGTAGAAATAGTACATCGAGCAGGACGTAAGCACTCAAACGTGGACCCCTTATCAAGACTTCCCAGAGCGGCGCCTACTTGCATTTTGCCGACAGACAGTGCGGGGGATTCCATAGCGATAGAAAATGACCTAGGAGTAGCGCAAGAGACCTGGCTGGAGCGAGAACCCGCGAAAAGAGCGACTTTTGTAGCTTGGACGATGGAAGAATGCCTGGAACAGGCAAAATCGGTGTTCGCAGTAACTCGATCCAGGTGACAGCAGGACTTACCAGCCGCGGAAGTTACGGTCGGAAATGAAGCGACAGCGGCTGGGGGGGGGATATACTCGAGACCCCCTCGACGACGGGTGATTCGGACAAGCAGAAGGCGACCGAGGAAGACGACGAATTGGACAAGCTGGAAATCACAGAGGAGTACTGGGGGGCACTGAATTATCCTCCGCCGAACCTTCACATAGAGTTGGATCCGGACTTCAGGGACGCCTTCATGAAGGACTATCCGAAAGACCCCCATTTTACGACGCATCTGGAACGACAAGTCCACAACGGAAGAATTCTGGAGACCAGGCCAACGTTACTTCAAGAGCAATGACGGCCTGTTATTTTTCAGGGACGCAGATTATCAGCCTCGCCTGTGTGTTCCAGAAGCCCAGAGAAAGTTTGTGATGGAAGAGGCGCACGAGAACCCTTTTGAGACCGCTCATGTTAGTCCCGAACGTCTGTGGAGGAAGCTCAGCTCGAGATTTTATTGGGATCGGATGAAACGAGACCTGATGATCTTCGCGGACTCATGCCACATATGCCAGAAAATCAAAAATCGGAACTTTACACGATATGGCTATCTCATTCCAAACCCAATACCGTCTAGGCCGTATGAGTCAATATCTCTGGATCTGATCGTGAATCTTCCTTGGAGCGGCGAATTCAACGCTATCCTAGTAGTAGTAGATCGTTTGTCGAAACACGCCTCCTTCATTCCTACCACGTCCGGACTGTCAGCCAAAGGGTTCGCTGAATATTTTGTGACTCACATCGCAACTCGTTTTGGATTGCCAAACAGCATAATAGCGGATCGAGATCCTCGATGGGCGTCAGATTTCTGGAAGGCAGTCGCAAAACAGCTCAAGACAAGGATGGCGTTATCCTCATCGCATCACCCGCAACACGACGGCCAGACCGAGAACGTAAATCGTCAGCTTGAAACGATGCTTCGGGCCTACGTGGCGAGGGAACGCTACGACTGGGCCGATTGGCTGAAGCTATTGGAGTTTGCCTACAACAACAATGTACATGTATCCATTGGCACGACTCCATTCATGTTGCTCTATGGATTCGAGCCGAAAACCCCATTAGAGTTCTTGCTCCCACCTAAACTCAAGAATCAAATGTACGGATTAAATGCTCAAGCTGGCTCTTTCCTGGAAGAATTAGACATGCATCGAGAAAGCGCCCGTCTAGCCATAGCAAAAGCTCAGGAATCACAGGCTAAATTCTATAACCGAGGAAGAAAGGACGTACCAGAATTCAGAGTTGGATCTCAAGTACTGATCAGTCCACACTCCCTAGAGTGGGTCGAATCCAAGGGAGAAGGAGCTAAGCTGGTACAACGATGGATTGGTCCTTTCGAGGTGCTTCAAAAGATTAATCCAAGGACGTATCGCGTGAAACTAGACGACAAATATCCTGGATTCCCGGTTTTCAATTTGGATCATCTCAAGCCGTATGTGGAAAGCCCACCATTTTTGGGAGAGCGAAGCAAGCTTCCTACGACTCGAGACAAAGTTGTGTCAGAAGAATATGAAGTGGAGAAAATAATTGCAAAAAAATACGATAAAGAAGAAAAACACACCTGTGGTTGGTGAGGTGGAAAACTTACGGGCCCCAGCACGATACTTGGCAGACGACGAAGGATTTACGCAATGCACCTGAGATGATGCGTGAATTCTCCAAGACTGCGAAGGTGCAGGTATAGGGAGGTCCGCGGACTTGTACAGCCGGCGTGGCATTTTCTTATCAGATGACCTAGCGCTGGATCTTTCTTTTTCTTCTTTTTCTCTTGACTCCGTCTCTTTCTCTCTCCCTCTCCCCTCATCTCTATCGTACTCGTTATCAGATCTCAGTTTTACTCTTTTATTCTCAACTAGAATTATCCAACGTACTGTCCTCTACGACGTCTTGAATTTCAGACGTTTTCGAGGTGCAGAGGAAGATCGAAGGGCTTGACTTTCAGTCCTGAGATTTCCTCCTACAATGGATACTATCCGCGACCACAGCTCCTATATCACTCCCTCGTTCTCTGAACGAGGCGGAATTCAATGGATTTCTTTTGATGCCTCCCCTGATAAGATTCCGATCGATGCAATGCAAAAATGGCGCACGAACCTTTACCAAGACCGACAATTCAAGGGCGGGATCCTGGATGCGATTGACGATCAAATTAAGCCTGAGTGGTACACGACCAAGCTCCACTTTAGGGGATGGAACCCGATCTCGGGTTTGGAAAACGATATCGACCCCTTACGCCTCTTGTTCACGAACGACTCCGTCCAGCTCGCGATGCAAGAATCAGTCATATTGTATGACAGAGACGGTCATGAGATTCTTGCCTTCAGTGGTTACTTGCTGGACTCCGAATGGACGGATGAAATCATCCGCACGTCAAAGAGGCTGGATCCTATCTGCACGAGCGCCGCCGGTAATTCCCCTTTCTACAAAAGAGGAGGGGGGGCACAGCAACCGCAGCGTTCCAGTTCGAACCCTTACATTGCCAATGTGAAGACGGTTCGAACCGTTTGGTTCGAACCATGCATAGTCTAGGAGCTATTAGAGGAGAAGGATGGTTTGAACTGAAATGGTTCGAACCAATAAAAACAGTTTGAACCGTTTTTGGTTCGAACCATTTTTTCCCGGTTCAAACTGTTTTTTCCGTTTGAACCATTTTGTCCCAGTTCGAACTGTTTTTTTCCGTTTGAACCATTTTTTCCCGGTTTAAACCATTTTTGTCCATTTGAACCATTTTCTCTCCCAGTTTGAACTGTTTTTTTCTGTTTGAATTGTTTTTTCTGTTTGAACCATTTTTTCCTGGTTCAAACCATTTTTTCTATTTGAACCATTTTTTTTTCGTTTGAACTGTTTTTCCCAATTCGAATTGTTTTTTCTGTTTGAACTGTTTTTTCTATCATGTATGAGTGAGATGGCAGACTGGTTGTCATTGTAGATGATCAAGGGGAATGTCACTGGCCCGAAGAGTTCAGCCAGGAAATATCTGATAACCTGTGAGAATATAGAATCCAAAAGAGTGGGGGGGAAGCAAGAAAGTAATTATTATTCACTGGAAGTATGTAGGGTTTTTATACCCTGAGAACAATAGAACAAATAAACTATGCAGGACAATGAAGACCAAGAGATAAATAGTTTCAGTCCAGCTGAAACCATGCAACACCATACCAATGGGCTGTGTGTCTCCATGCACAACATGTCCACATATGTGTCTGTGTATGTGTCAGCTTGCATCTTTCCAACATAACCCTCACTTCCACTGCCATCCCCCAGTTGATGCAGCTGATTTACATCCTTGGTATACAGATCCTCATCTTTGAGACCTGGGAAGGCAAAAGTGGGGTCAGCAGGATTGCAGCCTAGGTTGATCATTGCACTGCGAGCCAATCTATATTTTGAGCTACTAAAAACTGACTTCTGTCTCTGATAAGTGCTTCAAATGAGCAAGATGAAGTTCTCAAGGTTCAACAAAAAATGGTTTACACCGAAATGCTTTAGCAAAACACGGTTCAAACTGGGAAAAAAGCAGTTTGGATGAAAAAAAATGGTTTGTACTGAAATGCCCCAACAAAACAGTTTAAACCAGGAATTAATGGTTTGACAGAAAGATCATCATTAAACCTGACATGTCTCGAGGTTATAATAGAACCGTATGTTCCATCTTTGCTAATAATAAGCAGATCATATGCTTTACTGCCTTCATGATATCCAACAAAGACACAGCGCTCTGCTTTATCCCCAAACTTCTGTTTGTGGTGCTTCTCTTTTGGAATGAGAGGATATGCTCGACATCCAAAACGGTGCATGTGGTAAACATTCACTGGTTGATTGAACATTTTCTCATGTGGAATGCGAAAGTTCTGAGCAGAGGTGGGAGTGCAATTTATGGTATATGCAACTGCACGCAAGGCTAAGGTCCAGAATTTTCGAGGCAACCGAGAATCAATGAGCATTGTTGTTGCCTGTGAGACCAGGGTCTGATTCATAAGCTCAGCAACACCATCCTGTTCTGGTGTATATGGTGCAGTTACTTCATGTATGATTCCAAGTCTCCTGAATTCTGCCTCCATCTGCTTGAAAGGACGCCGGCAATGCATCCTCACTGATTCAGACAGAAAGACAGGAACAGTGATCTAGATTGTCATAGTGTAAATGAAAGACAAGATAGGAATACATGAAAAGGAATAGTAACCTAGATTGTCGTAGTGTAAGTGAAAGACAAGATAAACAAGTACAACCGATGGGAAAGGTTTAAATACTGGGATCATCCATCAAAGATGGTTAGTAATTGGACCGGGTTTCATCAATCAATATAAGTAAGTGCCAGACTTACACTGCTGAGATGTGAATTCACCTCCTCTGTCTGTACGGAAAAATTGAGTCCAGCCTGCGCAGAACTCCCAATTTGCAATATGCGCACGGAAGAATTTTTCAACGTGCTGTCGCCATTCTCTTAGGAGTCTATAGATTTCAGACTTCTTTTTGGCAAATAAAACCCAGACATGAGAACCCCAATGATCAACCAACACAGCCCAGTAGCAAAATCCACCAGGTGCTGCTGGTGTTACAGGTCCCCCAACATCAGACGAGACAATGTCAAGAAGACCGCTGTAGTCGGACAGAATGGCTGGTGTTGCCCAGAAGACCAGAGATCCCGCGGTATCGCAGCGCAAAGGATCGTATAGCGATGGTCGTGGACAAGAGGCTTGGTACTGACTAAGCTCTACGCGACCAACCCCATCTGGACAGCGACTGGCTTACATCCTCGACCCGATATTCCCACTACACCGCGAGCTTTAGTCTGGCTTTTGGAAAATGGTAGTTTTTTCATTTCCCCAACACACAAGCTTCACAGAATTTTGGTTGCCCAGTTAAGGAGGTGATCTCACCAAGCCTACCCTTGCTAACAGAGTTCTGAAGCAGCTTGTCATTTGTATGTCCAGAAATTCTGTGAAGATGGTTGATATCCATGGCAAACAAAGCATGTGTGTCTTCGCTCAGTGGAGTGCAAGTAATGTGATAAAGATCTTTTTGTTGTTTTGCCTCTACCATTCGCTTTCCATGAGAATCATGAACAATGCATTCCTCTCCCTCAAAAATGCACCTGTATCCAGCTTTGGCTAATTGCTGAACAGATGCAAGAGTAATACCAAAAGAGGGAACATGCAAAGCACACTTCAATGAGAGTTTTGTCATTCCATGCTTTGTTTTGCAAGATAACCAGATAGTTCCAATACCTATGGCATCACAGAATGTGTCATTGCCCAAGCGAACTTTTCTGGGAGGATTAAGAACTTGGTAAGTCCCTGTCTCAAACCAATCAATATTCGGGGTCATCACCCGGGATGCTCCAGAGTCAAGCACAATGGCCCATTTTGAGTCAGTTGAGGCACTCGAGATATAAGCGGACATAGCATCATAGGATTTCTGAGAAACAACAGGTACAGCCAAATTACTATGATCCTCCTCTTCAGATTCAGAGTCAGTGGGTGCCGAGGCGTTTGCCTGAGCACCGCATTTCCTGCCCTGCTTCCTGGATTTGGATTTATCCCCCTTCTTTGCATCCTGCACCAAAGCTTTAACTCGATAGCACTTGATCATCAGTTGTGTGTGATTCATTCTGGCCATGAATGATAGAGAACTTGTGGTCACTACTGGTAGATGTCTTTGCCTTGTTAGCACTCTGTGATTTAGCAGCCAACACAGAATCATCGTCTTTATCATCAGATGTCTTCCCCAGTGTAAGTAGACGACCACAGACTTTGTCCCAAGTCATCCCAGGACCAAAGGAGGAAACAATATTTCCTCTGATTCCAGTCCAATAGTGATCCTCTGGCGAGGTGCTGAGTAAGATGAGAGGCTGGAGATCTGGAGAGAATGGATATTTCAATTGTGCAAGATGATCAAAGTAGCCCTTGATAATGCCAATGTGGGCTGCAATCTTTTTACGATCAATAAGTTCTGGTTCACTCTATCACCAGTTTTCTGGTGAAGAGATTTGCAAGAACACCCATAGCTGTATCAGCACGATTTTCCTCTTCAAAATGTTCATGTAGTTTAGCCCACAGCATTCCAGCACTTGACTCGTCAACATACTCCATACGGAGTTCAGCTGAAAGGAATTTCTGAATAGCTCCCAGAGCACGGCTATTGCATTCTGCAGGTGTGTCTTTGAATGCAATACCTGCAGTGGGCACAGTTCCAGGTAGAGGGGTGTTGGCAGCAGCAGCAACAAGAGCATCTGCAACAGAAGTAGCCTGTATGACAGGTTCCAGCAAAGTGAAAACACCCTCTCGGCGCAGTTCCATTTGGTCATCTACACGGAACATTGGCCACTCATCTGCACCCGAGAGCTCAGTAGAAACAGGAACAGCTGTGGTTGACATTGTGAGAAGTCCTAGGTGGTTTCGGCAGCAGGTTGAGTGATTTATGCGAGGCAATGCTTGCAATGCTTCTAGCTCTGATGAGCGAGCAGTGAGTCTTCCTGTAGGTATGTCTTTAGAGCGATAGCGCTCGGTGGCCCATAACCTAACAAGATCTGAAATAGCATGGAAGGCGCAATACTGTACAGGATAAGTAAATAGATGTATCAAAATAAGTGATGGACTCACCCTCAGTCTTCCACTATGTGGGATCAAAGACTGAGGAAAAAGAAGGGGTCTGCATGATTATATCTACCTAATGATGTACCATCTGACTGATTAGGATCTGATAAAGATCGACATCACGGGCCGAAGGCTGGGGCGGACCGGAATATTCATTTCCTGACAGACACGCTATGTTCAAAGGGAGCTGAGGTTCGACTCGTGCCGATGATATGGGCGCGAAATGCAGCATTTTTTGCCCTTTCTCTGGTGAGAGCTTACATCAATCAGAATTGAGCTGGGCTGTCAAATGGTGTATGTGACTCCGCCCATTCAGGTTCTGCCTTCTGTGCGGCACTGCAGCACTTACAGTACCTCCCCGCCATCATCCTAATTCCTCCTCCATGCAGGATCCCTTGATGGGATTCTTCCGATACTCACAACGTTGCACCGTTGAGTATTCCCGGGATTTTGAAGTGGTGAGATGAACAGCACAGCTCATATCGGCCGAAGTTGAACATGAGTTGAACATCGCTGGCCATCCCCGGAGGCAGTGCCAATCTGCTATGCTTTGTGTTGCTCCCATCAGTGACGCATGGCTCTTCTTTTCTCTCTTGCGTTTTTTCGGGGTCGTGTTGTTGGCACCTTTTCTTGCACTTGACCCCTGTATTGATCTCGCCACTCACTCGGTTATTCCTCTTGGCTCCGTATCGCACACAGTGGACCTCGCGATCCGGCGACTCACATTCTCGGAGGACGGCTTGTGACCAATCACGCTGGGTGCGTGTTTTCTCTTCCCACCCTTCTCCTATCTGTCTTCTTATTCCCAATACGTTGGGAACCACCACCTAAGCCGTTGTCTGGGTTCGGGAATCGGCTCGGCACACAGGTGCCTGCATCTTCTGCCTCCCACTCCGCAGCAACTGTGAATCGTTCAACCCTTCGATGATGCTGATCAGCTTCGAGCTAGTCTCTCGCAGCCAGACACTTCAATACATATTTAAACTTGTACCTTGTTGTATTGAAGCTTCGAGCTAGATCAGACACAACCAACGACAACCGTGCTTGCAGATGGAACAAGGTGCGTTCCCCACTCAACAGTATCTCTTCGCTCGCATTTATTTATTACATGCCTTCGATCGCTGGCTCGCTCCGCCCACCACACTCATTGTACTCGCACGGGCTTCATTCGCTCCGTTCTATTCACTCTCGCACTCGCAACTCGGGCAATGTACTTCACCTCTGACACTCGCCCCGGTCTACTTCGCACTCCATCCAGCCCCTAGAACTCTTTCTTCCGCTCCGCCATGCTGGCTTGGCTATTCACACTCGCACTCGCCCACCGAATCCTGATCCTACCTTTGCTTTGCTATCCCCCTTCCTCCCGTGCTCGCTTGCCCTTCACTTCCTAGCCTGGATGCGGCGATTCATGGGGGGTGTGCTCGCCTTAAAAAATGATATCACAAATGTAACTGGCTGACTCGCTCAACCCACTTCGTTCCTAGTCTCTCGCAGCCAGACACTTCAATACATATTTAAACTCATACCTTGTTGTATTGAACTTTGTTCCTTTCTTATTCTGCGACACAGCTAGAGCGTATACGCAACTCCACGGAGGTGGAAGAACTCACTTTGAGAGAGACCAGAGAAAGCTGATGACGATTGTGCAGATACAGCTGAGGGATACACCGGGTGCGTCGCTTCCATTCTTCGCATCTATCTCTCACCTTAATTTCCTCCTTATTCCTTTCGCATCCTTCCTTCTCCCTCTGTTGTCTTTGCTGTTTTTGTTCGTGGCTGCTAATATTCGCTGTGTCGATATAACATTGGGACAGGATCCTCTTGCTGTCCCCTGCTTCGCATTCCCGTTGCCTTTCGTTGTATCCTTGTTCATTGTCAGCCTCCCTTGTCCATTTTTTCTCAAGAAACCTGCAGCTTCCACCCCGCTTTCTCTCCTTTCTCCCTTCGCTTCTCTGCTCAACCCATGCAGGTCCCATGAATGGGGGTGAGAGTTGTGTAACGGTAGGTGTGTGGTGTGCACGCAGGCGCGGGGCATGTGCTTTCTGGCGGCAAGTATATCTCATTGTACTAGTTGTCCCCACTGCTGAACCGCCCAGCAGATGGCGTGTGGTCGGTGCGGGGCGCGCACTATTGCTTCAAGCTTGCCGGCCTTGGGAGAAGATTGAAGTGCATGGACGTTGCTCGAGAAGGGCGATTTTCGGAAGGTTAGTCGTGAGAGTGATTCGGTGGCCAGAATAGTAAGAACCATCATAGACCATCACTTTTGCCTACAGCGAGTACAACCCACACATCCATCTATGTATATCGAATTTGAGGCCTTCGTAGACCATGGTGGTCACCTCTTTTGAGCGGCCTTGAATGGGGCCAGGAGATTTTGCCACCAAGTGCTGCCAAGTACCGCCAAGTGCCGCTAGTCTGTTGTTACTGTCCCATTTCGTTCAATTCGTAGGGCACTTTGGCATGTGACACTGAATACGAATTGATCCTTTTGTATGTGTGTCTGGGACCCATATGACTTACGAAATTTTTTCGTATAAAATTGCCCCGCAGGGCCGCCGGAGCTGATTTTTCGGGTCAAACTGTGGGAACCTTTCGTATGACCCTTTTGTGATGCTGTGACCTACGAAAATTTTCGTACGATTTGAGGCTTGTGACCTGTGACCATACTAATTGAACGAAATGGCACAGTAAGCACAGGGTCCCGATCAGGGTAAGCGCTTGTTACATAATGTGCACAGCCACAGTAGCTTTGAACCTACAACCACGGCACCGCTACAAGCGGTTTCTGCCTGTTTCAACCACTAAAGGGACTTTCTTACTATTTCATGCCTTCTGGATTTCATCCAGCATTTTAAAGCACTATTCAGGGTTCGGTACTTCAGCAGAGCGTGCAGTCACATGATATGTTTGAGGATCTCTAGCACCCCGTTCCGCAGCGTATCAAAAAATTTCAAGCAGATAGGGAGGTTGGGAGCATCTCCATGAGTGTATTTCCATAAAATCTAGTCTTAATATTGAGTCTGTAGGCACAAAACATCGAAAAGCGACCATATGGCTGTGCAGATTATGTAACAAGCTTTTACTCTAATCGGACCCCACTGCTTGATTAGGGATCCCCACTGTAACCGTATACGGTTACGGCCATAAACTTTACGGGCGTTTACGGTAGGCTACCCGGCCGTAACCGTAACCGTAAAGGGTCTTACGGTACGGTACGGTACAATTTACGGCCGTTTACGGTCATTACGGCCGTATGAATTTTAATTAAATGACTTTAAATTGATTAATGGGTAAGTACACATTCTATGCTACAAGGAGAGCGTCCTCGAGGTTCTTCCTCTTCAGATGGAGTGATGCTTGACCAACATTAAAGTGAACATACCTTAATGCGCTTCCACGCCAGTAAAGAAGTCAGTAATGCCGTAAATGCACTGGTGCGCTCTACTGTCGCACTACTGTCCTTTGTAGCTTTCCAGGATTCAGATTTGTCGGTGTGTTTCACAAGCATGCTGGTGAAGTATAGTGCAGGGCACTCGGGCCTATGGACTCATCCCTTGCTCGAACCTGAATTCAGGTTCGGATTTGGGTTCGGTTCAAGTTCGGATTCAGTTCTGAACCTAATCACAACAACACTGGTATAGCACCAGAATTCTGCTGGAGGCAAATACGCCAGCACTGCAGAAAATATGCGTTGAACTGGACTTAACCACATTATTAACATGTGACAACAACGCCATAACATTAAGATGTAACGGGTTCTGCAGAGACAAGGTAAGTGGTTGGAAGAGAAGCGATCTCAAGTGATGCATTCCATGATGGAAAACGGCCTTGGCGAGAGGTGGCAAAACGACATGCGTCGTGTCATTTTCTCGTCGGCCGAGTGATCGAAATCAGGCCATTTAATGAGTTGAATTACGGGCCGTATACGGCCGTAAACTTACGGCCTCATACGGTTCTGTTTACGGTCCCGACCCGTAACCGTATAATGGGTCCCAGAAGCCCTTACGGTACGGTACGGTGCACCCGTATAACCGTAACCGTAAACCGTATTATACGGTTACGGTGGGGATCCCTATGCTTGATAACAGACTTCAATATATCGAGGAACGAGATCAGAAAACATTGAAGCGTCTGGCTACGAGAGACTAAAGTGCCGCCACTGCCACCACTGGTGGCGATTGGAAGTAGAAGAAACTAATTGTTACGCTGTGGTTGTGTCAGCCAAAGCAGGGGAAGAGGGAATGAAGTGGGGTCTTGCGTATATCCCGCATCTGACGCATTTCGCGTTCGAAAGCCCAGATTCACGAGCCCAGCGCTGCACGAATATCCTCGGCTTGAGTGCCACTTTATCCGCCCCGGGCCGATGGTTTTGTGCGGGGAAGAAGACGTCAGGGGAGACCATAGGCGATGGGAAACGAACGTAGCGACGTAGAGACTTTATCGTGGGCGCCCGCGGGGGATGAAGCGCCGTAGGTGCTGTGAGTAAAGAAACATAGGATGGCGACGAAGAGGAGGTTTGACTATCGGCCAGGGCAGAATGACCGCGACAGGAATCCAGCGTTGTGGAGCAACACCCACCGGCAGGACAGACACGACATGTGTCAGCGCCGGAATCTCAGATCCAATGCCTCATAAGTACTACCTCGGCGTCTATCGCAGGGCGGCGGAAACGTGCCCCCCAAAAATAGACCTGCCACGAGGCATCTTGTGCATGCCAACGCCCACCCCAGCCATGACCTACTACAATGGCCTCACCATCCAATTCACGCTTTCCCGCGGGCGCAAGCTCAGCTGGATGAACGAGCTACGCAAGGGCCTCTACCCGAGGCAGATCCCCGTGCACGTCACCGTCTTCCCCGTCTTCTCACTCGATGAAGACGAGTACACCGCGCTTTTCGAGAGGCTGGAGGAAGTGGTGGCGCGGTTCGAGCCGTGGGTGCTGGGGGAGTGCGGGGCGGAGCAATGTAATGATTGGGTGGCGATTCGGTTGTGGGAGGATGGGGAGGAGGATGGATTCAGTGAGATAGTGGCTGAGCTCAAGGACTGGTGCGTCTCTCTCTTTGGCACCGAATGCAGTGAATGGAAGCTGAAAGCGTAACACAGGGTCCCCGTCGGCGCGGCGGAGGAGCCGCACATTACGGTGTACCGCGGGCCCAAGAGCGGAGCGTACATACCGTACTTTGGTGAGTGGATGGGGACGGCGGGAATCCGAAGGCGCCTTGATAGGCTTGTGGACGAGTACAGGGCAGAACATGGTGGAAATGGGCTGTCGGTGACGGTGACTGGGCTGCAGCTCCTGCACAAAGGAAAGGTGGTCGGTTCGTTCAAGTTTACGGGATACGGCGAGAAAGGGCTCTCGTCCGCCGCCAAGTACCTGACCCCGATCGGAGCTTCCATTATGTCAGACACAACGTGGGCCCCCGTCATCGCGCGTTTGAAAGCTGCTTTCAGTATTGAGCTGGAGGCAGCCATGGAGATCATGGACGAGGAAATCAGGACACAGTACGAAAGTGCGTGCCAACCCCGGTCTCATCCTCCACTGCTTTATGCTGATGTTTCCCCTCCCTTTCTTGCTCCCAGAGCTCGAAAAGGAGATCATGAAGTCGCTTGAGCCGGCGTCCTCGTGGACCGAAACGTCCGCTTCCTCCACGAACAATATGAGCAAGTCGAAGCATTCCGTGTCCTCCGGGGCGTGGAGCGCGAAGACGAAGCCGTCAAAGAAGTTCACGGAGACGATGAAGTCGGACATGAAAGTCCCCAAGACGAAGACGATCAAGGCCAAGACGGCGACGGCGGGTCAAAGGCGGAGAGGAAGCGCAAGGCAAAGAAAACCGAACCGTCAGACAGCGAGTCCGACTATTAGATACAGAATGCCCCTCTCTTGATGTCGTGTACTCTTGGGTGAGTCACTCTGGCACTCGGTTTCAGCACCACCCACCTATTACCTATCCCAAAGAATTTTTTGATGCACCACCCGCCGCACGGACGCGTTTTGTAACCGGCAGAATGTCCGAACTTTTCATAATTCACTGAGTCAGTGTTGCCGGGGTCGGGTTTAGAACCGATTCTGAACCTGCACCGGACCCGAACCGAACCTGATTTCAGGTTCGGAGGGTGATTCTGGACCGGACCGAACCTCCAGGTCCGGTCTGGGGTTCGGGCAATGTTGAAATTTGCCGAACCTGTGCGAACCTGTGCGAACCCGTAATTTTCGAAGGATGATTTCCTCATGTATTTGTGTTCCCAGAGGCCCATGAAGACGCAGGCTATCATTACTTCAACTCAATCACTGCGCTGCATGCAATAAATGGCGGCCGTCCCATATCCACGATTCGTATAGGAAGGAAGGTGTTCCGGAAAAAAAATGTTTTCTCTTGGGAAATGTCTTATTACGGTGCACGCAGTTCAGCTGGTACGTCTGTCCTGTACAACTCTCTCAACACACAACCAATTTGTCCCAGCAATCCGAAGCATTTTTCTGTGTACCGGCGGATGTGCGAGAAGAGCACAAGGGCCCTCTTCATCGGCAGGAAACCCCGAAGGATTTTTGAGGTACGGAGTCCGTTTTGCACCTTCCACTCACGACACGATGATATATATTCAGGGAGGATCAAAAGCAAACGACTCTCGAAAACTTTGCCACCAAGACTCCTCCATTCAGCACCCCAGGACTTCTCGATCACTTGGTTGAACTGATCGTGAGTGAGGATGATGTTCCTACCTGAGGTTCCTGGCCAGATTTCAATCACATTCAATACGGCAGAGACGTGGCGCAACATGGCCGCTACTGAGAAGTTCGAGAACATGCGCGACTCAATCAATTTTCATGTTCTCCAAGCATCTATATAAGAAAAGCTGTGGTTTGGCTAGCTAAAAGTGGCGCCTGTGGGAGCGGTTTTTTGAGATTCCTCCATAGTGTGCCGTGATGCATACGGCTCCACCCCATTGTCAAGATGATTGGTTTGTTCCCCAAATAAATTGCCGGTGGAAGAGAAACCCGTACGATGGCCTCAGGAAACAGAGACAACGGCAGAGCTGCACACCTTCGAGGACTGAGAAATGCTGAGAGGTTGAAGCAGGACATCTGGACATCTGTATTATATAGCTACGGCGTGCCGCCAACCACTCCACCGAAGTGTCGTGATGTTGGATTGTCCATTCAACTGTTGGTTTCTATTTTTAAAATGTTGGGAGGTTGAACGTCGAGCGCAATCTATGTAGACAAACATCAAAGTGGAGCAAATCGAGCGGCAAAACCGAATTCAGTAAGTGGATCCGAGTTCGTCCGGATGTTGAATTCTTGCTTGATTCTTGCATCCGACCCCACAGTGATGTCGAGATGCGGGCTTCGCATTTCGGCTGTCGCGTAACGGGCAAGGGGAGACAGGTAAATTGCTGAATAATAGAACTGGCTCTGGGGCGACTGAACTGAGCCTAATCGAAGGCCGGGGCGCCGGCTACTGGAGACGAGTGACCATATCTACATAAGATCAAAATATCAGTGAGACACGAGTGAGCACTGAATAGGCATGGGTCAAGTAAAAGCCTTGACAAAGCATTTAATCCGAGAGCTGGGACATTAAACCGACGCCCCTTGAACAAGTTTAAGAACATGTCCGAGATGCCTGATGGGAAGAGAACAGATGAATCTAAAAATTGGGAAGGGTGATTAACACATTGTTGCTTACCTGGTGAATAAATACCGCAAACACAGGATCGGGTTCACAACCTACAATTCGTTGAACACAGAACTTTAGGCAGAAAAAATATCACTTGGTCTGGGAGGTTACCCCACTAGAGAAGACCGGAATCTTGAATGAAGCTGAAACTGTTATTGGCCACGAGGAGTGAACCGAAGGTTCCCGATGAGCGGCATCTTCAGCCACAGATATTGGGGAGATTCATGAATTCAGCTTGATTACTCTGTAAATTTTTCCGCAGCCGTAGCGAAGCACGGGCCAACTGCTAGTTGGACCCAAACATCAAAACCCCATGTTTGAAGCTTTTCAGCTGTTGAAGAGTGCGTACCGTAACGGCTACATCAGCGCCACCGAGGATGCTATAAATCGGGTCGTTGAAGCTTCAGATTCTTTGGATTCGGACGACGATACTGATGTTTAGTTCCGTTTCAGTTAATGGAGCTGAAAAAAATTGCGGTTCATTGAGGTTCGGACAGGTTCAAAAGCGGAACCGAACCCTTTCTGGACTGGACCGATGTCCGGTCCAGGGTTCGCGTTTTTTGACTGAACCGGACCCCGGGTCCGGTTTCGGGGTTCGGAAATTTTGGCAAAGAACCGGACGGCTGCGATGGTTTTCTCGTGATGAGGCATAGCAGATATCTAGAAGTGGACGCAATGGCGAAATTGACCACCTTTAAGTTCGTAGTTTTGTTGAAAGAAACGTGATTGTGGCTCACAATTTTTTTTAAATCGACAGAGTAGCATCTTCACAATCAGCCGCTCTTCACATGGAGCGGGAGGGCACATGTGCCCGAGGTTCACACGGAATGGAGCGGCGCGATCCGTTGCTTCACATGGAGCAAAACGGCGCGTGGGATTCATGAAGATACTGTACCATTTCATTCAATTCGCGCGGCCTGTGACGCGTGACAGCTCGCAACGAATTTCGGTTTTCGCGAATTGGCCTGGGTTGCCATGACACCCAAAAAAATTCGCGTTTTTTGTCGGGAACACCTAAATTTACTAGCCATTTTTGGTCTCACTCCAATAGATGTGGTTGTGCACCCAATATCTAGATATGGGCCGCCAAAACAAGCCGAATCAAACATTAATTCAACATCAATTGTACATCAGTTTCTATCAAGTCTTCTCCAACTTCTGAATCAGTCTCGCCTTCCATAAGCTCAGTAGAACTCATAGTAAATATACAGCAGCACAATCCAATCTCTAGCAGCTCAATTATTGGTAGTACAGTACTGATGCCAGTGAAATATCTGGCGGGCCCAATACTGGACTGTTGATCCTCATCAATGATCTCAGTCAGCCTTGATGCGAAGGTCACATCTTTCAGGCGGCTAGATCTACCCAGTAGTAACGACAGTAATATCCTGTGCAACTGGCTTGTAACCAGTAACACATCTTCAGTTCAATCTAATCAGTTAAGGTGCCACTAGATATCCAGTGGCCTGATATTATATTTAGCGGCCTGATAAAATCCAATGGCTCAATACTTTGGGTCTCTATTAGATATCATAATATATCTGGCAGCTTGATTCTGAGTCATTGTTTGACTTCCTAGAGGTATCCGGCAGCTCAAGAATATCCAGCGGCCAGATAATATCTAGTGGCTCGATACTAGGTCACTCCCAGAGCCTGCCCTAAAGTCATGTCTTGACTCCAACTTCATCTTTAACATCTTCAGCAGTCGTCAGACTATCCAGAGACCGTGTGAAGCGGTAAGTCAAAAATTCTATTAGTTCCCTGATAGTTCACCTCCAGTACATAAGACAGTAGTTTACCACCACTGTCTTTAGCTCAGTGTCTGAATATCATAGTCACATTGTAAACAGCCTTTGGGCTGTCTTGACAAGCCTACTCAACTCTTCATAATTGGTTTGTTACACTGACTTTTGGCCATCAATAGTGTAGCCTACCACCCCAGGGAGGGTGTACACTCATAAGCTAATGCCTCACTTCTGCCCACTAATTGGTTCAAATGAAATAAAAACGGGTGTTTCATGCATGAATTGGTACACACCCTATCACCAGTTGCAATCAAAATATCCATAGTAAGTCAAACAGTTGGGAGCACACCCAAATTTTATACACGGAACATCATTTTCTCATCAAGATCCAATGTGCGCCCATTTTCGATTTTTTTACAGGGGGACCCCCCCAAGCCTGGTTGTAAAATAGTTAATAGGCAAACTGCCTGTGCCACGGAAATGCCATGGCAGGGGTGCCATGGCAGCTACCCAATGGGTGGCCAGGGAGAAAAATGGGATTTTGGCCACCTGTGCCACTGATTTTGAAGGGTTTTGGCAGGGGGTCAGTAAAGCGTGATTTTGTGACAAAATAGTGCCATAGCTGCCACCAAACCTTTAGACCCGGATCAGTACCAAAAATGTGACCCAATTAGTGCCATGTATGCCACGGGTCAATTTTAGCAGGGTCAGTAAATTTTGTGACCGGGTTAAATAGCCACCCGTGCCACGGGTCAATTTTAGCAGGATCAGTAAATTTGTGACTGGGTTAAATAGCCACCCGTGCCACGGGTCAATTTTAGCAGGATCAGTAAATTTTGTGACTGGGTTGAATAGCCACGTATGCCACGGGTCAATTTTAGCAGGATCAGTAAATTTGTGACCAGGTTGATTAGCCACGCGTGCCACGGGTCAATTTTAGCAGGGTCAGTAAATTTGTGACTGGGTTGATGAGCCACGCGTGCCACGGGTCAATTTTTGACAGAATCAGGAAATTGGGGGCCGAATAGCCATTAGTGCCACGGGTGACATGAAAAGGGATTTGGTAATTTTGAAAGGGACATAGTAAAGACTCTGCCTGTCTGCCATCTCTGCCAGTTATCTACCTATCCCCTGTTTGTCCAAGGCTAGCAATGCAATTCCCTCCATCACCTCCCCGAGTTCCTCTCCCCCGGGCATCCTCACCCTCATCGTCATCACTGGAACCATCTCCGTCAAGCCAACCGTTTTGAGAACCCTCATCGTCACTTGCAAGGTCCATGTCAACATCCATGGCACCTGAAACGGATGTTGTTGAGGCAGGATGCGACTCCCGGGAGACGGTTGGTATCACATCAGTCTCGGGGGAAGGTGAGGCAGAGGTGGGGTCAGCCCGCTCCCCAGGTGTCAGGTCGGCAGTAAAGCGGCTTCCAAGTTTCTGGCGGATAGCATAGAAGCACTTCATATGAATCTCGTCATATCGTCCACGTTGCCGGCGGTATTTCCCAATGAAAAATGCGAGGGTAGGGTCTTCTGGCAGAATCTCGGCCTCCTTTGCCAGCAAAAACTCCCTCTCATCCTTCATATAGGTCACAACACGTCGGATTTCGATGTCGAGTTGCTGAATCTCCTCCTTGCTCGCTTGAGTTTGTGGTAGCTGTCCAGAAGCTGGCGAGCAGCTGGGTCTGCCCATGCCCTGATTATGGCGTTGCCAGTGGGGTCCCGAAGAATGTCAAAGTCTGCAAGAAATGCGTAGTCAATGACTTCCTCCCACGACAAGTGTTTGCCTTGGAGGGTCCAAGGCCAATGCAGCCGAATTGTAGCGCTGGAGGGCACTCCGGATTGCTTTGGATCGAACCTGGAGGGCCTTGGCAATGTGTTTTCGCACTTTGTATCCTGAAAGGTCTATCAGCACTGCCCCTCAACAGATTGGACCACATACCTAGCCCTGATTGGTTTACCTTTGTCAGTTCTAGAAGTCTTTTCACCACCAATGCCTCTAGAGAGTCTACTGCCCCGCCTATACCGGCGGTTGACTACCAGCTCAGCGGCGTCGGTCCACTCCTTATCCTCTGATGTCCATCGTACCTCGATAGACAGGCGACGCTCAGTGGCCTGAACTGCCTCGACCGCCTTGTTGTAATTCTCACGTGCATGCCTCCTTGTGTTACCATTCGCTGTTGAGCCCTCTCCAAAGGCTTCATCAAACTTCTCCCTGATGAACACAATGGCAGTTAGAGCTACTGAGTCTTATTGAATCCATTAAGACCCACTTTCGATCAGCCAGATTAACCAGCAACTGGTAGTACTCCATCTGGTCCGTTTCCTCCTGCGGCTCCTTCAGCAGTGTGTTGAGATAGGCCTTCTCTTCCTGGATCCTACTCTTGAGCATGTCCTCTGTCACTCCGGCCTGTTCCATGGCATATTTCAGTGACTCTTCAGTGTCCAAGATTTCGATAGCCTGTTTGTAGTTGTTGACCAAGAACGTGCCTATAAAATGATGAGGGCTGAATATGAAGGACATCCATCACTCACTGAGATTGGCATATGTCTCGAAAGTGTCAAGATGGGCAAAGTAGGTCCATATAGTCTGCCTTCGATGGAAAACACTTGCATATCGGACCGATCGTGACAGGCCATTCGAGCGGGAAAACAGCCGTTCTGCACCCTCTAGGTCCTCAAGTCCCAACCCCAGAACGTAGGTGGCCAGGTAGTCTAGCTGACACTTTCTGTTGTGGGCATGACCATGGAAGGCCCCTACCAACATCTTGAGGTTCAGCCGGGCAGCTTTTGGACCGAGTGGTGAGTGCCGGATAGTGGTACTGTGACCACAGCCAATGTCATATCCAATGCCAAGGTCCGCCCCAAAAGCATCCAAGAGGGCATTGACAATGGCGAGAGGGTATTTGGCCCTAAAAAATGTCAGTTAGTTGCCACCGATGCCATCCATGCCACAGGGACTTACAACTCCCCGCTTCGTACCATGTCTGCCACCAAAAGAACAAACCCATGCCGACAAAGTGCAACAAATATCCCAGTCTCGTCAAAGATGCCCCACATTTTGGCAGTGAGCTCCTCGGTGAGATTCTTCCACCTCTCCTCACAGCCTGAAGAATTCTCCGGCTCATCACTGATCTACAATATCGAAATCAGCCCTATGCCATGTGTACCACGAATCCTATTGCCATAAATGCCACGTACTGGGATTCCGACCTCCTCAGCAAGTCGTTCCTTCGCCCACCGATCCACCCTCTCACGGGACATCAGGTAGTCACCACCCGCATTTGCAGCTCTGGGATCTGCACACTCAGAGTCTCCTCAATGAGCTACACCATCCTCATTGAACCCTTTATCTTTCCTGAGGATGCGCTTGAGCGAGTCATTACCGTCCATGAGATGCAGCATGGCGAAGATAAGCTTGTCCTCCCCCTTCAGCTTGTAGGTGCAGGCTGGGCATCCATTTTTGAGGCGCCAGTCAGGTGCATCGCGGCCGAGTGCCGTCTTCACATGCTTCTCGGCATTATCCAAGATCTCCAAATACAAGTCAAAGCAGATGGTGAATCGTTGAGTGCTGTAGGGCTTAAAGGCCGTGCCATGAAGATCCGCCAGCGTTTTGATCCAGGCTTGAACCCCAAGAGCTGGGCACCGTAGGCGTGCGAGACGGAACATCTCTAGGACACGGATTGACACAGCCTGCTTGGGCTTCCATGGTGAGCAGGGGATCAAGCCCTGCCCAACCAGGCAGGAGGCGATATATGTGTCTGTACTGAGGATAGGTGCATCCACAGTATAGGTATCTGGCTATAGCATTAGAACTATTCCACTTGAAACAAAACACCACACCAAAAACATCGACAACCATCACCCTGAACTCGTTCTCCACCATATCGTCTGAAGGGGACACTGGTCCCTGTGCCATGCCATGCTCTCCCTGAGCAGCAGAAAATGCCATATACGCATCCCCCATTTCCTTCATCTGAGCACGGAAGCCAAGGACTCGGCGCTGAACCACATCCGACCGGTATCGCGTGTCCTGATGTTTCCTAAACACGCCTTGTTTAATGCATTTTAAAGCATAGACAAAGCGAGCCCACCGTCTGGCTTTGCCATGCAGGTCGTCAGATAATGCCTGTGCCATATCCTGCATCTCCCCACCCCCATGGCTGATATCGATGGGGACAGCACTGTCAATCACGTCCCCGTATGTGAAATCTCCATCGTCATCCTGCCATTCATCTCCCTCCTCATCAGGGATATCATGAATGTTGTTCATGGTCTTCCGGGTGCTGGCTGACCAGGTTAGCAGCTCAGGTTAGTGATACTGGTGTGGCTTTTCAAATAAAGAGCTCACCTCGTTCCTGCTCTTCTATCTCCATTTGCGTCCTTTGCTGAATTTCTGTCCGTGCTTGGGTTGTCAGGACCTGTAACTTGAGACTGGCCACTTCAGGCTACCCTGGGCAGACCCCTGTAGGGGCCTTTTTTTCCAGGAGTTAACTGCCCTAAGGGGGGGTCATGCAAGGCCTGTGGACCACTCCCATGGGCCAGCCCAGTGTTTTACACAAAATCACCATGGGCCAGCCCATGGTGTTTTTCATGGGCTAGCCCACCCCACTGATGACAGGCCCAAAAGTTTTCATGGGTTGGCCCATGGGTCCATTTTAGTGCCAGGACCCCTGGCACCAGCCCAGCTCAAAAACAGCATTTTGGGCCCATTTCTGGGCCATTTTGCACATTCCTTGGTGATTCAAAAAGCCCTTGCCCAGGGCTTTTATCCTATGCATAAACTATCCATATCCAGGTATATTTTTTTGGGGGCCTGTTCCAGTTAGCTTTCCAGTCGCCTTTCCAGTTAGCTTTCCGGTTGCTGTTCTGACTGCATTTCTGGTTGGCTTTCCGACCACGCTTCTGGTTAGCTTTCCAGTTGCCTTTCTGGTTAGCTTTCTGACCATGTTTCTGGTTAGCTTTCTGGTTGCGTTTCTTGTTGCGTTTCTGGTTAGCTTTCCGGTTGCCTTTCTGGTTAATTTTCTGGGTGCCTTTCTGGTTAGCTTTCTGGTTGCACTTCTAGTTAGCTTTCCGGTTGCCTTACTGGTTAGCTTTCCAGTTGCCTTTCCGGTTAGCTTTCTGGTCACCTTTCGGGTTAGCTTTCTGGTCACTCTTCCAGTAGGCTCTCTACTTGTGTTCCATTTATACAAGAGTTACTTCCAAGTTTAAATTGAGCAGCCTATTGCCTCTTGGTAGGCCTTCATTTATCCCTTTTCTTGACAATCTGCTCAGTCACTCTGTTTTGTGAGAGTTGAAACACCTTTTCTGACTCTGTTTTGATTACATCCAGACTTACTTCCAAGTTTGAGCCAATGTACATTGGGCTGGCCCATCCCTTTGTTTACAACATGGGCTAGCCCACCCATGGCTACAATTGTCAGTGGGCTTGCCCACCTTGGTTGATTTTCACCATGGGCCAGCCCACTCATTTTCATAATCTATGTGGGCTTGCCCACCGTATTTTATTTTTCAACATGGGCTAGCCCATCCACTTTCATAATCTATGTGGGCTTGCCCACCATGTTTTATTTTCAATGTGGGCTGGCCCACCCATTTTCATGCTCTATGTGGGCTGGCCCACCCGGTTTTATTCTTTATTGTGGGCTGGCCCATCCATTTTCGTAGGCTGTGTGGGCTTGCCCATACTCAAAAATCAAACAAATAAAAAACACCAACTTCAGGGTTTGAACTCAAGACCGTTGGACAAGGGATTGGTCATCAACTCATAAGACAACATATACCACTACACCAGGCAACCAGTGCCATTCAGCCATTTATGACACACACATGGTGGCCCACCATTCACCCCTCAACTTAGTCTATTTTCCACGCCTGTCACTGTCAAATTAACCATCATTTATCGCCGGCTGTGGGAATTTATTTTGCGTTTTGCGCAACAACCAGGGGCTTGTTCCCAGAACCGTCAATACAGTCAGAGAGCTCTCGGCAAGCTCTATAACTTTGATTTTGACTATATTTTTAGACACAAACCACCAACTTCCTTTTTTGGTCACTACGCTTTTCGCCCAAAAAGGAAATTACAGTGTTTTTCCCTTCCTTTGGTCAGAATCCAAACATTTTGGATGGTCTAACTCATTGGTCAGGATGAGATTCATCATAGAACATGATGTGAAGCATACCCAGGAGTACTACACCTCTGTGAGAGGCAGATAATGGGCAGCATGATTGATTCACCTCTCCAGCATCATATCTTCATCATATAGTGAGACAGATGTCAAGAAACCACTCCAGAATACTAATGAGTAGTATATATGTGTACCTATCTCACTGGAATGGACTCCCAGGATGAAAAGCAGCATGCTTTGATCCTAGCCCACTATGCCATCATTGCTCCATTGCCAGATCATACATTGATCTGCCATGTCGAAAACCCTATCATAGAACAGCCACTATGTGTAAGAACATGTCTTATGGGTGTTTGCCCACGGAGCTGAGCCATGAGTAAAGATCAAGTGTGTTAATGTGTTTCCATGCATTTTCACCTCATTTGGTCTGCATACAAGGTTCAGAATGGAGGGAAAGAGTTTAGCAAACATTTCACTGCTCTTCCCGATGTCCAGATCCAGAAACTGCGCCAATATATCTGCTTGAAGCTTCAGAATGTCACATGACATTTTTCGCTTATTTGGTGAATAGGGCACCATCCATAGCAGCTACAGCAAAATAAACACCCAAAATGAAAAGAGACATAATGAAAGATCAATATTCAACTGTATCCCAAGAAATCTTGCCACGTTTCAGGGACATGGTATTTCCGAGTGCATAAGTTCAACAGCAATATAAAGTGCACTTATTGTATATGGATGAAAACACTATCTGGCCAAATCTTGACTAAAATCCTTCAAATAAAGTGTAATATCGGTCTCTCATCGTGTCTGATGAGTTTTCTATTGTTTATATTGCACTATTACCTCTGCATGGACTCTAATTTACCAAGAAAGCGAAAAATGTCACTTCAGATTGTGGATCCTCAAAGACATATATTGGGATGATTCTTGGCTTTCTATGTTTCGATGCCTTGTAATATTCGGTTTGAATACATATCCCGCATTGCTCAATTGTAGCACATGTAAAATTGGCTGAATAGTCATTCTGAGCATGTTCACTTTCAATAGGGGACTTAGCCATGAATAATTGAGCTGATCACCTCCCACATGTGTTTGTATAGATAGTATGGAGCCAAGGATCATAAATCCACCGACTTGGCTGACTGGATGCCATCAGAATGAAGCCATCATGGTGTTTCAGAATATGGTTTGAATATGCTCTCTGGATTACTGGAGAGTTGTTTTAGCATGTGAAGGGTGTGTCTATGACATAGGAATATATTGTAGTAGTGGTTGGATCATATTCATTGGTCATGGTGCCAAGATATCCATGATGAGAGGTGAATCAATCATGCTGCCCATTATCTGCCTCTCACAGAGGTGTAGTACTCCTGGGTATGCTTCACATCATGTTCTATGATGAACCTCATCCTGACCAATGAGTTAGACCATCCAAAATGTTTGGATTCTGACCAAAGGAAGGGAAAAACACTGTAATTTCCTTTTTGGGCGAAAAGCGTAGTGACCAAAAAAGGAAGTTGGTGGTTTGTGTCTAAAAATATAGTCAAAATCAAAGTTATAGAGCTTGCCGAGAGCTCTCTGACTGTATTGACGGTTCTGGGAACAAGCCCCTGGTTGTTGCGCAAAACGCAAAATAAATTCCCACAGCCGGCGATAAATGATGGTTAATTTGACAGTGACAGGCGTGGAAAATAGACTAGGTTGAGGGGTGAATGTTGGGCCACCATGTGTGTGTCATAAATGGCTGAATGGCACTGGTTGCCTGGTGTAGTGGTATATGTTGTTTTATGAGTTGATGACAAATCCCTTGTCCAACGGTCTTGAGTTCAAATCCTGAAGTTGGTGTTTTTTATTTGTTTGATTTTTGAGTATGGGCAAGCCCACACAGCCTACGAAAATGGATGGGCCAGCCCACGATAAAGAATAAAACCGGGTGGGCCAGCCCACATAGAACATGAAAATGGGTGGGCCAGCCCACATTGAAAATAAAACATGGTGGGCAAGCCCACATAGATTATGAAAGTGGATGGGCTAGCCCATGTTGAAAAATAAAATACGGTGGGCAAGCCCACATAGATTATGAAAATGAGTGGGTTGACCCACGGTAAAAATCAACCAAGGTGGTAATGTTGCCGTGACTTCGTGCCTGAAGTCGCTAAGTCGACTTTTTCAAGTTGATTTAAGTCGAGTCAAGTCGAGTCACTTGCGTGACTCGGCTTGACTTCCAAGTCATTCATGTCGACTTGACGCGACTTGAAGTGACTTTGAGTCGGGTTTTGATATCAAAATTCCAGAGTAGTTATGTGGGTATAATAGGACGATTTCTCCCTATGCTGAGTGCCTTGACGAGGGTGAACAGTGATCTGTATGCCTGCGGGCTGTATTGATGAACCAGCAAGGCAAGTGATGCCCAGGAGTGAAAGTCGAGTGTGATTTACAATAATCTGTTCCCATTGGCCAATAACTATGGTCTCAGAAGAACCTCTCTGTGTGATTCAAACCTGTTCAAGGTCAGAATCGCTTTGTCTGATGCAAGACCGCGCAGATCCAGGCAAATGGTAAATGGAGGCCCATGTACATCTCGATTTCACTTCTGACGAATGGTACAGGTAGACATCAACGGACATGCCTACGATCCAAATGAACTGCCAGAACTGGCTTAGTCGTGTATGATTTGCTATATATAAGCCTTCAGCGCTGACTAGAAAATGGGTACAAACCGACCACCTAGGCTGGAGAATCATGAAAGATGTTCAACTGAAAAGTAAAATGGGGTTCCAGGACCGAGTACCATACCTGACGAACGTAATTCGCGT
Source organism: Mycena olivaceomarginata (assembly GCA_029378375.1). Lineage (NCBI taxonomy): Eukaryota > Fungi > Basidiomycota > Agaricomycetes > Agaricales > Mycenaceae > Mycena > Mycena olivaceomarginata. The sequence goes on along the minus strand of JARKIC010000144.1, from coordinate 131,385 downwards.
CCTGTTTATCACCACCGAGGTGGTTTGGTACTGTTATGAAGTCTGTTCATCGAAGAAGCAGGGCTATGTGGAACACCGGAGAAGAGATATGAAAGATGTGTTTCATACATTTACCAAGAGATTTCCACTGCGAAGCGTGGGATGCAGAAATCTCAATGAATGATATATGAAGAATGTTTGGTCGAAGAAGCAGGGCTATGCGGGACACCAGAGAAGAGATATGAAAGATGTGTTTCATACATTTATCAAGAAACTTCCACCGCAAAACATGAGCATGTGGGATGCAGAAATCTCACTGAATGATATATGAAGAACATCTGGTTCGAAATGATCAGCTGCTCACGCACTAGCTGATGTGAGCCTTTTAGTCCTCCCTTGCAGCAGCAAAATTCCAGGACCCCATACTTTCATGGACAGAGACCAACCCTATGTGCCGCTCTATGTATATGCGCATCTTGAATTTAACTGTGAGGTCCTCCACCATCTGCACACAGTGAACACTCAAATTGCAGTGCCTTTACTTTGATACATGAGCCTCAAATCTTCCTATTTATAAAATTAAGCCTGTCGGTCCGAAGCTCTTTAATCTCCACTCATCTCCGCTGATGCTACACCCTGCGGCAACTTGCCCCCCGGTGCCGGAGTACTCTTTTTCCCGGCACATAGCCAAGCAACCTTCGGCACTGGCGGCATTCAACGTCACCCTGGCACTAACATTGACAGATGGCTCCCACCACCCCACAACAAAGATTGCCGTGGCGAACCAGTAGGCGAACATGAAAACAGTGCATATAATAAGAACAAAATTTCAAAAAACAGAGTCAACTCAACTCAGTTCAATTCAACTCAGTATGAGATAATTTGGATGTTGTCTTTCTTGCTCCTAATTGCCTACCGCTTTATTCAGTTGCAAAAACTAAGGGAATGGCAGGCCGCAAAGCGGCCGACCAGTCTCTTATATCAGATCAACATCGAGAGTGGACTGATTGCTGATACATGAAATTATAATGAATAGATGGGCAGTTTTGACTAGGATGCGTCCTGTCCTCGAGCATCACATCGCTCAGAAAAGTCAACACCCAGTGAGTTCTACTTATTTTTAACGTTGTTTCAGTGTATAAAAATGCAGCTTCAAGCGCGGTAAGACTTCACCCTCATGCCTCCTCGTTCAAAGCAACCTCAAGAACTTCCTCAGGCTGCAGATGCCCCCACCGCACTTCCAGCTCAGGGTCGGACGTCTCAGCGATCTACCCGGTCCTCAAATTCTTTACCTGGCAGTACAATGCCTCCCGTGTTGCCGAATCAGGGCCGAGCACCGTCCACAAGACGCTCTTCCAATACTGCGTCATCCGTCCCATGTATGCCCCAGTATTGTTCGCTAGTGTGTGCTGACTATACTAACATTTTCAACCTAGCTACGCCTCAGGCAACCGGCACTGGACCGGCTCATGCAAGAGCAGCGTTGAATCCCATTACAGAGGAGACGGTAAGCGTTATTTCAAGTCCGTTTCCATTCCTGATGTCCATTATTACAGGGTTCTCCTCAAAACACTTTTACATCTCAAACACCAGCCGCCCGTGTGGCTAGCCATCTGTTGGGGCGATTCGATGCTACAACCACATCCATGGCGAGCCCTGGGCCTCGGCGAGGCAATCGAGGCCATTACAGTGACGATGAAGACTCACCTGACTCGGAGGACTTGCCTCCTATACCCCCGCCTCGACGTCGAACGAATATTCGACCCGGACTCGAAGGAGAGCCTGCCAGAGGACGCAGTGCTCCTCTCTCGTCCTCTGAGCCTATGGAGGATCTGAGCGAAGCACTCAACACGGTTGCAATCAGCTTAAATTCCGACTCAGATGATGACAATTCACCTATTCCCGCACGTCGAACTCAGCCCAGCCGTCAACAGCGGCAGCCTGCCCCAAGACGAAATGCCCGTACTGCGACTGGGAGCATACCTGGGCCGACAGGCCCTGCAATGGCGGCCACAGATAGATCGCATGGCCATATTATTGATGCAGACAAATTTGCCTGGAGCACCGATGACACTCTGAAGAACTCCAAATCCCCAGATGCGAGCTATTTCTTTGGAAAGAATATCGAGAGTGGGTCCTACAAGTGTAAAATCTGCCAGTATGTTCCTTCAGTCTCGCATCCTCTGTGCAGGACGCTGATTTAAACTTAGGCACGTGTACAAGGGCTCCTGTAGTCTTACCACACGACGTGAACATCTCGAGAAGCGCCACCTTCAAGAGTACTTGGAAGTAATTGGGAAATACGGATGGTCGAATATGCTTCCCAAACACCGACTTTCAGAGCTTTCCAAGCAGCGGGCAGGGGAGCTTGGTCGTGTGCCATTCTCAAATGCGGAGCTTTTGAAGCGACTCGTCAAAGTCATTGTCTCAAATGATCTGGTTGGTGATTTTCCTGGCTCTTAATTCTTTGAGTTAACTTGATCGTACACAGTCTATAAATCTCGTTGAAAATCGGGACTTTCGGGACCTGTTGCTGTTTTTGAGGGAAACACTTCGAGATGAAGATGTCCCTCACAGAACCAAAATTCGAGAGGCTATAATCGATGCCTGGATTCTTTACTATCTTGACCTTCAATCTCAATTGCAGGTCAGCCGGTTTTATCTTCATTTATTCTGGATATAAAACTTACCAACTCGTGTCACAAGGCGGCGCTTGGGAAGCTCTGTTTTACTATCGATATTTGGAGCAGTAAAGGTCTCAGCCCATACCTTGCTATTACGGTGCACTGGCTTGCGCAAACTGCCAGCAAGCAGTTGGCTTTGCAACAAGCTCTGCTTGCTTTTCGGAGGATGCGTGGGGCTCATAGCGGACAGCGCATTGCTCGTGTTGTTTTCAACATCCTTGATCAGGCCAATCTTCTGCACAAGGTATGACCACACTCCGCTCGACTATCAGTCCTCATTGTAGTTCTAGATCGGACATTTTACTATGGATAACGCCTCCAACAACCAAACATTTATGGAATGCCTCGAGCGACTTCTTGCTGAGCGGGCCATCATCGACTTCTGTGCTAAGAATAACTATATTCGCTGCTTTTCGCACATTGTTAATCTGTGCTCTCAAGCGTGTATCAAGGCAATGGAAGCAGACGATGATACCAGCACCCAGTATCCGGACACAGACACGGATTCAGCGACAGAAACAGACACACCAGCGACTCAGCCCCACTCGCCCCGTCAGAAAAACCCGGAAATCTGGCCCAATTTGTCGCGCAAGAAAAACAGTAGCATACATTCGCAAATCAGGTCAGCGCCGCGACTTATTGTTGGAAATAATCGAGGACGGAAATACAACCAGCCTTTGGACCACTCACAACGACCAAAATGTTCAAATTTCAACAACTTTGGTGCCCGTCACTGTGTTGCCTGATGTCCGTACCCGTTGGGATTCTGTCTTTTATATGCTTCGACGGCTGCGCTACCTCCAACAGGTCAGGATATGATATCAATACTGTGCATCTTACCACTTACGCAACATATAGCCTATTCTGCGGTTCTTTGTTCTGGATAAGGATGCTCGGTCCTTTAGAAATCTCCTGGAAGCATCTCACTGGACTCGACTTGAGCTTCTGGAGCTCATCCTTGAGGTATGTCCCGAAGTTTATTGTCTCGTTCTGTCGCATGCTGAACCTTAATTTATAGCAGCCCCATGCCGTTCAACAAGTCATGTCAGCAGAAAACACACCTGTGTTAGCCGGTGCTCTTCCAGCCTTCGAATTATTTGTTGACTCGTGGAAGACAATGGTGAAGGACACTGACCTGATCAAGGAGAATGTTGTGCAGTTTATCGAGCCAGGCCTTACCATTGCCAAAAAGTATTACAATCGATTTGGTGACACCGATGCATACATCATTGCAATGTGTATGTGCTCCATCTCTAATCGATATATTACATTAACATCGGATTCACTAGTCATCAACCCATCTATTCGATTCGCATGGATCGAAAAGAATTGGGAATCCGAAGATATCAAGACAGCTCGGGAGATTATCATTGCAAAGGTTGGTTATCATTGTGTGACATGTGGGAGGCCAACTGAATGAATATAGTTGGAACATTATTGCGAAATGTCTCAGGGTCACAACTCCAACGCAAAACACTCCTGCGGGCTCAGGTTCTCGGTCGCGGCAACCATCACGAACTCGAGCCACCGCAGGACCTTCCTCGAACCCCACGCTGCAAAATCGCTATCGGAAGCCACAGAAAGCGCTTGATTTTTCGGCCCACACCGATGTTACTGCAAGTGAGGGAACATGGTCGGTGGAAGAAGAGATGCAGAACTATCTCAGGAGCCCGATTCCACCTCGGAAGTCGACTGATATGGTGGGATATTGGGGTGTATGGTTTAATATCATGCTACACTCGTGCGTTTCTGACTGCTTTTTAGAACCACGGCAGGACACAGTGGCCAACAATTTTTCTTCTATTTGCCGACTACTGTCCCGTTCAGGCTACGTCGGTCCCATCGGAACGCGTGTTTTCCTCGTCTGCAGAAACAGATACCAAACGTCGGAATCGCATTAGCCCTATCCTGATGGAGGCACTACAAATGCTGAAATTTTCATACAAAAAGTCCCGCTTGAACTTCATGGCTGACTGGCAGGCACCGGCATTGGGAGATGATGAAGAGGATTGGCTTCGCTCTCTAGCAGCCGCATCCGAAACGGATTGAGAGGTTGTTCGAAAGGGCCTTTTCATCACTTGCGAAGATGTGGAAATTGAATATCCTGTGATGCCCGAGGATCAACTGGAGTAAATAGCTATGCGCGTCCATCTATAAACTGTACATTTCTTGTATACGTCGAATCCTATTTATTACAAGCGGCTGCTCGGCCGCTTTACGGCCTCGCATCCCCTCCCTGATGTGTGAGTTTTAGAGTTGCATGCCCCTTGCTATGAATTCTTTCCGTGGTTTAGAGGTGGTTCGAAGCAAATAAATCAAGCGCGGAAGATCTTCGGGCGAAGAAGCTGATTGACAGATGGCGGAGTTTGAAAAGGCTTCAGACATGCTTAATTTTATAAAGAGAGAGATGATCTAAAAAACGAACTCTGCACAGCAAAAATGCTATAAAGCTTTAAATAACTACCAAAAGTCGACTTGAGTCGACTTCAATGGCTTGACTTGACTTGAACCCGAAAAGTCAAGTCAAAGTCGAGTCAAAATGCGACTTGTCGTGACTTTCCAAGTCGAAACCCGACTTTTCAAGTCACGGCAACATTAATGCCCAGTCGGTTATCAAGCCGAAGGTATCGCCCGAGTCTGACTGGGACCCCTCCGCGCGCATCGTGTTTCCCACCACTGGTGGTGGAATCAAGCTCCTCGAGCAGACGCCTTTGCTCAAGGCTGTACTCACGGACTGTATAACGCTGGCAACTTACGAGCTCGCCTACAAGGACGGATATCAGGCAATGCCAGCTCGGGACGCCTTCATGTCAAGAATCATTCGTCGTGTCGCCAAGAAAACGGCTGGCGCAGTGCACATCGAGAAGCGTGCCAAGAAGGACATGAAATTCTGTCAACGTCTAAGCCCCATAGTACGTGGTGTCGTGTTGTCTCAGGGCTGCTACTTTATTTCCTAGGTCTTGACTCGAGTCGGCAACGTCAGGAATGACCTTCGCAACGCGGCCATCTCGAAGGTCGCAACTCTTTACGAGCTCAACAAAGCCGGTATCACCCCGTCGCAGATTCGATCCATCGTGAAGCAGCTGTTCACTGATCAACGCTATATTCTTCCCTACGCAGCTGAATCATCGGCCCCTGGCACTGACGCGGGCGACATAGCCGCTGACGCTGTCACCGGCGACAACGTCACAGTTTCTAAGCCACCACCCAAAGTTCTTAAGGTTCGTCTGTACTATGTCCACGCGTATGATGACTGACCCATTCGCGCCAGGTTTTCAAGACAGATAAACCGTTCTTAGCCCCAATAATCATCGAACTCATCCGTGAGATCTGGTGGAGCAGTCACAAAGCGCTGGGCTTCAAGCATGTGAACGACCTCAAGTCAAATAGGAAGGACCGTCCAACTGAGGTCGTACTGCCGGATGGCATGATATGCCTGCCTGGTGCCCATGTGCGTAGGCGTGAATTTCAATGTCGTCATTCTGCTGATCCTTATCTTTGGACGTAGGCTTTTGCCGCTCTTCAAGGCCTGGCAAACCGGTGTTTACATCCCCGCCCCCGAGTTCAGCCAGGGTCGTCTTGAGAGCACCTACAAAAGTTTGGTCACTGTCATGGATGAGCAACGCAGCAAGTCGCCGAAGATTTTTAACAAGCTGATGCATGATCTTTACTTGGCGGTGGCGTACGTCTTTAACCTTTATTTGCCGAGTTCCACCGACTAATCCCTCGTGCACTAGCAATTCACCTTCTGGCCCGTCGGCGGCGTCTGGCTCGGCGAACAATGTGATCTCTCTGGCCATTGATAGTGATTGATGTTGATGTTTCTTTTGTATTCTTCGTCGTATCATATCTATTGCATTTGGTACCATAATTGAACTTGCTTGCGCTATCCTGCAGTATTCTGAGCCAATATAATGAGATATATCAAATAATTTCTGCCAATTCCTGCGAAGGTTACACGCAACCTGGGCTGAAATTTGTCGAAAAGTACGCATAATTTACATATTTTTGCCGGGGGTGACATATTTTCTCAAAATTGTGATCAACTGTGAAATTCAAGCAATTTTCTCGCAATTTCAGAAGAAATTGTGAAAAATTTCTGTGGGGGGTTTCCCTGATGCGGTACTCGATCCCGTCGACGATTCCTAGACATTATAAACAAGATCTGTCGTACAGGGTTGTTTAGCGACTGACGATAATGTTCGTAGTTGGAGGTAATGTTGAGGCTACTGAAGATATAGTTGCTTGCGGGAGCCAGCTTTTTGCAGCATGCGGCCAGTGGATCTCACGTGTGGCTATTCCCGCTGTCATGATATTGAAGTAGTCAAAGCTTGGGAACGTGAGCGAGAAATCCAGTTCCATTAGAGTTACAGCCTTACCGTGTCTAACCGTTTTTCATGCGCGTGGGCTTTGAGGGCGCCGATGAACCTAAAATCTTCAATTTCCACCCAGAATCCTCAAGCTCGCAGGTGGGCATCGAAGCAAGCTCAATAGGCACCTCCGCACAGCCGGACTGGAGGTAAACCAAGGCCCCGAGCTTCATTCTTTTGTTCACAAGCACCGATTCGGAGGACCATTGGGAGATGTTGTGACAGTGATTGATAATCTCCTGGTGCTGCTGCAACGTGAGCGTGTCAATTATGGCCACGTCTTGATCCCGCGGAACGAAATGTGCGGTACACCGCCAGGGAGGATGGCGGGGAGGATGTGCCGGTGGATGGTGCTGGCAGAGAGATCAACGCACAGACGCCCGGTGGAGCGCCGCATCCAAGGCGTATAGGATCCATGGTGCTGTAGACTCATTAGCATAAAACATGAGAGCGTTGTGTAGGAGGCCTGCCAAAAATGTCCCGGTGATGGAATGGATGTACAGCTCCGCATCCTGCGAAGGACTGTTGCGGTCAAATTAAGGTGCTTGCTTATCCACGTACCCACAGCTCCAAACCCTGTGAAAATATCAGCGCGTCTCCTGTTGAAATGCAAGTAAACATGCAAAGTACGCGTCAAGATACGCCGTTGCTAAAGCTGACCGTCGACACAGCCAATAAATACCTCGTATATTAAGCAGATGCCTCGAATCAGAGTGCACCTGTTTGTACCCCCGAGATTACCCCAATCGTCATGCCAGCTGACCCTCTGTATCAAAAACTAACTTAAACGCCCCGCGCTTAGTTCATCAAAACTCTCCGATCAGCCACTCAATGCGCGTTCGAAAGGCGGGCTGTGTCATTTGCAGCGCTCTTTGTTTTCCACCCCCATGATTTCTGTCTACGGCATGCATTCCCTCCATTCCTCCGCAATATCGTGGGCCTGTTGTACACATCTGCTAAGTGATCCACCTTCCGTACCGACGTTCTACTGGTAGGCCACTTCACAAAGCCTCAATCGTAAGTCAATGGCCCGCAATATATATGTTTGTTTTCGCACGCCATCGGCGCTCCCTACTTCCCGACGCCTTGCAAGCCCCGGCGACCTTTTTCTGGATATCCAGCTGACCGGTCCATCAGGGATTAGCTTTCCTCTGAGAGACTGAACACTATTTTAAACCTTGCCGATTCGCCGGCACTCAACTCGTGCTCTCTGATGGAGCGTTCAATAACCGTTCAAAAGGAACGCGGCCTGTCTTTCCCATCATTCGTTTCTTCCTCTCCCATCATCACCACCCATCCTTCAAAATTTTCTGGATCTGGTACGCTGCTCCTACTTGAGCAAGTTCCGCAACATTCCAACAAGCCTCTGACCTCGACGGGCTGCTTCAGTCAAGAATTGCTCACTCAGTGGCCAAACTGTAAGATGCGCAAGAAACTCGGATTCATTGTGGGCTGGGCTCTACAATATCTCAAGACGATGTGTGACCCTCGCGTAGGATCAATGCTCAGGGCACGGTCGCTGCAAGATTTCGATATCTTTCGCTCTATAGCGCAGTAAGAAAATTCCTGGACGGTGCTCACGAACTCTCCGGAAACGGATACAAGTCGTCGATGGTCCAAGGAAACGAAGTTTTTGGGGTTTCATGCAAGGTCTTACTCGGTTTCCGTCTCCTTCGCTGTGTAGCTATGGACTTTTCGCCCGGCACCAGACGTGCTTCCCCTCACATCGCAGGCGGTCCCGCCTTGATATTCCCGTCAGCGTCGAGGCCGCTTTGTGTACAAACCAACGTGCGAAGCTTCCTTTCCTTCTAACTTTCGTTCATAACCGGTCTACACCGAGCACGCAATTTCCGGCGAGACATTTGTGCTCATCGTCACCTCTCCAACCGAGGCAAACCACGATGCGCGTGTTCACAACCTTCCCCGCCCTGTCCGCTTGCGGCGTGAAATCAAACCCGTGGACGCGGAACCCCGCTGTGTCTGGTGCACGTTCGGAGATCCTCAAGGGGTTCGTCCGTCTTTAATTTCCAGTCGCTGTGCATCCAACTTACTTCCAGATGCCTCGCGTACCTCGCTCTCGCACCCATTCCGCCTCCGGATACACGCTGCTTTGACCCACTGCCACTGCAGCTCTTTGGAGATTCCCACGTACGAGATGATGCCACCGTTCGCACGCCCAATTCGGTCTGCGTGAAGACCCGAGATACTCGCCACGGTTGGTTTCTTGCTTTTAGTTGCCGCCACATACTCACGCTCCCTTACCTCCAGCCGCAGCCCACCTCGGCTCGCGCCTCGCGCCCAAACATGATATCTGTGATTCGGTTCGTGCATTGACCCGCCGTCGCGATATCATCGTCTTTAGACAAGCAAGTACTACGCACTTGAGGATCCTGATTTCTTGATGCTGGTCACGGTGCGTGCTCCGGAGCAAATGTGCTATTGAGGTCTGGGACGATATCAAGATGTCTTTGATGGGGCAGCGCTTCTGATCGATCCTCTAGCATCCTCTAGCACTTATCGCGAGCGTGCCGACGATACAATCCTTCGCGTCCATGGTACGTTCAGGATATGTTTCATTGCACAGCAACACTTACGCCCATCAATCAGAAGCGCGCGCTACTGGGGGGGAACTTGATGATGTCGGGCTCGTAGATGGAGAGTTTTGATCAGTGTTTGTTCGTATGCCTAGTGACTGTGTCTGTGCTTTTATGGTACCCCGGGGAATTACGTTTACAATGTCCACGCACGACACACCCTCAATATTTATGCTTTTCAAGGGAGCGGGTCAAACTTGGCTAGAAATTGCAACTTGAACACTTCCATGCAGAACCGATACGAGCTATGCGCCGGTTGAAAGCGTGGATGCTGAATGACCACTAGACTGCCGGAGCGAAGCGAAGGCATGTCTTGTCTCTTGTAAAGAGACCAAGTCTGATTCAGAACTGAGAGCCAAATTCTCTCTGAACAACAAAGTGAACGTACCATCATAGAAGACTGTAGCGTACAGACTGCATGGTTCGAGATCACCGTAAACTTGCAGAAATTTGGGATGGCTGTCGCGGTTGGTCACGTATTCGATCGCCGCAACAGAAAATGCATCGCACCGCACGCCTGAGTACTTTTTGACGTCCCGCCGCCATTCCTTTGCATCTGTGGTCAAAGCATGGATCCAAAATTGACCCACTTCCTCTGCATTCTGTCCCTGGTATACAGCAACGGTCATGTCCGACTTGCGACCTTTGATTCGAGCAGAATAAGTCCGCCTACTCAGCGGTCTGATCAAAAGTCGAGTAACAGAACTGCGTCCTGGCCAGATGTCGAAACCCTCGTCGAGCCGTATCTCATTGAGGAGATTCAATCTCCTAGCGGGATCGTTCGAAAACTGCCTTCGCCGCCATTAGATACGTGAATTAAAGAATCGACGTGATCTGACCAGAAGAGCCAGAGGCGTGTGCGTAATATGGTTGGTAAATTGGCCGCCGCTGACAACAAAGTGTTGGGCATTTGGGAAAAATTCAGAGGCGGAGCGACTGAAGTAACGACGATGGATAAGAATCTGGTCGAAAGAGCAAGGTAAGGACGCACTGGGTTACGCAGGCACGAGTCCGCGCCATCCTCGTCACTTCGTTACTTCGCTTAACTTCGCTTAGTGTCGCGGAAGTGCGTGAGTTGATCGCTTCCCGTGAAAGTTCGTGACTTCAGCTAGATGTAGTAGAACTTCGTAACTTCCTCTGTACAGCGTGAAAGCTCGTTACTTCGGCTAGCGAGAATCACCACATGACCGCGTCCATCCACGTGGACACTGCACGGTCAGTCGTGGCAGGCGTGGTGAACGAGTAAGTATGCTTTTCAGGAATTCTTGCCTATTACATAGTAGGCCCTGGAGCGAGACGGTTGTGGGGTGGGTCGTGGTACAGGAAACAGCACGCGCAAATATTTTCCTATTTTCGGTTTCAGAATAAAGTCTGTGGCTGAACAAAGAGATCACATCCAATCATACGGTGCTCTCGGCCCAAGCTGAGACTTCGTTATTGACTCGGAATCTACGGTATTTAAAGATATGTGTCGGAAGATGATAGCAAGATAATAAAGTAAGTATCTATTTAACTTGGATGTCATCTTGTAGAATAGCAGTCAGCATTTCGGGGTATTCCTCTCGAGACTCGTTCCAGTGCTTCTGAGTGTGTTCAATCGCACTCATGTTGACGCCGTCCCTCGACTCCCCACCCCTTCAGAGGCCCGAGCTTCAGGCGCTTAGGAGGGTGCATCTGACTGCAACGACGTAGAGCCAGAACGTTTTCGAACAGGCCTTGTTCCATTTTCGGAAGTGGTGAGCCTGAGGGTGATGCTGCGAAATTTCAGCTCATGGTACTGTACTATTTCGACCAAGTGTTCAGTCACAGGTCACAGCACCCACCGAACTGAACACTTGGTAAAAGTAGTCACAGGTCACCGACGCGACTGAACAGTGGGCTGTTTAATATTTTTGTAGCTAAAAAATCGAAAATTTCTCCCTGCAATCTCAATTTTACGACTTCGAAGGGCACTTTCACAATTTTTCAAGCAGACAGATCCACAGTACATTAAACAGTGAGTAGAACAACTCTATCATCTACTGCACCCACATGTGTTCGCCGCCATGAGGAGCAGGAACCTTCACGCTTTGGACGATGAAAAACATAGATACATCCGGATTCTCGATGGTCGTGGCGGGTAGTGGCACCGTGAAGTCGAGGAAGCCAGTTACGGAAAGCCCATCCTGAGGTAGGATTTTTGACGCCATGGCTGCGGGAATGACAAAGTCCTGATCGCAGACTCTTTTGACGTGCGGGGGAATGTCTCGCCATATTTTTCCTTGGGAGACCCAGTCTCCTTTGTCGAACAAGGCCATTGGGGATTCAGGAGGATGAGGCCCTAGAAAATGCGACAGAAAAATTGCTTGTATAGGATTGTCGGATTGATGATAATCTGATGCAATAATTTACGCGTTGAAGCGCGATTCCCCACCCATGATGTGCAATCTCAAATGAACACTTGAAAATAGGTGTCACAGGTCCCCGAGCCCGATGAACTGATGGCAAATGAACAGAGGTGGTCACAGGTCACAAGGCGTGAACACTTGGTTGAAATAGTACAGTATGTCTTCAGTAATTATCTCAGGTGGTAGTTGTACCTGGTATTGTTTCGTCCAGGACAGTTCCACAGTACGGGCGGGCACGCAACTGCGAAGCGCCGGCAGCGGGGTGTCGGTGGTGGTAACAAAGAACAGGATTCTGTTCGTGTCATTCTGTAATTCCGGTGATCAAACCCGCGCGCGCACCCGGAAGTAACGAGTTTTCCCAAAAATTTAACCGAGGTGACGAGCTTTCTCAGTTTTCTGTCGAAATGACGAACTTTCACAATTTTCCATCAAACTCACGAACTTTCTCATTCCTAAGCGAAGTAACGAAGTGACGAAGTTGGGTACTACTCCGCAGGCACCGTCCGTCGTGTTTGGTGAACCGTCTTCGATGGCGCTGTACATGGGGGCATGGAGTGGGTATCCTGACATTCAAATTGGCAACACAGGATTGCGCCGTAAGTGTTGTCCTCGTGTCAGGTGTATATGGGGTTTTGATGTATCAGAGGTCCGATGATCATCGGAGGACCATGATATATCAGAGCCGACAATTGGACTTGATTCGGGTATATCAGCTCACCTTCCGTTCCGCTATGCGGCTAGCCCACCCGAATTGGGCGCCCACCGTTGGCCCGCCTGACCGCCCCCAATGATGGCGCCTTGATGGCGCTCCACTGCCACTCCAAAAGGGCCGAATTGTCACTTCACTTCACTCTCTTTATAAAATAACGTGTGTCCGTCCGTCCGAAGCTTTTTAAGCTCCGCTGATATATTACTTGGCAGGTGATTCCCGAGCGCTCTCCTCCCACCGGCTCACAGGCAATCAGCATCCGGCACGCGGCAACACGTCACGTTGACGTCATTCTTCCAGCAAACTTGACAGACATGACAGGTATCAAACTGGCCGCGGCGAACTATAACTTTGACAGACACTGCCCTGGCGCTAATTTTGACAGATGTCTCTCACCCCATCGAAACAAAGGCGGCACGCGGCCAACATGTTCCTCCTGGTGTAAATAGTGTCAAATGTAATCAACCGCTGGAAAAAAATTAACAGATACAAAAATTAACAGATGTCCTACAGATAAGTTCAATTTGAAAAACCTTCACCTCTTGAGGTCAGAATTTAATGGTAGGGTCGAAAGGATCCTTTGTGGACCTCACAATGAATACTCGAATCGACTAAGCTTAATTCAACGAAGTCAGACAGATAAACTCCAGTTTTTGTTGCTGTGTAAAATTTCAACTCATTGGTGATTTCCCCTGGATTTGGAACAAACACCTTCGACAGAATTGAAATTACATTCGAAAGAGAACAGAAATACACCAAATCCTGCGCAGTGAATAGCCAACCTAATTCAACACAGCTCAATTCAACCAAGTGGACCATAGATTTGACTGGTACGTTACCCTTGAAGAGTGAATAACTTTCACAAAAGGGGATGGGAGGCCGCGAAGCGGCCGACCAGTCCCTTGTTGATGCTTACAATTCGACCCGCCGCTCCCATCAATCCTCTTCTCCCTCCACCGCACCGGTTCCCGTTTGCCCCCGGGGCCTCTTCTCCGGTCTATGCCTGAACTAGGCTGCTCTTTTTGGTCCTCTCCACTGCCGCGTCGGTTCCCGAGCCTCAAATCACCCGTGATACTGCTATGTTACCACTGGGGGCCGGTACCCGTTCCCCGGAATGCATCGCCCATAAAATGGGCTACCGGTCTATGGTCATACTGAAACTTTACAAGAGGCTTCTTTATCACTATCTCTTTAGCCTCTGTGACTTCCAGCCCCTTTATTCAACTTCTGGGTGTGCAATCGTCGTTGCAGCTCCCCTGCCCCCTCCACCTCCAGTGGGCTTCGGATTGCTGGCCCGCTACTCAAGCCGTGATTACAACAGCTCCATATATATTTACTATTCCTCTGGATCACTTCAATAAGCGCTCGACGGTCTCCGCGCTCTCGTGTAGCCCTTTTCATCGGAATTGTATGTACCCCTTGTGTGGTTCCGACCACCGAATTTTCATCCTAAGTGGGCTTTTAGGCTTGTTTGAACCTCGGCGCTCCCGCCGCTGTTTTTGCGCACCGCCCTCGACACGCCCGCGCGCCCCTGCTGCATGCCACCCACCACATAGGCTGCCTTGCCCGCCACAACGCTCCGCCGCCTTTGCGCCAAGAATCTGCGCTATTGACCGCCAGCCCGACACGCACACTCGTATTGCACACTGCATGGCTGCTTCCCTCTTTCCTGCCGATCCCGCTGTCAGCGCCTCAAAAGCGTACCGCCGCTTCTCAACCCCCCTTGCACCGGCGCCGGCCCATCTTTCGCTCATTGCTATCCCCTGACCGCCTGCTGACACTGCAGCGGTACTTTGATGGATGGCACCGCCGCTTGAGCTTGAATACTACTGATTATGGCCGTAACGGGGCTACCGCTGGAAATCAGCGCTGGCCCCGTGGGTCACCGCATCTTCTTCTAGTACGGCATGCCCGGAACAACTGTTTACGATGGGCACGGTCATTTGAAGCCTCTGTCTCAGCCACTTTACACCACGCTACATAGTCGTGCACCCACGCTAAGTAGAATATATATATATGTATTATTTTTTGGTTAGAACACTTCTAGCGACCTACAATGTATATCTTTTGGGTTAAAAAGTCAGCGGATCTGTTTTAAGAAGTGATTTGGCTGTTTGCAAGTTCAGAAGACAAGAAAAACCACCTTCGGATACGGCGTCCGGGGAGCGGATCAGTCGGCCGATGCGTGGCGATAACACCAAAGTCAGCTTCACTTCATGCTCAGCGCCACTTCCAGACAATTCCGAACAGGGGAATCTCTTGCAAATGACTAGCCAAACTTGTGCGTGCCCACCATTCGAGGAATCTACAAAACAATGGTCCGGCACGACAAGAACACTGTTGATGGGCGCTTGGTGGGCGCTTAAAGATGCCTACCATACAAAAAACCCCTCGACAACCACCCAATGCATCTAGATTGTATGTTCTACTATTATAAATTACGTCTATGTTGATCTCCCATTCATAAATCACCGTTTGTTGCCGCAATTTGACGCTGGTTGAAATGTTGCACCAGAGTCACTATCGGACAGCCCAAAAGCCATAGTGGTTTCAACCTTTTCTTCCGCCAAACCGTGTTACAACTTTAAACATTTTCCCTGACTTTAAATTCTTCCAATGATACATATTTTGTACATTGGTTTGACTCGTAGAATGGATTTCTGATGCCAAACCCTGACTTTAGAGTGATGTTGGTGGTTATCGAGGTGGTTTTCTGTGTTATCGATGCCTTTGACGCCCATTAAGCGCCCATCGGGACAAGTTTCGATGGTACCGTGTCATGAATTGGACGATTTTCCTATTCAGTTTCATAGATGAGTTTATTTTACGAGATTGAAGAGATTCTTCTCTTCAGAATGCTCAGAAACCGCACGAATGCGTCTAACGAACGCAAACTTTGTGTTAGACGCGCTGTTCGGGCACACCGGCACCGTGACCCGATGTGTGACTGCCGTGACCCTTTTGCTTTACACCACAGCCTCGCATCTATATACTCCGGCAGCATTCTATTCAAATGAAGCTCATTTACTCATTATATGAATCGTTAGAGCCCGTGGCCCGGAATTTCTCTGTCCTATGTGAGAAAGCAACTAGAGGGAACAAATGAGTCGGGGCTTTAGGTACATCCGTGTGTTTTTGGTGATTTTAGCTCCCCCTGTGCTCATATACAATGGCTCGTACGCCACTCGCCGCACGTAAGCTGGCTTTTCTCGCCACAACACTGGTGCGCAAGTCTGGATGCGCTGCCTAATCCCCGCATGGGCGCCCAGACCCGGGGATTTGACGGCGATCCAAGGCGCACCGCTCAGCGTTGTGATTGTGCGGGACAGCACTAGCACATCTGCACCGGTCGTGCTGCCGTTCCCTAACCGCTGTTGTCGTCCTCCGCATTGAGGGGATGACGTGCAGTGGGTACTGGCGGATAGCAGACGGCATGACGGCAACCGCGGCGAGCTGCAAGGTGGCTACTGAGGCAGCAACTGGGTGGTGGGCAGAGGCGGCATGCGGTGTGCCTTTGCGGCGGGGGGCACACACACCAGGAGCACGACCATCTGGCACGAATATCTCCACACGCAGAGGCACCCTCACCACCTCCTCCCTCCACGCACTGCGCTCACACCCACGTAAAGGGCGGGCGGGCTCGACCCCCATCCTCGAAGGCGCGGCGTGCTGTGCCCAGACAGCGGCGGCGGGCGCCGCACGATGTACAGCGAGCAGGCAGCACTGTTGAGCGGCAGGGGGAGAGGAGCGCGAAATTATGGGGGTGGTCGCGAGCTGGAGCAGTGGATGACGAGCGCGCTGGTAGCCGGGGCTCAGGGCTGCGCGGTGGGCAGGGGCGGCTGTGGGATAGCGCGGGGGGTAGGCCCGCAGGCTGTGCGATGGGGAAGGTCGTGGTCTCGCGCCGGAGCGGCCGGCGGCAGGGCGTGCAGTGGACAGGCGGCGGGGAGCCGGTAACAAGGAAGCGCAGCGCCGGGTGGACAGGCAGCGGAAGCCGTGGAGCCATGGGGCAAGTCGTGGATGTGTGGCTACCAGCTGGAGCGGCCAGCGAGCAAGCTGCGCTGGAGCAGCCGGCAAGCAGCGGGCAGGCGGCGGCGGGCGGCGTCAGGCGAGCAGCGGTCTAGCAGGGCGGCCTTGCAGGCAGCAGGCAGGTAGCGTGGGTGTGGCTTGGCGCTTTGGCTACCAAAACGCGGGAGCGCGTAGGCGAGCGGTGGCGCTGTCTGGTGAGAAATGTGTATTTTGTCTTTATTTAACCGCACCTCCAGTATCTATTTGTACGATGTGTATTGTACATATGCAGTCCATATACTATAATTTTTTGGTGATTTTTGAAGAATATTTTGTCGTCGTTGTTGCCAACGATGGCGAAGGGTTTTGATCGCGATTGATCGCGATGTCGACGCCAGCTGATCAACGCTGTCCAAATGTAGGTGTTCGTCCGCGTCGTGCTGCGCAGTGACGGCCACAAAAATCAATGCC
This sequence comes from Mycena olivaceomarginata, assembly GCA_029378375.1. Classification (NCBI taxonomy): domain Eukaryota; kingdom Fungi; phylum Basidiomycota; class Agaricomycetes; order Agaricales; family Mycenaceae; genus Mycena; species Mycena olivaceomarginata. The sequence goes on along the minus strand of JARKIC010000144.1, from coordinate 114,186 downwards.
TCAATGGCCCCCGAAATGACCATGAGGTGATATATCAAATCCACCTACAACTTGTAGGTTTTGATATATCGTCGACCTTCGATCGTTGTCGGTGGGTGATGTATCACACCTCCACACTAAGGTGAGCTGTGCCTGACCCATTCCACTATGCGCACTTCTAGAATTTGATCGGTAGGGTGCCAGAGATCGACGGAGCATGGAGCCTAGTATGGTGGCGAAGTCCGGAGGGCGGATGTCTTGAGTTTCCTGGACGACGAGGAACGGCGGAAGACGAAGAGGCGAGCACAATATTTGCGGGCAGCGGCGCTGTGTCGGCCCGACGGTCGTTTGGCGACTCCGGAGGACACAGTCACGTTGCGGTGGGTGGGATGGCGGGCCACGCAGCCTGCTGAAGATGATGGTGTCACTGATGAAGAGATGTTGTAGTTGCTTGGCTGATGTCGGCTACCGGGCCGGGCTCTCTCTCTTCATCCTCACCCGCAATCGAGCCGAAATCCTCTCAGAATTACGGTCATTCGTCCAACACCTTCAAATATTCCCTCTAGCATTGAAATTTCATACGGTCAGCGCAGCTAACTAATTTTCATTTTCCCCGGTCTTATGTTAACTTTCTTCAAGAATCGACCGCGCTACTCTGGCAGCCTGGCTTTACTCTACGGCGTAACACCTGACAGGTCTCTTGCTCCGCTCTCCACTTCCGTTGCCACCCATCACGCTCCACTCTGGCTCCGGATCTGTGCATCTCAGAATCCTTTTCGATTTTTTCGTGCGGACTTCACGGTGTACTTATTCTAGTTCCCGGCGACTAGAAGAGAACCCTAATAATTATGACCCGGACTATGATATGAACATCTAATTACGTATTTTGCATTGGCAGTAACAGAGTGACAGAGAGTGACGATGAAAGTGTAGCAGATGCACTGCGGAAAATTGCTGGCAAACCACGGCTTGAGCCCAAGTCAAGCCAACCCAAGCCCTTCTCGACGGCTTGGGCTTGGGCTTGGGGGAAACTGAAGCCGAAGCCGGGGCTTCCAAGCCAAGCCAAGCGATGACATCACTAATCGCCACCCACCGGCTTTTACGAATAACGGCGGAGTTTGGTATCTGCGACGGGTCGAACATGTCCTCCAAGTCTACCAAACGTCCGGCATAAGTACCCTGGTCTGATAGTGACGACCCATGCAAGCACCGGTAGGCCATGGGTTGAATAGTTAGGGTTGACGGGCGTATTCAGTCCAACTGTGGCCCCCAATTCGCGACGGCGGCGACCAAGCATGTTTCGGCGGGCTATGAGACAAAGACCGGCATCCAAGGAAGAGTGCGGGTCACCCGCGGGTCCGTTCGAGGTGGACCGTACTCGTACCCTCGAACGCCGGACCCTTGAAGGGCGGGTCTATACTGTACATCTCGCACCCCTCTGCGTCGTCGAAGACCGTACCGGACCCGCGGGTCCACAAATTCTCGCAAAATACCAGCTTGGAGCGATAACCAAGTCTTGTATTGATCTAAATGTGAGTGAATCGTGAATATCGATCTGTCGCAAGTGCCTCGCAGAGTAGAGAGAACTTGCTTTGACAAAGGTGAGTGTGGGCGGCGGATGGCAAGTTTTGAAACTGATGCACAGCGATTTGTAGCGTTATTTGAACGGAAATATAAAGTTGAAGGAAGAGTTCCAGCGGTGTGGGTGTCACCTGAAAGTAAATGGAGAAGGTATAAGTGGTTTTCTCCCCTCCAGCATGCATTTACCGGACCTGTCTCGCACTCTCGTACTCGCGAGACGAGTCCAGGGAATAGCGCGAGTCCAGCCAATCAGACATTGAACCCGTTCCTCTCAGACCCGTGCACCCCGCACCCCTGCGGACTCCTTACAGATGTCAATCCCAGTCTGGACTGAAGAAACTCAAACCCGTGCGCCCCGCACCCCTGCTCGGACTTAGTCGTGGTCTTCTTTACAGGCATCAAGCCCAGTCTGGACTGAAGAAACTCAGACCCGTGCGCCCCGCACCCCTGCTCGGACCTAGCCGTGGCCTTCCTCACAGATATCAAGCCCAGTCTGGAGTGAAGAAAAGTATAAGAAGGACTCAAGGACCACCATCTACCTCATCCTCTCCACGGTTCTAGACATGTTCAGGCTCTCCTCTAGTGTCTTCTCTGCCCTCGTCTTGAGTGCCGTTGGGGCGTTTGCGTACGACCCTACCCGCAGTGACAATGTTAGTGACTCACTGTCTTGTTGCATTCTTCGCGCAATTTACGTCGCGTCACTCTCTAGTTGGTTGTCTATTGGGGTATGGGGATTTCGTTGTTTCTACGTGCAGTTATTTATTTCTCCTAGGCCAAAACTCGTACGGGGCAACCCATGGCAGTGACGTCCCTAACTGACAACAGACCATCTCGAACTACTGCCAGGTTCCCGCGTTCTATAACATGTTGCATTGACCAGGACTAATTTTCTCAGGACACCTGCATCGACGTCATTCCCATCGCGTTTATCGATAGCTTCAGTGGCGGAATCCCTGACCTCAACCTTGGAAATGAAAGTTCATTTCCCTACAGTGTGTTTCGAAAGCTGAACCTGTTACCCAGATCTGCAACGATAATGGTGTCTCTGGGAGCTGCGCGTCCTTGGCTGCGGGGATTCAAGCGTGCCAGGCAAAGGGTAAGCTGGTGACGCTGAGCTTGGGCGGTGGGGGCACTACGACCGCACGCTTCGGCTCGGACGCGGCTGCAATTAGTTTTGCCGATACCATCTGGAACGACTTCCTCGGCGGATCGTCGGGTGCTCATCGCCCCTTTGGTGCCGCGGTTCTCGATGGGTATGCTAGATTCTTTCCCGATTTTCGGTCCTTGATTTTGGCTTGTCTCAGGGTTGATTTGGATATTGAATCGGGGACCAACACCGGATACGCTGCGTTTGCGAATCGCATTCGCACACTCTGGGCTGGCGCCAGTAAACCGTGGGTGTATCCCAGAAGTTTTACATGCGAATCTCAATGGCATCAGTTATTACCTCACCGCCGCTCCGCAGTGCCCCTTCCCTGACGCATGGGTCGGGAACGCCCTCAGCACTGCATGGTTCGACGCTGTCTATGTTCAATTCTACAAGTAAGAGACAGCCGCCCTGAAATACCACCTCTAACCATTGCAATGCAACAGTAACTTTTGGCAAGCAATTTAACCACTCATGAATATTTGCACTGACAGCCAGAAAAATCATAAACAGCGGGGTGAAATCGTACCCTTCTCCCGTGAGCCCTCTTGTACTCGCGGAGAACTGAGCTTATCTGCGTTACCAGAACTGGAACTTTGCCACCTGGAACACCTGGGCCCAAGGAGCCCCGAATCCCAACGTCAAGATTTTCATAGGTTGATATATCGTTCAAGTCTTGTCGGCGCTCTCTAACTTGTAGGAATAAAAGGTGCCCCAGCCTCACCGACGGCCGCAAATTCCGGCGAATACGTATCTGCGTCAAATTGGGCTCTATCGCGCTCGCAACCCGCGCGGTGTTTTCCAACTTTGGTGGGGTCATGCTTTGGTGCGCCATCTCATTCACCCTAGTTCAGATTCAACCTAACGGTTTCTTTTGCAGGGATGCCTCACAGGCATATGGCAAGTCGCTGGTCCATCCGAATCTTTGTTGTTGCTGATAGTGCATTCAGCCAACGGTAGATTCGACAGTGCGATCAAGAACATTCTTACTGGCACAAACAACTGCGGCGCGACCGGGGGTAGCGGTGGTGGCGGCCCCGGAAGTGGCGGAGGTGGCGGATGTACCCAGACATATACTGTTAAGGACGGAGATACGTGCTTGGACATCGAGTCAAGGACTGGTGTCACCGTCGCTCAGCTGCATGCGCTGAATCCAGCGATCAACAGTGATTGCACAAGTATGTTCCCCAATCTTCTTTTGTGTTAATGTATGCTCAGTGTTTTTGCCAGATCTGGGTTTCGGCCAAATTCTCTGCCTCAGGGGGGGCTGCGCACTGACATATATTGTCGTGCCCGGGGACACATGCTTGGACATCGAGTCAAGGACTGGTGTCACAGTCGCTCAGCTGCATGCGCTGAATCCAGCGATCAACAGTGATTGCACAAGTATGTTCCCCATTCTTCTTTTGTGTTAATGTATGCTCAGTGTTTTTGCCAGACCTGGGTTTCGGCCAAATTCTCTGCCTCAGGGGGGGGCTGCGCACTGACATATACTGTTAAGGACGGAGATACGTGCTTGGACATCGAGTCAAGGACTGGTGTCTCCGAGGCTCAGTTGCACGCACTGAATCCAGCTATCAACAGTGGTTGCACAAGTATGTTCCCCATCCTTCTTTTGTATTAATGTATGCTCAGTGTTTTTTCCAGATCTGATTGGCGGCCAAATTCTTTGCGTTTAAATTTCGAGCCATCATGCTAACGCGCATTAACATGTCCTATCAATTTTACGTAAATGTCCCGACGACTTCACTTGTGAACGAGTCATATGGTTTCATTCCGGGTGCTTAATTGTCAATACAATGATAAATTGATCGAAAGAAACGAACCTACAATTTTTCATGCAGTGACCTCTTCGCGCATTTAACACGAAGTTTATAACGACTCTGTCCCGTGCCGGAACTGGGTGCAAGGCGCTATATGGTCCACGACGTGTCTGAAAAACTGCTTGCGGGGAATGAATAAAGACAATGTTTCGCCTTTTCACCTTTGTCTCAAGTGCCCTCCTTTTGTGCTGACTTCACGGCGTACTTATGCTAGTTTCCCAGCGACTGAGTATTCCGAGTCAACGCTTTAAGTTTCGTCTTCTGCAGCTCCGGATGATTATTACTTTCAAAATATTTCCGAAACCAAGCCTCAAACGCTCAATCAGGCCGCGGCGCATAAAAGCCCCACACACCGCGAACCATTTTCACCGCTCAAAAACCTTTCTGAGACCGAGACCTAAGTCCTCAAGCAAAGGCACATACAGTCAAGCACACCGTACGAACAGAAGACCTGTTGCGCTGGGCGTATCCGTGGTCCATGGCGAACGCACACATACATGGCCCATAACGCGAGATCTTCGTTCGATCGGGGACTCCTTATCATTGCCTCGTTTTGGTGTGTTCTCATGTAAGTATGCAATTGGACCACATTCATCATCTCCTTCATTTGAACAGGGAATTCTTGTCCTCGACACGGGTCAACGCTGAGTAAATTCACTGCCATCTGAGCCGGCGCCGCTCAACATCCTAGATCTATTATTTCCCTGAACTACGCTTGCTTACCGGTGAGTCTTTTACTTCGACAGATTGAACCCGCATTACCGTTTCTTGTAGACCTCCTTAGCGACAGTTACGCGCAAACGGCAGACAGCCACCCTGCCCGCATCCCCCAGTGAGACCTGTGCTTTTATCCTGCGACGCCTCGAACCGGGCAACGTCTCAATTTACTCTCGTTTGCATGTGCACTTCCTTCCAGGTCTGCCTCATCTTTGATTATATTTCTCAGGTCTGATATCCTTCAATTCTTCGATGCTCGCCTAATTCCGCATCTTTTCAACAAATCTAACATATCCCGCAGCCTTTAGGTCCGTTGCTTTTCATTTGGAAATACCTTTTCTAATTTGTTTCCCAGCACAGCATGCCCTAGGAATGCTGTATTCACAGTGCGACGCAATGAACCCCAGAACAGTGAGCTGTTACCCTGGCCGCCACGCGTGAGATGATTCTCTTATCTTGAGATGAATCTGACTCAATGCCTCGTCAACAGTGCGGCATGCTGTGATTTCAAGTTCATTGAGATTTGGTGGTTATGGCTTGTCTCGTTGTTTAGACCATGTAATATTTAGAACACTGCAATACATGTTGTTTTCGGGCTCTTTCCTGGCAGAAAATTAATGGGAAATCTGCTGCAAATGCAAGGTAATCCACGGTAATTTACCTCCAAATTGGAGGCAACTAGATAGCACTGTTACTAGCAAGGAAATCGGTCTAATCAAGGATATTTTGTCCAATTTGGGGCAACTTGGAGGCAATGCCGGGAAATTGCCATGGGAGGCTTTTCCTGATGGACAGGCCATACAGCGGTCAATTATCTTTTTTTTTCTCTTGCTCCGCCGCTTTACCTTCCTTTGCCCAGGATTGTCGTAAGGTAGACTCACGATCACATCAATCTCTCCGCTCGAAAACCTTTCTGGGACCCAGGCTCAGGCCCAACACAAAAGTCGCGTGAAACAGGCCACACCTGATATGAAAGCAAGACCTGTCGCGCTGAACGCATCTAAAGTTGACGTCGAGTTTGACGGACCTAAAACCCCTTGCCCTCAGATTGTTTCGGCAGGCGTGTGACCTGTGATCGAAAACACCTCGACAGGCCTCGGGCGGGACCGTGACACCCGGGAAAATCTTGACACCTGTCCAAATTGCTGCCAGCGAGTTGTTTTGTGCCAAAGCTTTGGAAGTACGTTGAAATAGCTCCAGGCAATCATCTTCTCAAATTTGCGTCTGATTGATCAGAATGCTAAAATCCAACTAGAATCAGGTTAATTGGAGCAACATTCGATATGATATATCAGTAAGGGGTCGAAGTCGGAGGGACGGTAGAAGGGCTTTTGTGTAGCGTCCGGCTAGGATGGGGTGTTTGAACGAAAGGATGCGTGCGAATGTGGCAGCCGGTCGTCAGCGTCGGTAGAGAGGACGCGACCTAATGATGGTGGGAGACGTGAGTTAATGATAATAATAAAGGGACCCTTGCCAGAACTTGTGAACACATCTGGCAGCTTCTCAAATCAATTTATGACTACCATGGACAACGCCGTTGACAGGCCGCCCATCCCGCCATGGACGTTACCAGCGCTAACCACTCCCCCGGGCCCCGTCCCTCTGCGTTGTTCGCGATGGCCATGCCCTTCGGAACCCGTTAGTGGTAGCTTTATCCCGCCTTCCTTGCGCTGGAACTAATTACCTTTGGTTCTTCTCCATTAATGTTTGGGCCATGCCTAATGCGGGCAAGGAAGGTACAGCACTGAATCTGAACGCGGAAAGTGTGTCCGCGTTAGGTTCGGTTCAGGTTCGGACCGAGTTCCGAACCGAACCGAACCGAACCACCGCTAGCCAAGTCTGCGCGACACAGAATTTACCTAAGCCGGAGTCTATGCGGCAGACGCTATTCTTGGTAATCGATGCAATCCAGGCTTCAATTCAAGGATCAAATGACCCTCTTCTTCGGTTTGCGTACCTGAGTCAAGCCTCAGGATATAAATAAGCAAGAGCTGCCTTCGCATGCCCGCTTTCCACTCCCAGTCACAATGTCTGCCCCAAAGCACAACCCATTCTGCGTCATTGGAATCTACAGAGCTCCCGACCATTCATCCAGAGAAGAGTTCGAGAAGAATATGGCCAAGCTCATGCACGATATCAAGCTACTTCCTGTGGCTCAGAATAATATGCTGAAATTAAACGTTGTAAGAAGAACATCGTTTCTATCTACTGTGTATAGACATGAAATTCCTCCTGGTGTAGATATACCAAAACGACAAACTTTCATTCACGGAAATGGGGCTGCCAGAGGCTCCGACCACCGTCTTGGTCACGGGAGAATCTGAGGTGGGTATTGTCCGGGTTCGCATTCCATCTCTAACCAAAGGAATATTTCTAGACTGCAGAGCATCTTATCGAGGTATGTGTCCTGAAGTCTTGGTACCCGTGATAGTCCTCAGGATTTTTCAGAGACCCCTCTATCGCCGAACTAATTGCAAAAGCGGAGCCCTTTTTGCACGGCAAAGCTTGCGCGTTCTCCGCCGACGTGGTCACCAAGATCGACCGGCTTCAGGGCACGCGGAGGGAAACCTGCCACGGGATTTTCATATTCAAGGTCCCCAGTCACATGGAGGTCGGGGATTATCACGGGAGGGTCGAGTCTTTAGTCGATAAACTTGCTGAGCTGCCAGTGTCTCAGGAGCACATGGTGAAATATACGATTGTGCGTATTCGGATTCAAAATGAATTCAATCTAACGTTGCTATTTAGTGGTTCCAGAACGACATTGTAGCCCCAGAGCTCAGGGGGACGTGGCGCTTTCCGGAGGCGGAGCGTACTGTCGTTGTAATGCTCGAGTGTGACGTACGTAATTCATCTTCCATAGGGATGGCAATCGTATTCATCAATGTGTTTTCTACCAGACATGGGTTAGTATGAACCAGGTACGCTGTTTATGTAACTTCAATGTGTGCAGTAACGCATTTGGGATGCGCAGATCTTCACGCATGAAGAAGTCAAAAGGATTCTTGGCGACGCGATGAACGATTTCGGGTTCCACATCGAGAGCAATTGTTTTCCGGCCGATGTGGATACGTTGGTTTACAAGTATGACTCTTGACTTTGAAGTAGGATATTTTCCATTCGTGAGAAATGTAAGATAGCTAGCGAATTTTTTGCAATGAACAAGGAATTTTCGCGATTTTTACTTTATTTGAATTGCAGTGTTGACCGGATCATTCTACTGAGGAATCCTGGTTCCAAGGGAAACCCTTCGTTTAAAATATGCTCAATTTGGAAACCCGGATTCCGAGGGTTTCTCCCACCGGCCACTCTCCAGAACAGGAAATACGGCGGCAGGATGAGAGTTGCCATTTATCCCAGATAAATTTGATTTTATCTCTTCCTAGATGTCAATGTTTCCTCCCGCACACTCCAAATGACGTTCTGGCTCATAGATCAAGAAGGACACAATATAGGAGGGGGATCAGCTGAGTCAATAGTGCATCAAAACTGATGGGATGTTCAGCAGGCTTTCTCAGCCCATTTCCTTCAGTGGTCCCAAGCAAAACAATGGTAAGGAAACATTTATGGAATGATTCAATCTCTCCGCCAGTATCCGGGTCAATTTGACTCCTTTGGGCCTGAGAAATACAGGAATCTATCGGCCACATCACTACTGTATGTGATAATCCGGCACACATTTGTAGTTAAATTTGCACCAAGATTTTCTACCGTGATATGCAGCATCAACCTCGGTCTGAAATACCGCGGGGAGCTGAAAAGTGGGGAGAAAACTTCAGAATGCGACAAACTTCAACTGGATTGATCCGGATTTTCCGGCCGTCGTCGGAGGGGTTGTTCAATAGATTTTTTCCAAGATTTCCCCCAAAGATGGGAATCAGAGTTCCTCAGTAGAATAGTAGGTGTTGACCTCACTCAATGCAGATAAATATGCATTACACTGCAAGCATCGCTTCCTTGTTCTTACCAATCAAGATTAAAGAGAACCGTCAAAAGTCGACCAAATTCACTGCGCCAAACGAAAGCGGTACTAGTGTCAACCTGAGTCCAAAAATCTAGCAAGTAATCCTGAGCTGTGTCCCATTTAACGCTTCACACATTCCCATTCGCAAGTTTCAAATTAATTCCTGACAAAACGGTCTTGCTGGCCGGGTAGTCGACCTTCTTCTTCTTAAGTCTCCGTTACCCGCCTGATCTTGGCGACGATCTTAATGTCGAGGACGGCGACTGCTTGGACGTTTGTGAACTTCGAGTTGCAGTTCCATTGTGCGCAGTGAGTGTGATAAGACTGTGGAGCGTCGCACTAGGATAGGCCAGCTCGCAACAGACCAGTACACCCTACCTCATGAATGAATAGCGGTCGGTTCGTTGAAAACCAACGAATTAGGTTGCTCGCAAGATAATACCACTTATAAAACTATCTACATTAAAAGGCAATGGATGATTGATTGATCATTTGGAGGGAGCAACGAGTGAATGAGCATTGAATTATTTCCAAGCACTGCGAGCATTTTTGGACGGGGAAAGGTCTTCGAAGGCGTTATCAACACCAAGGTTGTGGGCTCGTTGGGCAGGTACCGATGGCGCGGCAGAAGGGAGGTCAGTAGAAGGAGGGTTCCACGGAGCACCATGACCATTGTTCAGGATTGTTGGTTTTTCAGGTAGTTCCACTCGATGGAGTGCAGCGAAGGACAGAAGAATTGGGTTTCGATGAGCTTTAAAGGAGTCAAAAAATAAGTAACCGAGGCACAAGAGCCTTTCTATTGTGGCCGACTGGCCAGTGAGCAAGTGCTTGAAAATTGCAGCCTTGACCTTGAACCGCAACCGCAACATGGCAGAGGTGCGAGAATTATATCGAGAACAGTAGCAGACTAGTCTCTCGCAGACAGACACTTCAATATAAACTGATCTCGTACCTCGATATATTGAGATAGCAGACATAGAAGCTGCAGAATCAAAATCCTGAGCTCCAGCACATTGAATCGTCGAGTCTCGAAGATGAGTCGACATCTGAGATGTGGTCTGCACAAACACCTGTGACGAGATGATGAATTAACGCTTGTACAAGATTCATATCATCGTGGGAGACAGTAAGAGAAAACACCAGAGGCGACAGATCTGGAAGACTTGATACTGGAAGCTAAGACCTAGTCTAAGAACAACAGTGATTTATCATGGTCAGTGCAGAAGATGGACGAGAGGGGCAGATCGAAGAAGGCAGCAGAGAGAGACATGAGGGAAGAAGAGCAAGAGCGGCGAAGAGATACCACGTCACTCGGGAATAAATAGCCGAGTCCGAAAAGCCGAAGTCTGAAAGTCGTACTTACGCAAGACGAAAATGTGATGCTCACTGGGCAATTGAAATCGGGCACTCTAAAATCCTTACCTCGGAATTCACACTACTTGAACGGCGTTAACTGGCCGAAACTGCGGACGGTTCGAATTTCGAAGCACTGAAAATTACGAGATTACGACATCTCCCGTGCGACATGCCACCAAGTGCCTGGCCATGCTTCATATGCTCGCCTGAAAAACGCAAGTTATAAGCGAGGGCCGCTCATTTGAATAAGTAGGTAGGAAGGTGAAATTGCATGACACGGGCTTGTGAACGCCGGGCCAGGAAGTAACAGAGCGTATAGGTACCATTGTACACTAAGGTCCTTGCAAGGAAGGATGGTTGTGTGGTCGGAGGTGTTCTGGCATTCGCCGTGCCCGTTTTGCGCGGTGTCTCACTACGGTGTGAATTCTAACTCTTTTGTTCGAGACTCGTATACAACTCTTTACTGCGCCAAATTCAAACCGATCGCATGTACTACTTCTTGATGCAACATCGGTCTTTGGTTTCTATTTCCATTTGATGTCCATCCTGCGCGCCAGAGCGAAGCGACGACACGTCTTGTTTATTCAATAGAGAGCTCGTGCACTATTAGTGTATTAAACATTTATGTTATCACCTTAATCCGTCCATAAATCGTGTAGTAGGTGTAAAAACAGTTGCATTAGATAAATGTACATAGAGTGGTTTTCCTATCAAATCCTGCCGCGCAACAGGGACTGGTGCGTCAAGTGCCGAGCATCCGCTAAATACCCCACCTGACTCCCCAAAATGCCGGCGCGCACCTATCTCGTTCCCACTCCCAAACATCTGGCGCGAAGTGGTGCCGGTCGAGGTAATCGAGTTAGCGGGTGTTTTCATAGCCAGGAGGATGCGAGAAGAGGGAGCGCGATACGACGTAGGGAAGAAGAAAGATGGGAGGCAAGGAGCATGGGTGGCAGAAAGGAAGAGGGGAAGGCGGGAGTCGATTTTATATTCGGCTAATGCGGGGTAAGGCGGCAAGATCAGACTGATTAGCCTTGATCAGCTCGATTGCTGATTATTATCTTCGGATCCTGCGGATGTAAGTTGTTTTTTGAACTGAGACTGTCAGATCATCCTTGGGGACCTGTGTGTACAATGATATTGGTATGAGTTTCACATGAAACCTTTATTTGCATTGGATACAGAAACCAAAATCTTTGAAGATTCGCTGCGTTCAGGGCCCCTGTCTGCACAGCTATGCGGACATCCACGGATCAGTGTGGACCGTGGGATACACACGGTGCGGACGTCAGGTCGGCCGAAATGTGCCGACATCCACCGACCGAGTGTAAGACGTGGGTCCGCACCGCACGGCAGACGTCGGTCCACATAGGTCTCCGGACTCCGGCCACCTGCGCCCCCTGCCCTCCTCCGCCTTCTTTCCCTAGGCCGCACCCTTCACAAGGCGCCATAGAGTCTCGACAACGTGCATAATGGCGGGGCGTGTGAAACGCCGTGACGTAGCTTCCGTGTTTGGACAGGAGCAGCCCTGAGTGGCTTTCCTGCGCAACTTGGGGACTCTGACATTATCGAGAAATCTTATAACAATTTAGTAATACTTGTTGGGCATGTAATGGGCTTTATATGACAATATATATATATTTCTTGGATAATTCTATTTGGAAACCCGGCTTCCAGCGGAAACCCAACCTTGCCGAGAACCCCATTAAATATCTATTTGAAACCCTCGGCCATCACAAGCCGATGAACGGCGGAGCTCGAAACGCGGATCAACCAAATACAGCCGCACGGTTAGACGCGTCTTGGCATGATGCTTCACCGTCGGTCCTTCTTTAAATTCTTCACCAACTTTACAATGCGACACAGGCCACACCCTGCCACACCGCATAACGAGTCCGGACGATCCTAATTATCCATCGGGTATCAACAAGGCTGTGGTGCTGATTTGCGTGCTGTTCAAGAGAAGGCCGAAAACGCGGTGCAGTTGGCACCGGTTCCAGCTCCACTCAAATCGACGTAACCGCGGCCAATAGTCCGGTTCCAGCTCCAGAAAAGTAACGGGTTGGCAGGACTTATAAGTGCAGTCTATGCCATGAGGAGGGTCATGATTGAGCCAAATGTCCTCTCCAGACCTAGTTAGACATTTGTACAACTGGTTCAAATCAAACCAAAGCAGTTCGAGCCACAAAATCCTTTTGAACCATGCAATGAACTGTCTTGAAAATGAGGTGAGGTCTTAGTCCTCAATTATTCCATCACAACTGGTCAAGGGAGTGTTGTTGATCTGACAGTCAGTTGCTCGCAACATAGTGTTCAGAAACAGCACCGCCACTGGACATGCCGATGCTGCCATCAGAGGCACTATGCCGGCCGATGGTGGGAAACCCTTGGAAACCAGGTTTCCAAATAACACATTTTTGCCGAGAGGGGTTTCCGCTGGAAGCAGGGTTTCCAAATAGAATTATCCATATTTCTTACCTTGCAAATTGGTTGAGTTGCACGAATTTCGGAGTTATATCTCGATTTAGCAGGATTTTGACGTGTGAGAGCCATAACGGCATCGCCACTGCGCTCGTCTGCAGTCCAGATACGCGTCTGGGCAACCAGAAGGTGTTCTTCTGGGTGATCTGTTGCGGTGGCAGGTATTGACGGGGGTCTACATGGTGTGTGGACGTCCGATGCTGCAGACATGTGCAGACAGGGGTCTCGTATCGGCTGTGCAGACGACCCCTCTGAACGCAGTGATTTACTAAGTCCGTTGCCGAAACACCGGCCCTAAATTGCGCACAGCCGGTGCTTGACCCTAAGCGCACACGTGAGACCAAAAGGTGGTTGGTGTTTCGAAGTGACACCGACACGTCAATCCTTCTTTCTTTTCCTCCCACCATCTCCTCTTTCTATCCGTTCGCCAGTGTTCCCCCACCTCGTCCCCTTGATACCTGCTGTCCCAAATTGTTGCCATGATCAACCAGATATGTACCGCGAGCCCTTCCGACCACTCACTTTTCTAAAAGAAAGTCAGCAGGCACGATTTATGGGTGCCTGGAGTATTGAGCCTACTTTGGTATGTATATTCGGTGCCTACAACACCTGTGCTTACTGCTCTGAAATCTCCCCCTCAAGTCATGTAGAGCGCAAAAGGGTTCATGTCGCCATCCACCCTGTGTCCGTCATGTCGACACCCCCACTGTGCGTGAGAACCACTCCAGCACCTGCGTCATGCACGAAGCAACCCCGCAGTCTTCCGGGGTCCACATCTGCAATGCATGGAGGCCCATATCGGTGAGCGCAGCTGTACCAACTCAATCGTACTAATAGCGAGCATAATTCAGAAGCGGACTCAATAGTGATTCCGGTTGTTCATGTCTCCGCCCGTGCAGTATAGGAGTTCTGCCATCTCAAAGTCAAGTCGCGACTTGGTCGAGATGGTGTGCGACAGCGCCTGTGTCTCCGGGAGGTCATTTCAATTATCCTTCAAATTTACCACCAGCATTGTGTACTGAGTGCATCCTATTTATCTCGAGCTCAATACTGTGGGCAGACTGGTGGCTATACACTCTGGAAAAAGCCAGTTGGCATGTACAGCCACCAGTCTGCCCACAGAACTGAGCGCAAGATAAATAGAGGCTAGGAACTGCCAAAATGCAGTGCCTGTGGCCGGCTAATTAGGTCACATTTTTACTGACCCACCTTAAATCGAGTGGTGGTCCCTGTGGCCGGCTAATTGGGTCACATTTTCACTGACCCACTTAAATTGAGTGGTGGCCCCCATGGCTGGCTAATTGGGTCACATTTTTACTGACCCACCTCACATCAAGTGGTGGCCCCTGTGGCCGGTTAATCAGGTCACATTTTTACTGAACCACCTGAAATGGAATGGTGGCCTCTACAGCTGGTTAATAGGGTCACATTTTTTACTGACCTGCTCAAAAATGAATGGGGTGGCATGGATGGCCTGACTACTTTTGATGGCACTGGAGGCGCTAACCAAGTCACAAAATTTACTGACCCTGTTAATAACCCTATTGACCCACTTAAAATCTCATTTTCTGCAGCCCCGGCAGGCCTGGAAAACGCAGCCTGTAGCACCCCTGGCTCCAGACAACGCGGGCTGGTGGAGCAGACACGGCCCTATAGTTATAGGGCTTGATACCCCCCCCCCCCCCCCATGAAGCCCTAAAACTAGAGGGGGTTGGTGGTATTATCAGGTGAGGGTCAGACCTTGAAAGTTGAAAGTCTGACCCGGTAAATACCAGAATTAGGTTCAACACCTATTGCAAAGTTCAAGAGCCATTAAGATCCTGGACCTCGGTGTCGAAGAATAAGGTTGTCCAGAGGCAGACCGGGGTCGTGTCTAGGTCGTGCCGGCAGAGTGTCAAGGCTTGCAGTAAAATGGGGATGCCAGATGAATAACAATGTCTCTGAGTGTAGATGAATCAGTAAGAGGATAAGAATATAAAACTCAGCTCAATATCGATGTAATGAATGTGGATTCGTGAGGGTACTCAGAAAAGTGGATTGCGCGTGGTGGTGGTACGAGACAAAGAGAGAAGGTGCCGTAAAATGTCCGGTACAAACAAATATAACAATCTCCATATGTAAATGAGTCCGTTGAGAAGCTGCTGCTAAGAGTTGAACCACCCCAGCAATCCGGGAGGTACGCAAGGACATATAGGGAGATATACACTGTCCCGCTCAGCGCCAAATGTGGGTGCCCAATCCACTTCGGATCAATCCCCAGCGTAGTCCGAGATGCCCGAAAGGGTTGAACTCGTCGCATTGGTGGTACGTAGACTGTAAAGTAAAGAGTGCATATGGCTGTGGCGTAAATCTAAGAGGGAAATGTAGGAAATAATGTCAGTAGATGTAAAATGAGGCTGAAAGAGTGTGTGGAAGAACAAAGCAAAAATTCATGGTAACGTGTTGAGATATTTGTTTGCAAGACAAAACCGGCTCGGGAATCGAATGCGACGTGCAGGGCAGGTCGCACTTCCACATCGGGAAAAAAGTGTATCATTGGGCAGTGATCCAATCTGTACATGCAAGTTCAAGGAGGTTTTCTCAACAAAAAATCCCGAGTACCGAGTTTGGAACTGAATGGTGTCATCATATAGGATGGGCACATATTATACCTACCACACCATGTTTTGTACGTCTAGAGATCAAATGCTCCTCGTGCTAAGGTTCAAACCGGAAATAAATGTTGGAACAATCCCAGCAGGTCTATCAGTTGGTAAGCAGGCAAGAGAAGAATCCAAGAAGAGTCTGCTTATCCTGCTGGTTATCGGTGCCCAGCGACCCGGATACAAGTCCAAGGAAAAAATCTTGGTCTGTGTTTCTGTGTCATCAAAAGCACTACACCTGTGACCTGTACCTACATAAAGGGATTCTACCTCGAGCTCCCTTTGGAGCTCATTTTTCATTCACATGTTACTTACGGGTATCACATACCAAGTGCTCAAACTTCAAAGGACATATATTCCGACACATCTACAGCAGACACTGTGATGAGAACCATGCTATCAGTTCCTACTGGGTCAAACTAAGGTGAGCTCCGCAAGTCTCTCCTCAATAGAGGCAACCTCCTTCGTCTGTAAAGACTTTTCGAATAGTGGTCGAGCTGTTTTCCAAAGCTGGGCTGCTCGTTGCATGTCACCCGAGAGTTTGGAAATGTCTCCAAGCCGCACCATACACTCTGCTCTACTGCAGTGAATATCCATCTCTGTGAATGCCTCTAAAGCTGCAGTGAAAAGACTTGTTGCTGTATCCCGATCACCTGAAGCCAAGAATCGATCTCCGAGATACTGGAATGCCCTGTGTATTTCTGGCTTCTGTTTTGACTTCATGTTATGCACAAGAAATACAACTGGCCAAGTAGATGGCCAGTCCGTGTTGCCCCATTGGTTTCCATTAGCCAGTCTTTCCAAGCAAGTGGTCATGGTCTCAATGTTTGTTCCCCAAGCTGTTTTTAGGGATTTCTGGAGGATTTCCTTGGCTGCAAGAAGATTTCCTGCTTCTCTCAGGTGAAGATCGGCAACTAGTACATCACACATCGTCAGGAACATTGGAAATTTCATTGAACTGAATATTGCCCTTGCAGTATCAATGTTCCTCTGCACATCAGAAGTGGGGGTTGCAATTCGGACATCAATCTCGGAGATATTGAGCAAGGCAAATCCATGCCCGAATGCATCTTGGTTCATAGGAACCTGCTCAAGAATTTGACTTTGTATTTTGCGAGCTTCCGTGTATTCCGACTTCAGCCTGTATGTGTTTGAAAGACCATTGACAACAGCACGGTCCAGTTCCCCTCCGGACATGCCACAAAGGACCAGCAGATCTCGTGCTGTTTGGGATGTAGAGATACTCTGATTGTACCGACCAAATGCAACACAGCATATGGATTGAATTCTTAGTGCTTTGGCTTCAATGTATAAACTTGCAGAAATTTTTGCCATCCGTTGTGACTGGGAGGCATCCTTTTGAGCCGCCACATAATCACCAATCTGCGACTTGATATAAGCCAAGTGGAACAATGTATCGGCTTGCCTTCTGACATTTCCAACGGAAATTGCCAAAGACAGTGCAGTTTGATAGAAGTTCATGGCCCCTGGGATGTCATCATTGTGAAAGAGATAATAGTTCCCCATGATGTTGTAGAATTTAACTATAAGTGGTTTGAGTCTCGATGCAAAGGCTTAATCTGAGCCCTTACCTTTGAGATCTGCATCATCAAAGTGATTTGTATGTTCCACGGCCTTTTCAACTAGTTTTTCGGGGTTGGATACAGGATGCTCCATCCAGAGATTAAAGACCTCAGCAATGAATCGGAATTCGAGTCGATGATCGCAAGGTTGTGGTAGAACATTAGGGATCTGGTCCATCAGCCTGTTTCACCCACAGCTTGCAATCAAGCTGAAAGAACACATCTCTAGTGCACAGTAGATGGTGTCAACAAGCTCTGGATTGGTGTGAACCAAACCATTTATAAGGAGACTCTGGAAGTTCGCAAAATTGGATTTTATCCGGCCTGTGAGAGTTTGGTTCGATAAAGTGCCCTTAGCGCTGTTATAGATGCCCAAAAGTTCTTCAAAATATTTCAACAGCGGGAGGAAAATATGAGGCCCAGGTGGATGGAATTTCTGCATATATTCTCGGATCGGGATCAATGTCTTGAGCTGCCTATGGTCGTCAACGTAGGCCAGAGAGGTGCGCAGTAAGGCTGCCTTGCAATGGAGGACATCAACAATCGGAAGATTGCTTTGCCGAAGCTCTGTATCAGATATTCCATCTGGAAGAATGGAGAGAAGGCTTAATAGATCAACTGAATGTGGAAAGGGGGTGATGCGTGGGCTTGACAGGGAAAGTGCAATTGACAAGTCCAAATTTGACCTTCTGTCATAGCCTTCGGAGAGTAGAGAGGTTTTCTCTATCTCCCATCGAGCTGATACATTGGGACAGCCTTCTTGAAGGGCTAAATGTGCTATGAGGTCAATTGCAAGTGGCAAGTTGTCTGTGAGGAGAAGAAGCTGGTCAACATCGCCGAGGTCATTGATGTCTGCAATATCCACAAATGTTGCACGAGCAGCATCTTGTGTCAAGGGCTTCAAAGGTGACAGGAAAGGCCGATTCCACAGAACTTTAGCGGGTCTTTCCGCTCCTCTCATTGTAATCTGATGAATCATTAGTTGTGGGCACAAAAACAAATTGATCACTTACAATCAATGCTAAGTGGGATATATCTGCAAGAAGAGACAAGAATTCTTCAACTTCCTTGCGAGATTCAGTTGGTTCCCACACTGTATCCAAGTTGTCCAAAATCAAGAGAGAAGCTGGGCTGTTAGAGAAATGTGTGATAACTGATTTGGTGGGGTGTCGCGCCGGTTTCAACCCCAAATGGGGTTCGATAATAGCGGCAAGTTCATCGCTGGTCGATGCAGTGTCGCAAGCAATAAAGAAAGAATGATGCTCATATCTGGATCTGATTTCCCAATGATGGAGAGCTGCTCTGGCTAGAGTTGTCTTGCCCATACCACCTGGACCGAGGATTGCTATTCGAGGTGTTCCTTCGGTGAAAGCTTTGATGATGCCTGCCAACTCTGATTCACGACCATGGAATATCTTTGGTTCGGATGGCAGGATGGTGAAGGAGGTTAAACTTCGGATACTTTGAGTTTGGCTATTCGGAAGAATGTGTCAGAATCTCGTACCTGGTTTGAGAGCCGGAGAACAGCCGGGTCATCTGGTGCAAAGGACATCAATCACTCACTGAACATGACTGACCAGAGTTCACATACGGAAGTATTATCTGAAGCAGTCTCATCCGCAAGGCAGTCAATCAACTCCAAGACTTCTTGGTGTGTTTTCTCCGCAAAATTCCGCATTTCCACAGCATCATTCTGAAGACTGCCTGCTTGAAACTGCATGCTCCATTCAGTTACTGCCAAGTACCAATATGCATTGATAACTCACCTTGAAAATATCCAGTAATTGTTGCAATCCTGTATTGCAGTCTTTCAACAGTGTGTTCATTTCACCCTGACGGAAGAACTGCTTGATTCTGCTTTTGTCCTGTTGAGCTTCTACGAAGACATGTATCTTGTGTAGTGTCCTGAAGAAAATGAGAGGTTCGCATAGATTGAGCAAGACACCACAGGGAAATGCTTACTTTGTGAATTCGACAATCTGATTCAAGATATGCGGAGATAGATCTGTTTTCGTTTCCGGATTGATGTGAAGGCTGATGATCCCATAGGTTAGATCGTGGATCTTCTCCATCATCTGCGCGCAGTCATTTTTGTTCCTTTTCACAGTCTTTCCGGGGAAGATGAGGGTCAAATCCACAAAGGCGTGCATGCAGCGTGTAGAAGCTGACCTGCACAGAGCTAAGTAGAGACCGAATTGTGTTTGAAATCGGCTGCAGGAACGGGGTGTGGAGACCATTCGAGAGGCTTTCGACGATGGTCACTGCAGCAGTCAACGATGTTGTGATGGTGTCCAATCTGGCTTGAGAGATATTGGGGGCAGTTGAATGAGGGGGCATTTTGTGAGGGGTGCCGTCAACGAGTGCGGATAAGTATGGCCTCATATAGAAAGCATCCGAGAAGCGTCCGTGCGAGACGGCCTGCAATCCCGATCACTCTTCGGAGTTTTGGCGTTGATCAGTGATCAATCAGTAATTAACCGTTCTTTAACGAAATCTCTCGTAACCTGTGCTAAAGAGTATAACGTTGCTCGTTTGCTCTTCCTTTGGCTCTCTGCGATTCTTAACTCCATTAGTTCCGGAGTTCCCACATTGCCCGAAGATATTCAACCTTGATGTACTACGCAGTTAATTTCCACAACTGCGCAGCGACTGCAAACTGCCAACCCTCCCGACCTAGCTCCAAGGGATAAACCAGGGTCCTGGCGTCCTCGAATGAGAGCCGAATTGCGGACGTATTTACCAACGGGGAATTAGTTGAATTCCAACATGTAATTGAAAGACATGGCAGGGGACATGCAGCGTATATAAAGCAGATGCCTCGTATCAGTGTGTGCATGCTTGCCATCACCTCGATTTGCCATCTTCATCCCTCCTTCAGTGTTAGCTCCGAGCCCGCCGCTTTGGGTCAGTTTTTCTCCAATGCTTATTTCTAGAGGCCCACCCAAATCACGATTTAGCTCTGCCGGGTCTGCTTCTTGCGTGCCGATCCCTCCATGCGGCCTACTTTCCGGCGCTCAAGGACCGCTCAAAAGAAACTCACTACTAGATCGACCTTCCTTCGATCGTTTTCCCCATCATCTTCCCATACTCCTTCCCACCTTGGAACACCGAAGCTATCATCGGGCTGGCGGTGGGTCTTGACATTTCTATTCAACGTCGACGTTCGATTATTTATTGAGCCCATGATTCCATTAATGCATGCATTCGACATGGATTTTGTTGGTTTCATGCTCTTATAATGCGGTGAAATTTTCAACTTACTAGTACATACGACACCCCCCCTGTCGTATGTAGCCTAGGTCGACGGTGACGGTGATGGTGAAGGAAGGTGAAGGAGCAGGGCAAGGGCGGTAGGACAGAAGTCGCCGGCTACTGCCGACGTGTGCCGACGTGTGTGGACCCACGTCGGCAAGTTGGAGGTCTACACCAGGTCGGCACATGTCTGACCCAATTCGGTCGATCTGACGTCGGCACAATGTGTGTCCCACGGTCCACACGGATCCGCACCTGATCCGCATATGTCCGCACCGCTATGCGGACAAGGCCCCAGTGAGTAACAGGAAAGGGACGAGGAGGCTCGTCTTTTATTCAAGCCACGGTGATGCGGCCGCAGTGAGAAAAAATTTGCGACGCAAGAAGAGAGACAGCCGCGGCGCAGTGACAAATCTGCTGCGAGTGTCATGGATGGTGGTCAGCTGAGGAATTGCGATGGAATTCCATCAGAATAGAATTTGTACACAGATGGGGCAAGAGCATAGCACCTGCACTGCGAGAGCAGAGCAAAACACAACAAGCGCTCGCCGGCGCTTCGCGCCGGCTCCCGCTTTTGATTTGGTTGATGGGCCGAACCTGTCGCAGCGAGCCGTTAATATATCCTTATGGGGATATAGGAGACAGACACGCTAATTTTATAAAGAGGTAGATGAGGATAAGGCTAATGGGGTAATTGCACTGCCAAACGAGCAAAATCTTAAAGAACGGTTAATTAATATGATTGTCAACGTGATATTCAAGGAAGACTTCTCCCGTTACCTTGCCGTCACCCCTCGACATAGCAGTGTATCCTGCTGTAAAAGCTGATGAAAAGCTGTAAAGATAAGCCCTAGCGGCGCTTAACACATCTTCCTTCCTCCCAATTCCATCCCATCCGTTGTAGCTGCCCCTCCTTGTCGACAACACGCAACTATGCTACACCAGTGGCTGTGGATCCAATTCTGTCGCTACGGATCGAACCTGGTGTCCCTCATACTCACTGGGTTGGCGGTCTACATTGAGTATTTGCTGGCCGTGCACAATCGTTTTGGCTTCATTATCGCCGCTCATGGTTAACTGATTGCATATTCTCCGCATATCTGTGCTCATCCATCGACATAGGCATCTTGCTCTTCTCACGCATTGGTCAATGTGCCCTTTTGTTGATTCCTTTGATCACGCGGCATTTTAAACCATCACCCTACCCTTTCTGCCTTCCCCTTTCTTTGGCAAGTCTCAGCCCTCCGATTCAATCATCATTTCATTTAACAAAATCCCCTCGCACGACAGGTTATGCTCATTCCGGTGGACTTAATTGTGTATGTTGTCTATTTGCCTCCAGCACTGACACTCAAGGGTCCTATAGTTTCCTGGACGCGAGTTGGAGCTCCCCGGACCCGAAAACTCCACGCATACTAGTGGTGTGTGCCACCCCTCCATGCTTCGATGATGGTAATTAAAGTGTTTAGGTTTGTCTGTCGACATCCACCTTCCTGATCCTCTTGGAACCGATTTTCGGGCAGTGGTCCCTGTCTTATCGCGCTGAATTAGCAGGTTCGTGTTATTCCTGTGGTGCTTTTAATGAGCGAGTCAATTTCTTCAGTGGCGGCATGGCTCAAATCATCATTATGCCGCCATACAATTTCGATCGGCAGTACACCAGATGAGGACATTGGAATAGAGCTACGGTGGTTATCGTCGCTCCGCCAACGTTCGATTGGGCTTTCTGGCGATCAATCTCCACTGTCTTCTGTTCCGCAAGCACTTTCGACACCCGTGTCTCATGGTGTCCTCAATTGGGCACGCCTTCTCGGAGACCCAGACGCACGAAAAGTGCCATGGATCACAGACGATCAGGACAAGATCGATGCCTGTGCATCTGGGGTCTTTCACCTGCTTTCCGCTACCAAGGCCACGCTCTCAGTCGACGTCAGTCACACAAAACGAATAATGCCTCTCTTGGTATATGCGCTGTGGACATCGTGGCCGGAATTTAAGCAACAACTCATTGACGAAGCAAACTCAGGGCTTTGTTACAAGAATGGCATGGTAAGGGCGACCCTCTGCTATTTCCAACGACAGCTTATTGCAGGCCGTAGAATGTGCAGAACCTTGTGTACCAACTGAGAGAAATGAATAGGCACTGGCGTAAGAAATTCTGGAATAAGTTCTGTGAAGACGCTGAGAGCCAGAGTCCAGAAGAAAAACTGTCAAGTCTCATCGTTATAATTCATGGTATCCACGGCTCCACGCAGGCGACGGAAATGTACGACATTGTCCGGTCTTTGAAGGACCAACACCCTCTTGATATCGTCGCGATCACCACACCAGAGCTCCTACACCCGGTTTCCAGAGATAATCGTTCCATAATGAAAATCCATACTCTTGCCGTGTCTGCCACGGGAATGGTTAGCTACTCTGCAGATCCCCTCGCCTTTCGGTGGTTTAATCAGGTATTTAATTACAGAGTCCTCTAAAAGATTGTTGATTGAGCTCTGTCAGAACTTGTTCCTCCTGGTGCTCGATGCGAATTCCAAGTTTCCCCGAATCTTGGATGAAAGGCGAGCTTTCAATGGGTGCCTGATAATCCTGCTAACATTGCTTCTAGGTTGTGGGCCGATCTATGCGGCCGTGCGGCCCGTGTGTGGGAACGACGCGACGATGTGACTCGGTCGACTCTCGAAATTGTCGCGTTACTGTACGATGCAGCGGAAGATCGTAGGAAAATTCTTCAGGTAAACTAGTTTCCAACGTTCACTATTCCCTGATGTACGGTTTGTGCAGTTCCTCTTCGATGTCCCTGCCGTAACTGAAGATAAAATAAATGTCAATATCGACAAAGACAACACTGAGATTGCTCTCCTGCTGCAACAGTTGCTCGAAAACAGGTCCTACAAACACGAAATCACGGAAATACCTGAAGTAGAAGCCCTGTCGGTCCTCAACTTGACTCATCAGGTACGCTTCTCTCGGCCCTTCGATTCAAATTAAATAGTTCCAGATCCTGGAACGTGGATTACCAGAACACACCGAGATCAAGGACAAGAAGCTCTTAAAACACCGTGCACAGAGGCTGGTCAACGTCTTGGCAGACTTCCTTCAGATACTTCCTGAGGAACTCGCTGTCCGTGGAATCAATTTGCTCAACGATCGCCCAGTCCAATACGGAGGTTTCGCCGATATCTATCACGGACAGTACACCAACTCCAAAGGAGAAGAAGTCCAAGTTGCTCTGAAAGTCCTCTAAATTTTCCAAGACCAGTCCGATCCCACCCGCCATCTTATCCTCCGGAAGTTTGCCAAAGAGGCGCTCGTATGGCACTACTTAAGGCATCCGAATATTGTGCCGTTCATCGGCGTGGATGCAACAACCTTTCCGACTCCAATGATGGCGATGGTGTCGTCCTGGATGTCGCAGGGAAGTATACTCAAGTATATGGGCGAGAAATCTCCTACGTCTCGATATGCTATCACACTGGTATGTTGAATATACGCCCCTGCCCGTTGTACATGCGAAACTAACTCTTCGCGATAGCTAAATGATGTCATCCAAGGATTGATGTATCTTCACTCCGAGAATATTTTGCATGGAGATCTGTGCGGTGTAAGTACAGTCTCCACAGCACACGGTCAAAATGATCCAATTCCTTCCAGCGGAATATTCTCATTAAAGAATGCCGAGCGTGCCTGACGGACTTCGGGTTGGCTGCATCTATCGAGTCAGACACATCCATCAAAATGAAGCCGTAGGAGTTTTGCTTAAACAATGGAGGTTGAGACAGTAATCCTGGATTAAATCCGGGATTAATTAATCCGTCACCTGCGCCCGCCTTCCTATGAAGGGCTGATAAACCTGATTGAACAAGGTAGCTTAAATCTGGTTTAAACAGATGATTAAGCTGGTTTAAGCGGTGATTAATCTAGTTTGAACCGGTGAGAAAGAACAAAAAGCAGTTACATGCGGGATTCGAACCCAGCACTTGTGGCGAAAGCCAAGAGCAGGAGGTACACTTTCCAAGTAGACTATTCTGCCGATGCGAAAAGCTTCACAACAGAGGTCCTGACCAAAAAATCATGCCCAAGCCATGAAAGGATTCACAAGTCAAGACATTATACAGTCTCTGATACACGGTATAACAAGTACTCGCTCTCCTTTGCCCGCTCCTTCTCAATATACTCAATCACATTTGCAGCGGGTTCAAGCAGGAACCCATATCCACCAACTCGTAACAACTTCTTTGCCTCCTCGGCACGCACATGATACATTGCTGCTTTTTGCCGGGCATATGCCGTGTGCCCGGGCTGGCTGGAAGAGTGCGCGTCAGCCAGCTGGGTCCATACTTGCTGCATTTTTAAGAAACTGCGAATTGTTCGGAGCAACTCAACGAGTTTCTGCTCCTTTTGTTCCTGCCAGCGTTGCATTTCGGCCTCCGCACGGAACCATTGAACTCGATCACCTGAAACCAAAAAAGACTGACACAGTATCCAATGTGTCGGCGGAATTGCTCACCTTCACCTGACCATTCATCCATTTCATTTTGCGAGAGCTTGCCCATTTTCCCTAGCTGCCAGAGCCATCCCTCAGGTCTTTCCTCACGTTTTTCCTCAAGTCGAGATACAGTCCCTGGTGCCAATGCTTTCATTCCTGGGGCTGGATGGTATTGAGAACAACATCAATCGAAATGTCGAACATACTTGACTTCCGTGTGTGCATTTGAGTGCCGCTAAGCCCTGTCACGGAATGAATGCGTGCGTCTGTCAATATTGAAGATGGCTCACCTGCGCTGTTGCCAGGACTAGTTGCTAAAACAGGTACAGCAAGTGATGGACCTGGTACATTTCCACCCGAGACTCGCCAGAGAAGGCCATCGGTCAATTTAGAGTCGCCGACACGGCGTGCCTGCCGAACAGATTTCATGAAGGTATCTGCTACGGTGAGAGGCGGGAAGCTGGTGTTCATGCCATCTGTAAGGGTACCGAGAGCTATCATTGCACATCGTGCAGCATCATAAGTTTGCATGTGACGGTCGCGTCGCTTGGTGGTGTCAGCAATCTCATTGCCCGCACGAGTATTGCCCTTTTGCTGCCTTTCATTCTTGGTCTTCCGATCTCGCAGAGCAACCAGAGCCTTCACCACGTTCTGGACCGCCCGTAGTGCGTCAAATACTTCGCCCTCCCTCCATCGCGCCTCTTCAACACCGAGAGCCACAACATCGAGATCAAGCCGTTCCGATGCAGTTAGATCGGAGGGAAGGAACAGTACTTCTTCCTCAACTGGAATGGCGGGCAATGTGGCCGCCTGTATGGCAACCTTGTCCCCCAACTTTGGAGCTATAGACTTCTGCTGCTGCCGCCATGCTAGAATTGCGTTACTGAGCTTGGTGCGCCGAGATAGAACCTCTTTCTGGGTTGTTTCCAGGTTATGCTCAGTATTGGCCTCAATTGCAGCCCGAAGTTTCCTCCTGAAAATATTTCAGTGCAAATTGATGGCAGAGACTAAAGACAAAGTTACTGGTCGTCCTGAATTCTGAGTGCATCGTTAAGAAACTGGGCAACTTTACTTTTCGGTGTGAAACTTGATTGAAAGGTCTCGTCTTGTGCTAACATAGCCTGGTAAATTGCGCGTTGAGAGGGCACTAGATTCACGTTAATTCTGTCTGTGTTTACCACGTGAGCGGTACCTTTGCTTGTGCGGTGCTTATACGGGCTAATAGCCTCATTTCCCTTCTTGGATGTTGTCCTGTCCAGTGCTCTCCATCCGTCTACGCGATCTTGGAACGAAACCGTTAGGCCAATGAAATGATCGCGTTTTTCGATGTATCTGGCCTCGGCGAGTGCAATATCATTGGCCAAGGTGACCGCTGCAATTTGTTGAAGTCATCATTTTGATTCACAAGTAAATCACGCACCCAATTTCATGGTTTTCTTGTGGTTCCAGTCACCATGGTGGATTATCAACGTGTCCTGGCGGTGTCCGTTGTTCATCTGGCGGACATGCGGTCCGAGTTGATTGGCCTCAGGCCAATAGTGTTCAGCGGTTTCACCGTGAAAATGCCCAACACACTCCATGTACGCAGTTCCAAACAGATAGTTGCATGAGTCCTGATGGCCTTGCACATGAAGGGAGGGAACTCCCCATCGTATTGCTTTGACGTCTTCTGCGAGGTCGGGGAAGTGCTGCTGAAATCGCGATTCGAGGTTGATGAAATATTCACATGCAATGTCGTAGGTGGTGACTTTGTCAATGTCATCGACCTCGAAGCGGAGCACCACCTCGAATTCTTTACTGGGTTTGTGCTGGCGAATCTCGCGTGCCAGGGCAGCATCTGTATTCGCAAATCTATCCATGTCTTGGGTTAATCCTTGAATGCAAATTTCTCCAAGACATTTACCGTTCGCCGAGTTGGAGGTCAACGGAGGACAATATGAAAACGTGGCTACACTGACAATTAACAGTGCCGGTGACTGCCATGTTTTTGAATTTCTTCTTGTCCTGTTTATTCACGACATTGAGGTAGTTGCATGTGGATTTCTGCCGATATTCAGAGTAGCCGCCAAACCAAGAGCGTGTTCACTTACCTCACGGGACACTGGAATTTTCGCCAAGTATGCCTTGTATTCGTTGTCGGGAGGGAAATAGCCCTTGCCAGCACAGAGTGAAATGTCGTCCGGGTCGGTATTTTTATTGAATTGGTTGCATTGGAAGTTTCCGTCTAATGTACGCTGGCTCTGGTTGCAATGACTTCCGCATAGTGTGTGTGGTCAGCGATACAGAACAAGGATGAAAAAATATCTTACCGAAGATGATGTGGGGTCTTCGGGCAATTCGGGTCGCTGTTGAAGCCGGGTTCTGGACAGGCAGGGCACCAGACCAGGAGATTCCCAGCCGGACGATGCGGTAGAAGTCGATCAATCCCATGCATCTGACCGGCTCGCTTCTTTAAGGTCAGATAATTCCAGACCCGTACAACGCGACGAAAATTGGCATATGGATTCTACACACAGTTAATTATCCAACAACGAAAGAGGGACACAATTTCACCGGAACATCTGCAGTAAAACTGTTGTCTGTTAAACGTAGGATTGCCCCCAGGTAATCATACGCCGCTTTTTTCGACTCCAGATTATGCAGTGAGAATTCCTTCAGCATGCTGAAGGTGAAGGCCGTTTTTGGGTCTTTGGCGGTCGCAGGAAAAAGCCGGGACCGCATGAGTTGCCGAGGTTTATTGATTGGGAACTCTTGGCATCCGCAGAATGCAAGTTTCGTGGCATGGACACCGTTGCCATGCACGACAGTGAATAAGAGTGGGTTCGAGGGGTTCTCGCATGGTCCACCATTATGTCCCAGTTGAATTATATGATGAATCTTGGAAATATCACTTTTGAGAAAAAATCCCTGCTCGAAGTCCCAGACCTCAGCCCAATGAAATGGAGACTGAAGGTGCTTTCCGACAAAGCAGGCCGAGCATGTTGCCGAGTATCCGATACAATCATGACATTGTGTGTTCACCTGGGCTTTGAGACAGTCGCAGAGAGTGCCAATCCTTGAGTCAAACTCGAATTCCAACATAAGCTGGCCCAGCTCATCAAAGATTTCGCCCAGATCCTCCAGCATCTCCGAGTTCTATGTGGTCGGATGAGTGGAATATTAGCAGAAAGCGAGCTGCAGTTGGTTGTTATCACCTGAGTACGCTTTTTGGCTGCCTCTGGGCCATCGGAATTGGGCTGCATTTTCGGAATTCCTATAGGGGAGGCGGTTGGATAGGCAGATGTGGTCGGCAGGGTTCCAAGAACCGACGAGCTACTATAGCTGCCAGAGTCGCTTGTGCTAGTGAAATTGACCCGCTTGACGGTTGGAACACTGAGTTGCATGTGCCCCTCCTCGAAGTCGTAGCTTCCAGTAGCTTTGCGCTTGCTCTTTGGGTTGGCCATGAGTGCACGAGGCAAGAGCTATCTGATCTTCTCGCGCATCGCCAAGAATCAGATGTTCATCAGGAGCGGTGTCACGCGGTGCATCTATAATCGGAATTACAAGTGAGCCAAAATAATTGACATGGCTCTTCAGCCATCGAACCCATTGAACCAACGTGTTTTGCACGCGACGGGTAGATAAAGTCACGATCACGTGGCTCAATGGTTGAACTTGGCCCGCGCAACCGCGGATTCAGAGCAACTCATGGCATTCTTTTGTCTTCATCGCTCTCAAGGCATGTTCCACCACCGTTATCAAACCACCTTCTCTCTTAGTTTCACACCCCCCCCAAAACTTGAACTGAAGTGATGTGTCCGGACAAATCAAGAAACCCAGGTGTATTACGTGGAAGCAGAGCGATACAATTACTTTTAAAAATGATTATAGAAGTAGTAAGAAAAGTAGAGCCCAAATTTTGAAGCCGATCCATCTGCCATGGTGTGAGACTCAAAAATCACGGGTATGTCAATCTTTGTGAACATACATACCACGCTAAAGCATCGCAAAATAATGGTTCCAATTTTCACTATAGTTCACGCCTTTGGAGCGAAGTAGCACTACCTGGTCATCTCTGGAAATGGGGACTGGCTTGTCAAGGGGCCAGCCGATCCAAGCATTGTAGCGGTACAATTCGAGATCACACTCGAATCTTTTCCGCTTGAGCAGGACTAGGAAGTCGTTCAGGATGAGGTAAAGTCGACCACCATCGTTACGAGGGAAGAGTTCAAGTTCTTCGGGGGGCTCAAAGTCCTTGCCATAGGTCAGTTTTCGATGCGGTGCTGAAAGAATTAACAAGTACCCTACCGCGCTCCAACCAATGACAAGCACCGGAACAGTAACGTCTAATGGGGCCGGTTGAGTCGCGGACACCTGATAAAAGGGAGTTGAATATGTGACAATGCAATCTCTAAAAGAACACTCACATTAACCGTCATTTGCGGCACTGATGTGGTGGGTTGCCTGCGGGTGCGAATTGCCCGCTGCTATTCCATAAGTAAGGGCAGGTTCTGGTCAACAAACCACTTACTACTGGTCGTCTGAAGCGCGGTGTTGGTGCCAACTCTTTCCGTATGGCAAGGAGGTGGAGTAGCCATGCGTTGGTACATATTTCTCCGGGTGACATGGGGTCAGTAAGTCGAACACATTCGCCCCTACAGGAGCCATGGCCACCAGCGCACTAAAAAAAGAGTCTCAGGGTATCCAATAACGATGAAGATCTGGCCGAAGCTTACAAACTGCGCCCACATTCCCATTCCTGGTTGACCGTGCTTGCTGGTGCTGATCACGGGGGGCGAGAACTTGTGGCCACCATAATCACGCGAAATACCTTCTGGCCGAGGGTTCAGTCGAATGAGCTCGTCGGTGACCTCGGCTTGTATGGCCGTAAACATGGCTGGTTTGGTGCCGGTAAGACCGTGTTGAGTGGCGAGGGGATAGCGGACAGCCTGGGAGGGAAGCAGAGGAAAGCGGGCGGGAAGTGAGGTAGCGCGATGGTTGTCCATGTTGTGAAGAGGCGAAGTGGTGGGGCTGTTGGACACATAATCACCTCGTGTGTCGGTTATAAACAATGGAACCGTGCGAATGCAAAATGCGGCGATCACAGTCAGCGGCAATCAACAAAGCTGCTCCCACTTTACACTTACACCACTTGTACGACGCGGGCCGCAGGTTCACAATCAAAATATGCAACGGAGCTTTGACGGTTGGTCTTCAAGATGGATCTTCGGATACATTAAGCCTGAAGCAGTCACTCAAATTGCATTCGGTGTACATAATATCGTACCATATCTTTTTTTTTCTTTCTCATTGCTGAATTTGGAGACGGGAAGTTCAGCCGAATCGCATAGTTAATTGCAAGTCTCTTGCGCAACCAGGGTCATACACGGCAAAATATATACACTCGCGGGAGACCGAACGTGAAACCATGTTGCGGCGTGAACTGTCTGGGCGTACATCCTCTTGGAGATGAATACATGTTCACTCGATGACGTGAGACTGCCTATATGTTGATTTGTTCTTCGCTTCCACCGCTGCTAAATTATTAAGCATCATGAACTCTATTCAGCGGCCATTCAAAATTTGTGTTCCGCTTTTCTGGGCCCGCATGAGAAGAACCGAAAATGCCGCTGAACCAAATTTGGATATAATGGATAGGGTCGAAATGAAACAGGTGTCGTCGGTGTTTTTTGGGTGATCCAAATGCGAGAAGGTGAAACCTCTGGGCCACCAAAATCGCTTCCATGGTCCCGGTTTCTCGAAAATCCCATGAGTCTTATTGGTTCGGATCCTCGCAATTGAATCGAGTTCAAAAAAATGTAGGTGCGTCGAGATCCCTGAACGACCGAATGTGGTGCGGTGAAACTGCCTCTTCAACCCCCTGCATAACCGCTTGCCATGCCGAAGCGGCGGCGTCTTCGAATCCGGAAACCAACTCGATGTTTCGGTGTTACTACTGGTCAAGAATGGTGCTATGGTTTTGACTCCGCCCAGCGCGCTGAGATTTCACCCGCTTCATTCGCCAGATCCAAAAATGTCGGTCAATATCGTTCATACTCACTTGACACAAAGTGATTAGGCTCAGTCTCTGGATCCGATTTTCCATGCTTGCAGCGCCTTCTATTCCCACGGTTGATATTTGGTGATCGCAAGGGATGGATGCCGAGTTACTTGGTTCTCAGATTTTGCAGATCTAGCCCCAAAAGAGACCGCTGAGCTCACACACCGCGAAACCATCTCGCTTCTGCAGACGCATCCCCCCAAAAAACCCGTACTTGTCTATCTTTACTTGAACCCGTCGCCCCCACTTCTCTCATCCCTATTGCACCTCCCCAACTATGCGCCAAGGCCAATTCACCAGGCCTCAGCGACTTCACATTGAGTCCTACAACCATGCATTCACCGCTGTCCTTGACGAAGGTCTTGAGGGCAAGAAGCTAACGGATTGGAAGCAGAAAACTGCCTCCGAGATATTGAACTCGTCGCATTTCTCCGATCTCGATACCTCCGAACTCTCTCGCAAGCAGTGGTTCGACGTTAGTGTCATTTCTACTTCACTCAACCCTTCGTTTCTCATGACGACTCTGGCAGATGATCGTTCGCAAATTCACCAATTATCGCACGCAGGTCTATCTCAAAAAGAATCCCGACATTGTGGGAACACCACAGGCGCCATCCGCTACTGGGCCGCTGTTCAAATTTTCCTCCCTCCTTACCGGCCGTCAACTCTTTGCGCGGGACAACAGTGAAAATATCAATTCAGCCGCCGCTCAACGACTCACAGCGACAGGCCACGAGAATCCAGCGGCTGTTTATCAGACAGTTCTCAAGGAGATGTGGGATGCCCTCTCAAACGACGAGAAGCTTCACTGGGATAAGATGGCGGAGGCCGAAAGTGGAGACATCGAGAAGTTCATCTCACTCCTTCCGCCTATTTTGTATAACTGATCACCATTGCAGGAACCAAAAAGAGTTTCGCCTTACAGCCAATGTCGGAACCGAAGGCGCGGTCGCAATATTCCTGTTTTGGGATGTTTCCAAAGAATTGCCAATAACTCAACCAGTTTTGCACCGATTTGGATGAAGCTTGGGTAGATCTGTC
This sequence comes from Mycena olivaceomarginata, assembly GCA_029378375.1. Taxonomy (NCBI): domain Eukaryota; kingdom Fungi; phylum Basidiomycota; class Agaricomycetes; order Agaricales; family Mycenaceae; genus Mycena; species Mycena olivaceomarginata. The sequence continues at coordinate 82,091 of JARKIC010000144.1, read as the reverse complement.
GGGTTAATTCATGCGCAATTAGTGATAGAGAGAGATTTATGAAAATATTATATATTAGGTAATCTGTGCTATTGGACCATTTTCATGCCAAATACCATCTTGCATGTCCAGGACAGGTCCCAGTGACCTAATATTTTGGGAGGGACAACATATATACCTGACCAAACACGTGATAGAGCCAGAATCACGGATATTCTGGTTACAGTCCTTGTAGCTCTGTTGGATACATTTAGCAGTTTTGGCATTCAGAAATATTGTCAGGATTGCATTTATATGGAAAGTTTATATGACTATGGCTCTATCACATGTACTCTTAGGTATATATTTTCTCCATCTCAAAATACTAGGCCATTGGGACATGTCCTGGGCATGCTAGGTGGCATTTGGCACAGAAATGATCCAAAAACACAGATGACCTAATATATGATATTTTCATAATCGCTCTCTATCACTAATTGCACATGAATTAGCCTGACAGATCTACCTAGGTTTCATTCAAATCGGTGCAAAAGTGGTTGAGTTACTGGCAATTCTTTGAAAACATCCCAAAACAGGAAAATGTTGACCGCGCCTTCGGTTCCGACATTGGCTGTAAGATGCATCAGGCGCTGACAGATCTGGCCCAAGGGGGACTTATTGGTGACGCGGAGCTGCTCTTGTTCTACGGATTCCGAAAGCCTGCGTCGGGGGAGTTGGACATCGGGATGTGAGACTTGTCTATCTCTCCTCGCCCTTCTCCAGTTTACTTTGTTGAATAGCATTCACGGCCATTCAGTTCACAACCGCATCAATTTTGGAGGCAGTCGCGCCGAATTCCAGACCAACTACGGTGATCCATGGGGAATGTTTGCGGACGCAGTTATCCCTCGTAAGCAGTTCATTCCGTATCCAACTTATAACCAATTGCTCCTGATTACAGGTCCCCTTGTAACTGAAGATTCTGTTATTCCCCGCAATGCATTCGGAGTCCCCGTCTTCCCTGGGATCGACCTGAATGTCGTCACGCCGGCTGATACCCGTGTGCTTATAGCAGAATATTGGGCACACATTTGGGGTGTGTGCATTTCTACGGTTGTTACTGCTCTACTACATTAAAGTCCCATCAGCTCATGTGTGGGCTCCGGTGACGGATTACCCTCCCATCCCTTGGGAGGATCTTGGGCGCAACCCATCTGCCTATTATGACACGGTCAAGTTCTCCTTACCTCTCAAACTGGCGCTGCCGCAAACTCTCAATACCCTGCATACCACAATTTGGGCAGAGCATTTGGTCCGCACCTCCTCCGCCTTTGCGGACACCCCGTTTGTTTTTATTCCAAGGAGCGCCTGATGGGTGTGAATGGCCCACTTGCGACGCCAGTTCAAGCGAACGGTGATTCCATAGGTTCGTTGTTTTCACTTGGCAAGTTAATATTTAGAGCGCTAAGTTGTTTTGAGTACTAGCACCTTCCCCTGACCACCCAGAAATCCCTAACAAAGAAGGTGGGGTTCATTTGTCTCGTTCAATTTAATTTTCTTATGACCTTCATAGCTGCGGCGACTGTCGTCAGTCCATTCGCTCCACAGCCAGGGAATCAAATCAATCAAAATTATTTGACGGAAGGCAAGTCCGACGGTTCGGTTGTTCTCTTCTTCTAATACCTTGTGCAGAAGCCGAGAAGGGGGATGAAAACGAGCGGTATGATGAAATTATAAGCGTCTTTCTTGTGTGTTCATTCCCTTCAGCTCTATTCCCCTTCAGAACACTGTCAACAATGCGCCAAATTTGCCGTGGGTATCCTTCTAGTTTTGCCCCGTTGTTATCGCTGAAATATAGGTTTTAGCTCCATGGATACTGAGAAGGAAGAGACAGCTGCACGGGCCAAGCAATCTGGCGAGAAGCGGCCGTAAGTCTATCACTTCATTGTCTTGAATACCCAGTGACGGTCTTCAAGAATTCAAGCCGAGGATTGCGAAAATTCGAACCACAAACGGGCCAAGTGAGTCCTTTTCAGCGAGAATTCACTCGTTGGAAATTGACAGCTTACCAGGAAAAGCAACAAAAATAGTCGTCGCAAGAGCAATGAGGGGACATCCTCCAAGACAGAAGTCTCGTCAGTACAGCCGTTTGTTTCCTCTGCTGCTGGACTCAATTTCTCTAGTTCAACTGCGCCACGGCGATCGTCACGGAAGGCTCCAGCCGAAGTGTCGGCTCCAGTAACTCGCAAGAAGGCCCGTGGGGGGCGTCGTCACTTGTGCGTACATCGGGCTTTGGTCTTGCAGACAATGTGTTAAGCCACATGCGCAGGGGATATGTATGTAGTGATGAAGAAGCCGATGCTTTTGACGACGATGCATAATCCTTGTGAGTTGTATCACACCATCCTTCAATTTCGCCGAACTCATGGCGGAAATAGGAGATGTTGATTTGTTTACAATCCTGACCTTTGGATTGCGATAGGCATAACCTTGCATCCTCGGTTTAATCCTTAATCTTTAAACATCTATCCCGCATGGACACCCACTTCTTAGTTACATTTATCCTGCTTAAATCATTTATCCTGCCCCTTGGTTTTATCCTGCTGCAACCTAAAATCCACAATCTATTCGCAGTTTAATGTTCAATGATTAATCTCAAATCTGATTTTATCTGGCCCGTCTTTTCGAATGAACTGCTTGAGTTTCTATCATAAATCCCGATCCAGCCAGGACCCTTCGTTACTCAAAACCTGAACATTCATTGGTCTGGTATCTGTCGCGCACCCATGGCCAAGCGATGCTAAACAGATTAAATTTGGGCACACTGTACTGAAAGAGGGTGAAAAGAATGGATGACTTTGTTTAGGGAGCAACCAGATATTCAAACAATCACTGTCACCAATATGGTATCATGGTCTAGTTGGATAGTGCGCCAGTCTTGGTAGGCCGTGTGGTCGCGGGTTCGAACCTGCCGTGGTGTTCTTTTTGGAGACCCTCAGGTGCCTTGAATCCGATTTAAATCGGTTTAAACCATGTTTAAACAGTTAGTTTAATCAAAGTTGCGTACCTTCTGCTTCGTGCCGTGGTGATTAATTAATCCCGGATTTAATCCAGGATTACTGTCTCAACCTCGATTGTTTAAGCAAAACTCCTATGGTTACTGCATCAAAACATCGACGCGCAGTGGATCTACACGCTGGATGGCACCGGAATTGCTTCTACCGACTGTGTACAACCAGGGACATTCTTTCAAGCGAACAGCTGCTACCGATGTCTGGGCCTTTGGATGTGTCTGTTGCGAGGTGTGTACATTCAGCGCTAAATTTCGCTCTTATAACCTTTTCAATACCAAGATATGGACCGAGGGTCAAATACCATTTGCGCACATGTCGGACGGTGGCTTGATCCTAGCGCTGTCTAAAGCCGACCCTTCGGAAGCGATTCCATACCCAACGAGGCCATGCGATAAAGCAGGCATCGTTATGCCCGAAAAACTGTGGGAGTTGGTCCGAAGGTGCTTTGCACTCCATGCCGCCGAACGCTCTACTGTACACGTCATCGCAGCCATGCTCGACGAGATCCAACTTGAGGAACCAACCGGCGCGGAATCTTCTAATATTTCCACTGCCAGTGAGGTTGCGTTGAGAGCTTCAGGCGTTGCTGTTCCGCCTCCTCAATCTGGTTTACCCCATTCCAACGCCCCTCCAACCCAATTGACTCGCACGATTCAGCTGTTGGTTGAAGATGTTCGAGAACAACCGGCAAATAAATTTATTCAAGAACTTTTTCTCCCATGTGTAGGTAATTTACCGACAGGAGAGTGGCTGGTGAATGGCCACGATCTTCTCAAGGCATTGCAAGAGTCTCCTTCCTCTCTCAACGGTGATTATGACTACAACAATATCACGAATAGCTGATTTCAATGTCTGTCTCAAATCAGGAGCCGTTAAACTCGCCTTTGATGACCCCATGAATGCCGGATGGAAGCGATATTTTGTGAAGATATCTGGCTCTGAATGCCTTGCGGATGCTCGAACATCGCCGGTTCAACTTAGAGTCTCTGCTGACTCCTGTCTCAAGATAATCGTGGAGAATTCAGGAGTGAGCAATGCCGTCAATGGTGAAGTCTTAATATAAACTGGTCTAAACCTCACCTGTAGGCAGCAGCAGCATAGGCCATATGTCATCAGTGGCTGTGCTCAACAATATTCGCCGGATTTTAACAACCCTTGGTCTTATTTAATGGTGTGCTATGTGGTGATTGTGGTGGTGGTCAAGCAATATTGAGTAGTCCAGACGATTTCGATTCAAATATCGGTTAGCTAAGCTAAGTTGATTCACTCCCCATGCCAGCTGCACCCGAATCACCGGATTTGGGCCCACGAATTCGATAGTGATTCTTGGTCACTGTATCATTCTGTTCTTTGCCTCTGCTCCTTCTGCCTCCACAATACGTTCTGATGGCATTTCCTGGACCCACAAACTCACACAAACGCACATGACGCAGGATTTCACTTTTAGTACGATTGAATAAAATGGAAGAAGATATGACTTGGCATTTTTTGTAGCGAAAGGTGAAAGTATTACTAGGCCCCGATGAGTAGTAACAAAACGACGACTCCACATTCGAAGGGGACACTGTTGGAATTTGAGGTAGCGGAATCAGACAAGTTCAAGGAATAAATAACAAGATATATTAGCGCTTGACTGAGCTCTGCAAATGCTTGATTAATACATACAAAACTGTACCACTTATATATTAAATGTCCAAGATAACTAGAATGTTCCTTCATATTCTCTCATGTTCCATAATATTCTACTATTGACTCAGGGTGACTCCAAAGATCTCATACTCACTTGCTGTGCCTCACAGCCTTGGCCTGATGCTGGATTGCTCAAACTCCAACAGACACAGATTCTGGAAAGATAATGTCGGATTACCTGCATATCAGCCTGCTTCCTGACTCAGTTGCCTTGCTTGCTGTGCCTCACAGCCTTAGCCTGATGCTGGATTGCTCAAACTCCAACAGATACAGATTCTGGAAAGACAATGTTGGATTACCTGTGTAAGTATTGGCCTGCTTCCTGACTTGGTCGCCTTTCCTATGTTTCTCATCCAAGAATCTGGCACCGGTTTCCATCTCTTTAGGCCAAAATCTAGCTTAAAGAAATTTGGAAACCGGTGCTGGTTTCTCGGATGAGAAACATAGAAATAACCCCTCTGCTGAGGACCTTGCAATGTGTATCTCGATTCAATTCCTTTGATATCGCATCTTTCGCGCCGTTCACATCTGTCTGTACGTTTCTTTTTCCCTTGAGGCTCAACTTTCCAAGTACTTTGTCTGTTTCGCGTCACCACCCACATTCACCTTCCTCCAAATCAGGCCCTTCTGCTCGTTTCCATCTCAAAGGTCTAATGTTTTACTACACTTCGTTTCTCTGGTTTCATCTCCTTGTCTCAAAATCCAGCAAACGGTGCATCACCTGATGCCATCACATCAGACCAAACCAGACCAAAGGAATCTGCGCCATCGAGTGCTTACCAAAGCAAGTGCCTCTTCTTTTCACCATCACTCACCGCCAATCCCTCCGAAAATATTGGCCAATGCTAATCCCAACAAATGTATTCACTGCGGTATAGAGCACGGAATATTTGTAAGCCTGAGAACATTGCAATGTTGTACAAGACTAACCCGGGATCCTTTGTGCGTACACTCCGCCCGTAACCTTCTCGTGTTCACTTCCAGCCATGCGCGCCAATTATTTTCTTCATGCGACTGCGAAACTAATTCATCCCTTCTCTGTGCGTGTGCGCGTGTACTTTGATTCGAGCGTGGAACTTTGCACTCACCTGTAATTATTTCTTCGCAAACATCGGTTAGCGCCAAGAATCTAGAATCCACAGTGAAGTTACGGCGTTCATATCTGCTTGAAGGTACGTACTCGCCCAGGATCTGTCATGGTCGATTCTAGGGGCTGTGATCGAGCTTTGTCGATCGGGGTTCACACCCAGTAGTTTCTCTCCAACCTATTTGCCTCCCCCTCCCCCGCATCTGTTTTGCCTCCACCCCCACCGTCAAGCGCCCCCGCACCCATTACTTTCTTTCCGTCGTGCCTCCATCGTTTACACCATCCATCTTATATGCCATTTACCACATCCCTTCCCCACGCCACATATGTCCTTCCGCCTCGCTCCGCCTATCCCTTGATCCCAACAATTGCACCGCCTTCCACACATCTCTTCCAAGCCACGACCATTCTCCTCGAGATCTCCACAGATGCCCGCAGACGCCCGCAGACGCTGCCAAATGCATACATTTGGCATCGAGTACGTTCCGCTATCATCACTACGACCCGTCCCTTTCACCCACATCGTTTAGGACATTAAGTAGCCCCGTTTTTAGCCGATTGCCAAGTGCCTTTGAGAGGCCCAACGTCTGTGTTTATGCGTCACTCGGTATGCTCGGCCGTCTTTCTCCAGTTTACATCCGCTGCCCTCCAATACACCAGTGCCTTGATGGCCGGACGACGCCGAAGTCGAGGGGCGCAAACTCGTCTTCCTCAAGTCCCCAGAATTGACCTCCGCACTCTGCTCCCATGGAGGTTCCATCTTCCTGCGAGTCTGGTCTATGTCCCGCAGCGAGAGAACCCCGAGTGGGTGTGGGTGTGGGTGGTGTGCCTTTTCGGATCGACCGTGTCTTTGTTCGTGGGTACGTCTGTGTGCATGCTATCCATCATACATCGTTGATCTACTGACCGATGTCTTCGTTTCAGTCACCGTTACCCGTGCCCTTCTCTCCGTTTTATGGTATTGTGCTGACATTGCGTTAGGTCAACTGTGGTCCCTGACCACCGCCTCGCTGCAGGCTCGCCTCCGTGCGCAGCTCAACACCGTCCTGTTCGCCAAGACAATCGTCCGCAAGGACATCGCCTCTTCTGCCGCCGTCGCAAAAGCCGAGACCACTGGCGCGCCTGTATCCGATGCCTCGGCCCCGGATGCGGACGGTTTCTCGTCCAAGGCGCAGGTCATGGCCCTCATGTACACTTTTCCTCTTCCTCTTTTCTTCTGCCTTCGAGCTGATTTTAAACCCATCCTCAGGACCACAGACGTCGACCGCGTCGCACGGTTCACACACCAGCTCTTCGTCATCATTGGTACGTCCCTCCCTCCCCCCAGGCGTAGACGGCACTTTTATATATAAAAAGCTTCTAGTTGGAAAGGTGCATCCATTGCATAAAACCCTCTCATTTAGAAGGGCACGTTATAATATACACTAGAAGCTCGCCTATTTTGGAAGTCGAGGCGGATCCTCAGCGGCGGCGTCATTTCGGCGCACATAGCGCTCGCACCGCTTCTGATGGCGCGGTCCAAATGGGGTCATTGTTTACACATGTTACATTCCCATCAATGCTCTTCTTCCTCTTGCCATATTCGCTCCCCTTTGCCCACAGCATCCTTCTGGGCTCTGGTGCTTCTCAGCAGTTTTCTTCTAGGCCCTTTCCACCTATCCGACTATTCTTATTGCCCCAAATCATCTGTAATCGGCTACAATTACGGCTAGGGCTCCCCACCGTACCGTATACGGTTACGGCCGTAAAAATTACGGTAATTGCGGCCATCTAACCACCGTAACCGTAACCGTAAAGACACTATCAGAGGGTCTTACGGTACGGTACGGTGCATTTTACGGTACTTTACGGATATTACGGCCCGTATAAAACAAAGCAAACAAATAAAAATGAAACAAGACACAGGATGGAAGTATCTACTGTGCCTGGATGGCTAGGAGCACGTCCTCGAGGGACTTGCATTTGAGACGAAGGTGGTGTTTGAGCAGCATCAAAGTCCGAATCATCTCTGGCTTCAGACTTGCACGTCGAAGGGAAATCATGTCTCTCTCACCCGAAAACACCCGTTCCACGCTATGTGGGGCGCTACGGTGATGCGAGTGGCGATCCGGGCCATTTCACTGGCCTGTTTAAGTATTGTCATTATTTAATGGAGCTCGCACCCCACTCGATAGCAGGGGCCGAGCATTTTGACGCGCCGTTGTGTGTGCGACATGGTGGTAGGCGCGAAGCATGAAGCGGATATCGCCGGCTCCTGCCGGCATGCTAGGATCGACGGAGCCACTTTATAATTAGACCTTTTACATTTACATAGTGTTTAGTTTCTTTTGGGTGCATTTACTTACCGAGCATTTACGGTCCGTAAAGACAACCGTATACGGCCGTATTTTTACGGTTGCTTACGGTGTACGGGCAGTCGTAACCGTAACCGTAAATCTGCTAGCCCAGGGCCTTCCGGTACGGTTACGGTGACCGTAAACCCGTAGCCGTAAACCGTAAATACGGATACGGTGGGGAGCCCTAATTACGGCTGTTGGCACTACCTGCATTCCTCATAAAAGCTGCCCTCATGGTTCGATTGCTCTGGAATTCAGGCTCAGCCTTCTTATATGTTCGATGTATAATCTACCACAGCCACAGTTCCTCAATTCAATTGCAGACCCTGCCATCGACACTTCCATTTCCATTGCCTATTGTTTAATACTGGGCTCACACGGGCTCCTGGGCGCCTGCAATCCCAGCCGAATCAAGGATGTATGCAGGGTGTATGCCTCCTAAATTTCCGTTGCCTTTATTCTCACCTGTACCTCTCAAAGAAGACATACGACAGCCCCGGTAATTCAGCACTCTGGTTCAACTCTTCTTGCTCTATTAGTGTTACTACTAGCGCCATTCTTCAGCCTACTGTTTGCCCTAGTCTCCCGGTGGTTTTCCCTCACTGTCCAGATTCTGGGGCACAAATTGGTCCCTAGAGTTGTCTGCACAACACCATACACCTTTCTCAGCGCCCTGCAACCCCTATTAGTAGGGTTCTGTTCCTCGTTGCTCGGTCACAATGCTCCCTCACTCCGCTGCCTGCTCACCTGCTCCGCTCCGGGAGCTGTGGCGCACACAATGTACTTTTAGACACGAAATCTCTCCTGCCATCGGCTCTGCGCGTCTCGCCACGTACTACTTGCATCGTCACTTGGAGTGTCAGCCCACTGTCTTGCTACGCATTAAACACCTGCCGGCTGTGCAGTGCACCCAATCCGCAATTCCTTGTACCCCAACCATCCGTACGCCATTTGCAGCACATTTCCCGCCGTAACATTGTCCACCATTTGTTCCCCAGATCGCTGCTCGCTCCTCGCATCCTAAATTGTGCTCACTTCATTTTCCCAGGTGCCAGCTTGTCCATGTGTTCCGTCTGCACTCTAGAATGCGAACACCGTAATTCCCCTTTTGTACATGCTTATTTATTCCGTGCACCCCACATCTATCACATGCAATAAATTCCCCCATTTCTGACTCGATTATTCTTGCTGAATGTGTGCAGTGAACGAAGTCACTTGATGTTGGAGTAAGAGTGAAATTATTGTCTCCATTCATCATAAATAAAACTCCAGCACATGTACAGTCAAAGATTATGGGATATTTTAGCCTATTCCTGTTTGAATGTTTGAATTGGGTCATCTTACAAGAAGTGCAGCTGATTTCGGAGTGAGAGAGAAGCAGAAACAGTGTGCTACCCTGAAACAAAAATTGTGGCTCCTCTGACCAAACTGGCAAGATAATTTCACGGATTAGTGGATTAGATGGTGTGCAGTTATATTTCGAAAAGAATGCCCTGCTCAGAATCAATTGAAAATGACTGGGGACGTCGGAGGAAAGCGAACATTGTGTTTCTTTCCATTTGGCGCGCGTTAAGCGACCGTCATAAGTGTGAGATATTACCATATATGGCCAGATCTCAGAGATCGATCATGATCGAGCTCTGATCCGCGCCCTACTTTGGGAATGGGGCCCCTAACAAGATCGTTTCTGAGGTCACCAACAGGGTCAAGGACCTTGCATCGCATTTCGGGTGAAGCCATTTCATTATTTTGATCCACCCTCACCTTCTGACAAAACTCCGGAGCTATCTATAATTTATTCCGTGTCTTTATGACCAAATGACTGGATTCCAAAATTTAGTTCAATACTGGATCCTGAAGGACACCAGGACCTCCATCTGTGGGCATACAATAGGGCCTTACAAACTGAATGATATTTGCGACTCGTTCAGCATTATGACCCATGGAGGTTGTGAATGGGGCATCACTGTGTCAGAATGTCGAGGGTCGTTCCGGGTCAATTTCCGGTGGGGCGGCCTGGAAACATGAGATTTAACATCGTCTTAGGTATCCTAACAACATATTTCAAAATCAGGGCATATTATATTTGACAATTTTTTCGTCATATTTTGGAGTTGAGGAGGCCAGGGGGAGGTATTAGGTCATATTGGACGGCCGAAGATTGAGGCATGTCATCTTGGAACATGATTCTTCGATTTGAACTGGGGTTTCTTGAACCGAAGGGGCGTAGTTGTTGAAAAGGTCTCAAAAATGTCCAAGTTGAGCATTCACAAGTGCTCGCCGGCGCTTCGCGCCGGCTCCCACTTCTGCCGGAATGATAGATTAAAAGCGGAGTTTAAAAAGCTTCGGACAGACGGACAGGCTTAATTTTATAAATAGGGAGATTTGGCCTTGAAACTCGACAAAAGCATTCGCGGTTGAGTCAATCCCGATTATTTCTACTTCATCTAGGAGTGGTGCCACGGTTTTGACAAATGTTGTTCATATGTCATAGACATAGTCTATGAGCAATTTCTCCAATTTTTACATGATTGCTGGATGTCTGTATGAATGGATAACTGTTTGGGGGTGATATTTTGGCGGGGAACAAAGATTGAGTCATGATTATAATATTCCTGCCTGATTGGATTTCCCTAAATCTGGAACTGAGGATACTCATAGGGTCTTTCTTCCTCTGGGACATAAGCATCACTTATTATTCAATGAAATACATGCCTAGAGCGCGAAGTTCTGTAAATTTCGGGGAATTCCGACAACGGCCCGCCGCCCCGAGCCAATAGAATTGAGCCATCAAAATGGGCGCTTGTTGCGGAAATTAGACGCTGGGCACAGAATGGCATCCCGAGATGAAACTATACGGTCTTGTGGCTCTGGATCAGGTCATACAATAATCCCTCGCTGGTTCAAAGCTCTCCGGATGCAATTCAGCTTGAATTCATACTTGCACTTCTTGTTCCTTTCCGCGCATCTACTTATGCCCCGTCCGCGCGTTCAGCAGTTCGACTGAAAGGCTTGAGCAACAATGTTTGCAGTAACATTTTAAAGAGTTCTCTGTCTTAAGAATATTTATAAAGTGCCTGTAGAAGAGCGAAACTGTGTTCCCTTCCACGTTCAAAGAGTCTTATTTGAAAAAGTTTTCAGCAATTTTGCAATACCTCGCTCTAATCCTGTGGAATACCGGGCTGATATGTACGACAAGATGCGAAAAAACGGTTCCAAAGATATCCTTCTCTTCAGAATTGTTGAAATGCGAGCAAGAACCGCATTTCATGTTCCTTTCCACCTACCGGAGGCGAACGGTTTCCATGATTTTTTGCCACCAAGTGCCGCCTTTCCTATGTCCATGTACCTGATTCTGGAGGGTGATTCCCGAACGATTATTGTCTCCGAAATATTTCCAGAGTGGGTGCGGCTTTTCAACGATGCAAATTTCGTTGTTCCTTTCCATCTTTCAATTGTGACCGATGTGACAGACGCTACGCTCTCGCCTTCCACTCCTGTCCTTCAGCACAAACAATTCGACGGCAGTCTTGGTTCCACTTTAGCTATACTAATGTGATATCCGACTGCTGTGGCCCCGCTTTCTCGCTTCCTGTGTCCTTCTGCTGGAACAAATGCCCCGCAATTGGTAATTTTACCTCGCTTCATCTGCCGGCTCGCAAACCCACAAGACCCGGGCCACCCTGCTTCCTTATGAACCGAATCTTTCGCAAGACGTATAGGATGGTCTTTTCCCCCTCCTTTTGGGTCTTGGACCGATGTAGGGCTCGAAATGCTGTTCTTTGGGGTGGAATGGTCGCATTCGACAATTTCATGCATTAAACGGCCAGGGAATCGGGTTTTTTCGAAGATATTCGTGCGTCCCAGCTGTATCTCGAATTTTCGAACTACTCACTGGGGGATTTGACCCAGTTTTGCAGCGCAAAAAGCTCTTCTCGGGTGCCACGTCACTTATGTGTGCGTGCCGTCTCCAGCCTGCCACTGGCGCCACCTCAGATGAGTGGGCACCTCCCACATGCGCTCTGCGCAGCGTCCTACGACGTCGCGGTGGTTTGCGCATCTGCGTCCAGTCACGCAGAACCTGCGCGCGCCCCTTGCGGCAACAACGGCTGCACGCGCATATCATGACGATCCTACGACTGCCCTCACCCTCGCTGCAACTCGTTCTCGCTGCGACTGGCCCCCACGGCACCCTAGCTGGAGCGGGGGCGTTGCAAGCATGCAGGCTGTGCGGGAAATGCTGGTCCCCAGGTGCGCAGACCCTGCATGCGCACCATGCGGCCGCGAAACAGGGGCCTGACACCTTCGCCCTCGCCCTCGCCCGCTGCGACCGACCCGCTACGGCCGACCCCCACCCCCACCCTCGACTTCGCTCTCGCCCTCGTCCTCGCACACCTGTTGCAACTGACTCCCACCCTCGCCCTCGCCTGCTGCGACCAATCCGCTGCGACCAACCCCAGGCTGCCCTCGCCCTCGCCCGCTGCGACTGATCCGCTACAGCCAAATCCCACCCTCACCCTGGCCCCCGCCCGCTGCGACCGACCCCCGCCTCCACCATCTCCCTCGCCCTCGCCCTCGCCCCCGCCCTCGCCCCGCCCTCGCCCACTGCGACCTATCCACTACGACTGACCCCCGCCCTCGCCCTCGCCCGCTGCAACCGACCCCCACGCTGCCCTCGCCCTCGCCCTCGCCCTCGCCTACGCCGCGACTGACCCCAATGCTACCCCAGCCAGCGCAGGGGGTGTCGTAGGCGAGAAGGCTGCACGTGTGGCGTCCCGCGCAGCGCGGTGTCCTCCCGTGCACCTCGTGGTAGATGCGTTATCGCCTCCCACGCTGTGCCAGCCAGCGCGGGGGGTGTCGCAAGTGTGCTGCCCCGTACGGCGCCGGTGCCCCGCCGCGCAGGAACTGTGCACGCACCTTGTGGCGGCCCAGCGATGGCTGCGACACCCAAGGACCAGCGAAACGCGCATCATGAACGGCCAGCAACCCGCGTGCGCAGACTGCGACAGCATGTTGAAAAGTGCAGGCTGTCATTAGAGGGAAAATGTATTTCACGATCCTTAATTGGCTCCAGTCACTACGTATTTCACCACATGTACACATTATATCTATTCTATGCATTCTATTTTTTTCATAATTTTTGGGTGATATTTTGTCGATGTCGGCGCTGACGACCATCAGAGGCTTTGATCGATGTTGTCCAAATGCGGATATTTCTGCTCGCTGTCCTGCACGGCGACGAGCATGCAATGCAAAGGAGCGATGGCCTGCGAGCATCGCTTATCATAAATTCTGCTGACCAAGGGGTACTTCTAACATATCTAAAATGGCACCTTGTAAACTAGAGGCTTTTATGCAAGGGATGTCACCTTCTAATGAGAGGTGATTATATATAACAGTGCCAGCGCGTGGTGATACCTTAAGCGTTCCCTTCGAGCCGACATAGAAGGCAAGCCCAGATTCGAAGTCTTCATCACCGAGATGCCCGAGAGCCGATGAAAACTGATATATGTGCGCAGTTTTCAGCGGTTGAAGGTGTCTCACTAAGAATAGGCTACATACGACGCCCCTCCCTGTCGTATGTAGCCTATTCCTAGATCCTTGGCGGGTTTCGGGTTTCGGTTGGTCTATAACGTGAATTCTAAAAGGACACTGTTCTTGGCGGTTTCTCTTCGCGTCGCCATATAGACTGATGTTTCAACTTGCGAAAGTTTGAGAAACCGGCCCCGAGTGGGCCAAGAGACATTTTGTTTGTACTGATAAGGGCTGCTGTCCGGGGCCGCCGAGTACCATATCTTGGCATGACAAGTCTGGTGCAAAAACACAGGTTGAAATCACTTGCATCGGCACCTCAAGTTAGTCAAGCTCACCTAAAGAAGGCCTGCCCGCCGTGCACACGTTGAAAGTGCTTGCACCTGCGTGAGAGATATCGAATCTGGTCATCGAATCCATATGTCGCACGCAGTAAACATGGAAGCACGAGTGCTACAGTATCACTGGGAGTAATTTCACAGACAAAGTTGACACGGGTCGGTTTCCAAACCATGGCAGCCTAACAGGCAGAGAGCGTCGAAACGAGGGCTTAACTGCGACCCATGTCAAGGTTACCATTTTCTAGTCTATCCATATTACGCCCACTGGACGATCTACTCGGGAGTCGGTACTCGTCTCCTGCGTGATTCGCCTTCTACCCAATTCTGTTGCATACTACCCTCAATAAATGAATTCTGACTTTTTGACGCTGTCTTTCAAGTAAATGAATAACAAAGCATCCAAGATAGGTCGGTCGGAAAATTGCGCAAAATGACAGAAGGCCGAGGGCCGCTCAGTCGGAAACACTGGCTTCCACTTTTATCCTCCCTCTTTGTCGTTCTCACATTGTCTGGTTTCAAGTTCGTACTAGCATTTTAAAGAAGGACGTACTCCGAAGTGGAGATTTAGCTATCGCTAGCCAGGTGTACTGGTACGTCTCTCTCCTCTCCGGCGCGTATATCGCCTGAATCTCAAAATGAACGACTCAGCGTTGTACGACTGTACTTACTCGCTGGTTGATTACCCTTGTATGGTATGTCATCCACGCCATTTCGACGGCTGGCTTATTCGTCCGACCCCAAGGTTCAGACATCTGGATGCTCTATGCTTCATACGGCGCAGTGCATATCATGCTACATATTTTCACACCGCCAGCCCTGCTTCCCATTGATGTTCCCAATGCAAACTCGGAACAACGTGATCACTTGGGCCCACTAGTCTCACCCCTTAACTCTTCCTCTGCATGCTTGCGCCGCAACAGCATGTAGCCGTCCAATTGGTCTTGGTCAAGCTTAGTTCTGATACCTACCTCTGCAGCGATGAATTCTTAGGGCAGGACTTTGTGGATCCCTCTCTTCTGCGGATCAGATGCTGGCGAGGTATCCAATTACGAGTCAAGTGCGGCGCTAATCGTTGGGTTCTCCTTGCTTTTCCATGTCTTCATCTCTCCATAAAACACCTTCCTCGGCACTGCGCCGAGGGAGATCCATGATTATTCTCTGCATCATTTTTCCATAAGGTATAGTGCAGGCAAATGCTGTCAACGTCACATGATCGGCGTGACAGTGTCCAAATCAGGGCAACCAAGATTAGTACCCGTGCCTTCGGCACGGAACCACAGTTGATTACAGCTCTTTGCAGAACAACAGGCGCGGCCCGTTTTTTTTTTTTTTTTTCTGTTTTGGCAAGTTTTCACGAGAACAGCTGGTGTGAGCTCAATTCTCAACCGTTTCCCCTAAAAATAGGCTCATTCAATTCGCATTGAAAATCCACAGCCAATGGGATGCCGGTATTTTGATCCTTTTATGTAATATAATTTCTCCTGGAAAAAATTGGTTTTGAGCAGGACACCTGTAGCACGCGGAATACTGCCCTGATTGACCTAATCTGTGGATATGCTATAAATCTGATGTGACCCTAGCCAATGGCGTGTTTTTTTATATTACATGCTGAGTGATTGTGATCTAGTGCACATTTTAGCGAAGTCAATATCCAGACACTACCATAAGTAGAGCTGTCCATGGAATTTTGAGTATATTAAGCTCTGTAAACACCCACATTGGCTAGGGTCACATCAGATGTATAGCATATTCAAAGATTAGGTCAATCGGGGCAGTATTCTGAGTGCTACAGGTGTCCTAGTCAAAACCAATTTTTCCGGGAGAAATTATATTATGTAAAAGGATCAAAAATACCGGCATCCCATTGGCTGTGGATTTTCAATGCAAATTGAATGAGCCTATTTTGAAGGAAACAGTTGAGAATTGAGCTCAGGCCAGCTGTTCTCGGTGAAAACTTGCCAAAACAGAAAGGAAAAAAAAAACGGACCGCGCCTGTTGTTCCGCAAACAGCTGTAATTTATCTAAGAACATAATTCAAATGAAAATACAACTAATCTGTCAATGCAGTGTTATTTCACTTTCAAGAAGTATGATTCAGAGACATACCGTCAGTCCAATAATACTTCCGGATACACAATGTTCTTGGTCACAGTGCTGACATCAGTCTTGAAAAGTGCTTTAATTCGCTGACTGGAAGTGCATCGAGAAAGTGCAACATAGAGCTGTCCATGTGCAAAGACATCGGTACGAAGGTCAAGGCCAACATGATCCACAGATTGTCCTTGTGCCTTGTTTATGGTCATACAGAAAGCAAGGCGAACTGGAAATTGGCGGCGCTTCATTTCAAATGCAATTTGTTCAGCAGAAGGGGTAATTGGATTCGTGGTATGAAGGCTGTTTTGCCGTTATGCTCCCCTCCAATCAGGCGAATCTCAATAACCCTATTGGACATTCTGGTGAGAATCCCTCGAGATCCATTGCAAAGACCCTTGGCAGAATCCAAATTTCGAAGAACCATGATTGGACATCCAACCTTCAATGCCAATTTGGCCAGCGGCAACCCAGAGGCACGGATTGAGTTGAGAAATTCAACAGGATATTGGAAATTACTGTCAACTCCTTCCTCTGTGACCACACAATCCGCACTATGGTAAATGGTCTGCTCTCCCACAAATTTATCAAGCAATTTCTGATTCAGGTCATCAACATCATCATTTCGAGCTGAAAGAATGGTGTGTTCCAAGAAGTATTTATCCAGGTTATGATTTGCAGCTATTGTTGAGAGGCCAGGATAGATTGTGTCAATGAGAGACTGGACACTATTGTTTGGCAGTCGCATAACATCAGGGAGTTGAATATTCTGAGCAGGATCAGTACGTCTGCCATGACCGACATCCAGCAGCCACTGTGCAAAGTCCCTGTCCTCTTGTCGGGCATTAGGACCTCCCAATCGCATGTTCTGAGTTAAGTGAAGAGGTGTGATTTTCTGCCATAATTGAGAGCGCTGAAGACAGGCACCAACAATCTGTTCTCTTCCACCTTTAACCACAACTGGGAGGATCTGCTGGAAATCACCGCCATAGACAACAGTTGTTCCACCGTAGGGCCGTGGATCATTACGAAT
Organism: Mycena olivaceomarginata; assembly: GCA_029378375.1. NCBI lineage: Eukaryota > Fungi > Basidiomycota > Agaricomycetes > Agaricales > Mycenaceae > Mycena > Mycena olivaceomarginata. Next base: position 64,950 of record JARKIC010000144.1, on the reverse strand, counting down.
GTCCTGCATTGTTGCATCTACTGCCTCCTGTGCCCGACGGTCCTGCATAGGGACTTCATCCCAAATAATAAGACGAACCCTCTGAAGAAGCTGAGCGAGCATTGTCCCTTTTTTGATAGGGCAAGCCTTGCCATCAAAGAGTTGTATTGGAATTTTGAATCTGGAGTGAGAAGTTCTACCACCAAGCAACAGCAAGGCAGCAATTCCAGATGAAAGCAACACAAAGGACAATGATACCCTCAGCACGCAGTGCGTAACACAAAGTGTTATAGACATGGGTTTTTCCAGTTCCGCCAGGACCATGCAAAAAGAACAATCGGGGCTGATTATTCTCCACTGAGCTCATGACAGCATCAAAGGCAGCGCGCTGCTCAACATTGAGGCCTGCAATGCGAGGTTCAGCTAAATTGCGTTGTTCAACACGGTCATATGCCAGCTGTTCAGCAATAAGCCGGTTTTCCTCAAGCTGAGCCCAATTTTCTACATGCTGTGGCATTGGTTTAAAATCTTCCAGAGATTTGCCAGATCCATGAAGGATAGCATCCAAGAGATAAAGGCCATAGTCATAAATCTGATATTCAGAAGGCTCAGGAATACCCTTATTGATCAACTTGTGGCGAAGATCATCACAGATGCTTGCTTTGAACTGATCCCACAATGCGGCCGGATCTTGCAAAGGTGAGTTCTCCTTGAGAATTGTTGCAAACAACTGTCTGAGCTGGTAGCCTGTCTGCATGACAGCAGCCTGCTTGCCTCCAAGCAGAGCTTCCACTCATTGTCATCCTCTAATAGTCCACGTGCCAAACAGGCTGCATGATAAGTGGGATGAACACTATCTATAGTGCGAAGATCCTCAAATGATACTGCACCTCGGACAACTGTTAAGAGTGTGCGTAGGAAGAATCGTTCACCGGCTGATGGCCCTGCAAAGTACATCCGGCCAATGGCAAAGCCTCTCTGTCTGACCTTCCATTTTGTGTCCTTTTTAACCCAGACAAAACTCTGAGGGAATTGTTGATACAGCAGTGTGCGGGCTCCTGGGAGATTGTCTGCATTGGCTTTAAAATATGCAGTAAGGATACTGTGTTTGGTAGCAGCTTGATCAATGATAGTTTGTGGATCATCGTCTTCATTGAAGACAACACTTTGTTCATCCAGAAGGTGAACCTGTAGACAGACAACAGTTGGCAGCTCTTGATGCATTTCATATCGCAAAAGTCTCCAGGTAGCTTCACAGGCTGAAATATAGCGGCTGTCAAGGTGAAGCTTGATTTCATCATTCTGCTGTTCCAGAGTAAGGGTGCCCCGATCATGGCCTTTGAAAACATATTTGTGAATGTACTTGGTTGCTTTGATTGAAATGCAGCATTCTAGGTTCATATGGCACTGGTATTCAAGAATTGCTCTATCAAATCATTCAAGTCAGTCATTGCCAACCCAAAGAGAGAAGTTCAATTAACCTTGGAGAATGCGGTACAATCCAGCGGTTGTCAATCTTTTGGTTTTTGGAGTTTATAAAGTGTCGACCATTGTTGGGACGTGCATAAAGGGTATAGCCATCCTGGGAAAGCTGAGTTTGCTCCTTAAATGCTTTGGGGTAACCCTTGGAGCATTTTCCATCCTTCATGCATGGAGCATTGGGGTTTTCCTGACCACATGGGTTATGAACCATCAATTTTTTCACCAATTCAAAGAGTCGTGGAAATTGGTCTGGGTCAGGTAGTTGAGCGGAGATGACTCGATCAATCTCGTCTGCATTCTTCAACCGTGCATGGCGACGTAAAAAGATTAATAGGTGAAGGTGTGGAAGCCCGCGTTTCTGGAACTCAATTGTCCAGACAATGCCAAGACAGTCTCCAAATGCACCATCCTTCACTGCCTTGAGCAAAATCCGCACTTTTTCTCGAAAAACACGTGCAACCAAATCAGGACGGTCAGCAGCTGTTTGGCCAGGAAGGAGAGCATCCTTTATTTCAGGTGAGTTTGCATCAGCAGTCATTGTTAGAAACCAATCGGGCTTTCCGGCAAAACGGGCGATAGCAAGTGAATCCTGGTATAGCTGAAACATGAAGCGGGAGCCACCAATATAGGAGGAAGGCAAGATATAACGCTGGCCAAGTTCCCTCAGTGTTGTCTGAACATCATTTCCAATAGCATCAGTCAAGCCCTTGTACAGATCCACTCTGAGTTTACTTTGATTGTTCTTGAGCCAGGACAGCCTCCCTTGGTCAGTTGCAGCCCATGCATCCACAATCCATTGCTGAAATAAAGGTCCTCCCAAGAAAATGTGCTGGGAACTCGTGGCACGCTGATGAAGATAATATGCATAGTACTCAAGAATTGAGAGATTCTGTCGTTTGTTAGATCTGTTCGGAGTTTCCTCCCCCGTGTCGCGATCCTCTTCCTCCTCATCTACATCATCCTGTGGTGCATCTACTGGAAGATTGAGAGGAATTCCAGGGTGCCAGCCATCTTGCCCATAGGGAAAGAGCAGTACATAGACCATTGGCTGATATGAAGCATTGCATTCGGAGATTCTCTTCATAGCATGTGGCCCATTCCGGTAATGCACAATAATGTCTCTGTAATCAGTCTTAACTGAACCATCTCCAGGGAGAATAACTGCAACCTCATTTGCAGTGGGCGCATTGTAGCGGCGAGGATCAGTTCCCTTTTCACAATGGATTACAATGAAAACTTCAGATGCCAGATCAGGATGGGCAGCTTGCTGGTCGCGCAGCCGCTCATAAGCTGTTTTAAATATCTGGACATAGGCATGATTGACCCGCAGGACATGATCGAGAATACCCATAACATTGGCATTGAGTGGATTCTGATGATTCCGATCCTTCCGATAATTATTGGCATCTTCAGATGTATAAAAGTAAAGCTGTGCATAAACAGGATCCTTTCCATGTTCTGGAAGCAGAGACCCAACCCTGTGATATAGTGCTCCCTGAATTTTAAATACATAAGGGCCACCACCATCTAAAACAGAGCGGTCAATAGAAACACCCAAAGAGGCCAAAGCAAAAGCCGAATTATAAGCTCGGATGTTTTTTCTGGGTGTGGACTTGTCCCATTGAAAAGTTCCAGAAGATCGCGAGGTGGTGCTCGTATAGCAGGTAACACAATCTTTCCATTCAGGCAGCAGGTTCCAAAATGAGGCTAATTGAGGGTGGACTTTGACAATCTCTCCGCATTCCAGTGTAGGGCACCACAACTGGGACAGACCAAATTCATGCTGCCTAAGTTGATACGTTGAACATCTGCTTCAATCAGTGGCTTATAGTATTTCGGAAGAGCTCGTGGATTTGGAGCTTGCACAAAATCTGGGATTTCAGGATTGTCATCTTCTGGTTCGCCTGGGGCCTGGGGTCCATGGTTGTTTTGTGCAGGGGGCAGTGGAACTGGCCCATGGGGAGGCGGCACTCTGGGTTCATGTAGTTGCTCCGCCAAACCCCGATTTGCTACATACTGCACAGGCTGAAACTCTCTTTGTGCATTTGCTGCTTGTGCTTGCAATTCATCTAGACGGGCCCTTACAGTAGCAAAATTTGGGGCAGGATTATCCCTGACAGGCTGGTGCATCTGAAGCTGTGCAGCCATTCCCAAGCCTCGTACATATGGAGCAGGCTGAAATTCTCTTGCCTGATCCAGCGCAGCTATGCGCTCCTGTATTGCAGCAACAGTGTTAGGAGTAGCGCGAGGTGGTGCAGCCTGCTGTTCAGGAGGCTCTTGTGCTTGCAATTCAGCTAAACGTTGCCGTGCTGCAGCAATATTTGGGGGCTGGGGAAGGGCCTGTGCAGGCTCCTGTGCCCGCAGTTCAGCTAAACGTTGCCGTACTGCAGCAATATTTGGGGGCTGGGGAAGAGCCTGTGCAGGCTCCTGTGCCCGCAGTTCAGCTAAACGTTGCTGTGCAGCAGCAATATTATCAGGTACTGGACCTGGGTGCTGGGGAGGAAACTGTGCAGCAGCAAAAGCCTGAGGGATATTTAACTCTGCAATTCGCCGCTGCAAAAAATTCTGCTGTGGTAAAGGCCCAAAAACATCATGCCCAGGGGTCATCCTGGCAGAGCCCGCATCTGTAATTTGAGGAGGCTGAGGAAGTCGATGTCTTTGAGGGCTGTCAAGAGTTCTGTCTTCACGTTCTTGGCGTTGAGCTGCTATCCGAGCACATTGAGGTGTGTTGGGAGGTGTTTGATCCCTGTAATCAGGGGGAAAGAAAAAGAAAAAGAGAAAACACCAAAAATCAGGCTGGTTGGGGCAGTTGATCAGAAATGCTCACATTACAGAAATGGTGAAGAGACTTTTAACAGATAAGAGAGAGTGGGATAGTAAAATCAGAAGTTAACTCACATAGAGAGCACTGAAATTTGTGTTATTTATTCCATCTCCTGATAAATCACAATATTACCCACCTGGTAGCAGTCTAATCAATTGAAGACTGATGATAGAAGTAAACAGCATGAGCAAGCCCTTAAATTTAAAAAAATAATGTATGAGAAAGTAGGAAAAGGAGAGAGACAGAAAGAGCCTCATGGCTTGCCCCGAGGTACGCGCATGTTCAGTCCAACCGAAAACGGATGCATCGCCGGGGCACGGGGGCACGGGCCGCTTCCTCCGCTGACGGCACGATCACCGGTTCTAAAAACGGAAGGATCACCGAGAGCACGGGAAATTCATGTGACTTCACGTGCTACCACGTGATTTTCTGTCAATTTCCCGTGACTTCGTGTTTTCAAGTATAGGATTTATCATAGAAATTGCCCCAAATAATGAGCACGCTAGTCCGGCCTTATCGGCTCCATGAATTTGAAGGGAAGTAGTACCCGAATGGCCTGAGAGCACCGGATTTGGTATCGCTCCGAGAGAAAAGTACTAGTTATTAAAATGGTCCATTTTCTTCCCTAAAACACGCTTCGCTTGCTTTTGGACGCGTCAATATCCCACCAGCCGGGCCCAGCATGCCCGGCAAAGCGAAATACCTTCGAGAACGAGCCAACAACTTCTGCAAGGGTGTAAAACGTGCTATCCAGAGCTTGTCTCCACGTAAAAGGAGAAAGGAGTCCGATACAGACAAGGAGAATGTGAGTGCTATTCCACATAAATCCGGCAACTGGGTGCCAACCAGGTGTCCACACAGGGCAATGGCTCGACTTCACCGTCCAATATTTCCATCGACGCGCGTATGGACGCGTCTATGGACGCGTTTATGGACGCGTCTATGACAGATCCCATCAGCGACGATGTCTTCTCAGCAACTTCACCTTCCCCTGCCGGCAACCTTCCCTCAGGCCATTTTTACGCGCCATATGGCTCCTATTTCTATCAGAACACGCGTCCGGAGGTGCCAGTTGGTGCTCCCGCTCAATCTTACCACGAATTCAAGTTACGGCCACCACGGCCAACTGTCGAAGAAGTACCAGATGAGGATGACAGATCATATCTTGCTACTCGTCATCAGAATATATCGACAGACAGCGTGGAATCTCTGGACAGTGTCGCTGACAGTGTCGAGTCGGGGAAATCAGCCGCGCAGGGCGCTGATCCTGATGCGCTGGATCCGGACGCGCCATTCGATGAAGGTGCCAGTGCAGACCCCAAGGAATTCTCAAATGTTTATGACGCGTACTGCGCTCCGGGAAAGCTTCGAGAAGCTCCAACGGTTCTTCGTGCATCCGAGGCCGCCAAGGACCTTGCTGTTCTTCTGCGCGGGGAGTCTCGGGGCGCAAGCGGGGGGTATAAGGATCCCAAATTTGATCCTTGGGTGAGATACCGCCTTGAAGGGATGCGGATTTTCCTCAATTCATACACGGATACGCATTCTAAAACCTACGGCCACTGGGGTGCATCAGCGCTTCAGTCTGCTGTTAGTCTTGGCCGCGGGCGACACTGTGTGCCCACTCTTTGCAAACTAGCTCGGCAGTATATCCATGACCGTACTGTCCTTCCCATCAATCCCTACGGCGAGTGGTGTAACTCTCTGCTCATTAATGAGGACCTCGCTGCCGACATCAACCTACATTTGCAAGAAATAGGAAACCACATTACGGCAGAAAAATTGGTGCTTTATCTGTCTCAGCCGGAAGTAATGGAGAAACACGGCATCACGAAACAGATCTCTGTGTCCACGGCTCGCCGTTATTTGCACGCATTGGGTTACGGATTTTCGCACCCTAAAACGGGACAGTACTCCGATGGACATGAAAGGCCAGACGTCGTTTACGAGAGGGACAAAAAATATATCCCTGCCATCAAAAAACTCGAAGCCCGGATGCAGCACTGGGACAGGGACGGTAGACCCGAATTCGGGCCCCCACCCGCGGGCAAACGGGTCATTGTTTGGTACCAAGATGAATCAATTTTCTATGCGCACGACCGGAAGCGCAAAAATTGGCATCATCGAGATGCAGCGGCGAAGTTACGCAAGAAGGGAGATGGTCACTCTCTTATGGTCGCGGACTTTGTCTCTGTCGACTTTGGATGGTCACCGACCTCCCTTGATGGCACGCGAACGGCCCGTCGCTTTTTGAAACCTGGGAAGGGCCGGGACGGTTATTTCACATGCCAGGAAATTTTGGACCAAGCCACGGAGATGATGGACATTTGCGAGGAGGTTTACCCCGACTTCGAGCATGTCTTCGTATATGACAATGCGACTACACATCGGAAGCGTGCAGACGGTGCCCTTTCGGCGCGTAAAATGCCGAAGAGAACCCCTCCCCCCGGGAAAAACTGGCTTGTGTCAGTGAATGCACGCGACACCGATGGGAACTTGATCTACGACTCGGCCGGCAAGATCAAGAAGACCCAGATTCCGATGGAGGATGGAGAATTCAACGGCCAACCCCAATCATTGTATTTCCCTCCCGGTCATGCCCGCGCCGGTGTTTTCAAGGGCATGCAGGTCATTCTCGAGGAGCGTGGGTTTGTCAGTGCGAACAAGATGTATGCCGAGTGCCCAAAATTCCAATGTGCACCTCCTGCACTTGATTGTTGCTGCCGGCGTATCTTGTTCAACCAACCAGACTTCGGGCAAAGTGAAACTGCCGCCAGCACTGCTGCCCTGCCGCCAGCACTGCTGCCCTGCCGCCAAGGGCGGTAGCGGCGGCACTCGGGAGCGGCACTCACTTTATGTTACATACCATCTGTCCGCAGTATTACATACAGCATCTTTACCTACATTGTGGTGTAGTTATTACAGCAATTCACATGTATTCAAGTGACAAAACTTACTCAGAAGTCGGCAGTTGAGCGTAAGTTCGACTGGTAATGGCGGCAATGGGCGGCAATTTAACTATTTTTGGGGGCGGCAGTGGCGTCAAAGGGCGGCACTAGGGGCGGCAAAGGGCGGCAGAGGGGGGGCGGCAGTAGGGGCGGCAGTGGGGGCGGCAAATATCTGTAGGGGCGGCACTTTTCCTTTTTGGGTCGGCAGTTGGGGGCGGCAATGCAACTGCGTGACAAAGGGCGGCAGTGTGGCCATGTGTGACAACGGGCAGCAATGGGCGGCAAGGGCGGCAGTTTCCATAAAAATTATGGTTTGAGATTACAACATTTTGAGGTGTATCCGAGTCTTACTTAACCTCGGAGCTGCACAGATGGCCTAAACTTAGTGTCTGTCGCCACAAATCCCACCTTTTGATCTGCTAGTATGCATGCACGCTTTTTGGTTACAGTTCGTGCCCAGAAATTATGCTGAGAACATCTAGAGGAGTTATTGTCACTCAGCGCCGTTCAAATCGTTCCCTGGCCGATCTTTACGGCTACGGTTTAATTCACCACCAACACCAACACTAGGTGCAAATTGCTTGCTACTACCCCTGTTTTATCACTCGGCATAAACCTCTCAGGCATCCTAAATTTGGGTGAGGAGGTAGATATCACTCTGTTGTACCTTTAGTTAATCCCGGTGAGTGAACTCAGCATCAGTCAATACATTATAATATTTATCTATATACTTCCATTCTTTGTGGCGGCAGCGTGACAAAAGTGCCGCCTCTGGGGGCGGCACTGGGGCGGCACTTTGCTTTTGCGGGGGCGGCAGTCAGACACTTGAGGGCGGCACTTGGGGGCGGCAGAGGGGCGGTGCTGGCGGCACGGCGGCAGTATTGGCGGCACTTTCACCGTGCCCCCAGACTTCGCGGGCGTCGAATCCATCCTCGAGTCTCATTGTAGGGCCCGTGATTTTTCGGTTTTATTCCTTCCCAAGTTTCACTGCGAGTTAAATTTCATCGAGCAGTGCTGGGGATATGCAAAGCGGATCTACAGGTTCTTCCCCGAGTCTTCTCGCGAGGAAGACTTGGAACGCAATGTCCGCGAAGCACTCGCCTCGGTCCCTCTCGAGATGATGTGTCGCTTTGGCAATCGGTCCAAGAAATCTGTTGATGCTTACCACAAGGGGCTGAATGGTAGGCAGGCAGCGTGGGCAGCACGCAAGTACAGGGGCCATCGCATTATTCCTGAATCTATCTTGCACGAGCTTGAGGAGGCTGGCATCATCTAATTCACGTACTAATTCTTACGCATCGCTCGAGATTGTTGTTTTGTATCCATAGCATCACTAGAAGACTTGTAAATGTATTTCTTGACGTCTATAGATCATTTGTATAATATATTTCTTGCAGTCAAGCCTAAGGAAGTCCCGACTTACTCTTGCAACAATAACTCCTCCATCAAAACTTGATCCTTTTGCTTGTGCTTTAGTAGGGACACTCTTGAGATATAAATGAATGAATTCATGGAAGGGTTTGAGCAGGGACGCGCTCTTCGTTATTCTACATTAACGCTTTCAGAAATTGACCGCATTTGGAAGAGAAGTGTCACAGAAAGTAAGGCCACGTGACGTTGACAGCGTTTGCCTGCACTATACCTTAGTAAGATCCCGTTCTCTCCCACATACTTGCTCTCTCTCTCTCTATTCACTCTTCTCCCCGTCCCTTTCCCGCTGTTCCTGATATTTCAATCCCCATTGTTTTTTACGCCGAATACGTCGTCACAGCTTCCCCAGCTCCACACGCACACCCCGAAACTGATCCGGTGCATCATTAGTTCCAGCAAGTCTTTCCTTTTCTTTCTTTCTGTGTCTTTGTCCCGCTAAAACTGAACTCCAATTTGAGGTGGCAGCCTAAAGGTACGAATGACACGTCGGTGTACGTTCCTTTGTACTATTCATCCGAAATTGTTTAGGCACTGTCTGTCCAATAGAATGCAACCGACGACCTGGGGTTTCTTTCTCAGCGTCATCTTCAAAATCGGTCGAGGTGCACGTGGTCCGCGTAATTCCTCACACAAATGATGTTCATCGCTGCCCTCAAGTACATCTCAGTTCATCTACATTGAAGCACATTTAAGTGATCTAACGGTAACTAACCTCGCTTGAGTTTTTGAACTTCATCGCCAATCAGACGTCCGTGACGGTGGTTGTCCCTCCGGTACTTTGCAATATTTTTTCCCCCGACTTTAACGGATTTTGGAGATTTGTCGGAAAAATTAAAAGTCACGTGCATGTAAGAATTGAAGTAAGTATAGTATACAGAGTTCGATTCCCTGCGACGTTATGTGCAAACCAAGTCCTGGCTCTCTGTTTCCATTTTACTCCATGTGCTCAGTGATGTACGTGCGGCCACGTGAGTCCAAGAAGAGATTTTCTGTTGAGGTCGGGGTAGAATCTAGATGATGGGGAAGGAATGTGGGCCAGAATGATGGTGGCCAAATGACACAGGGTAACATCCGGAGTGAAATGCTGAGCGCTCGACCCGTACCTGCATCCTAAAAAAAAACAGTTAGCTCCGGCCTACCATGGAGTGCTACAATAGCACGCCGTAGATGGCCGTAGCTAACTGATTGTTTCCTGATGCGGTCCCACGAATATACCCAATGCTGTTCCTACGCCGGGACAGCATACTGTTTAGGCTGCAGGACAGCATCGGGTATATTCGCAGGACCGGGTACGGGTTGAGAGCTGAGCGCTAGGACCCACGGGTAGACCTGGGTCCAACCCCAAGGTCCCCAGAACATGCCTTTTCCGGACAGCATCCTGTCTCGCTCGGCTTTCATGTTCACCTCCGATAATCCCCACGGTACTAGGCGCCAAACGCCGACCCCACGGAAGTTCAAATGTATTTGGTTTTCTCCGTCAAACGCGGCGGCGCGGCGCGATATGTATCCTTCCCGCACTTGCGGCGGGTGGAGCCCACTACACCTAAAATACACTCATACGCGGACCGCGCAGCCAATGAAGTATGTGCTGTACCCAACCGCAAGCAGCAGGAACAACTGCTCTCGTCGCAGGTCGGTATCGAGAATGCTGTAGAATTTCATTCAAATCGTAATACCTTACTACCACCTGCCGCAGCGCACGTGCCTCCCATGTTGAACGTATGCGGCGTGCTAGTCTCTTGCAGCCAGACTACATACGGTGATCTCGTACCTCTATTGTATGAATGTGCGCGCTCAGCATCGCCGTTGGAGTCCGCAATACACAGATGGTCGCCGGTAGCTCCAAACAGGACTGTTGAGGCATATCCGTGTCTCCACTTGCGCCTAGATCCGCTTTAGCACTCTCTTGTGCATTGTTGTAGCCGCCTGTCCGGGAATACCTGCGCTTTCAATGAGTATAAAATCTGACCCAGTCCTGAGCTTATTCTTCGTCGACAAACCTTCAAACACTCGACTCAAGAATGCTCTCCATCACTTCAATCTTCCTCTCCGTCCTTCTCGCCGGCGCCAGCCCCGCTCGTCGAGCCACTTGCAGTCCTCAGATCCTGGGCACCAACATCAGCATCACCAACGGCCCTCTCGAAGCTGGTTTCAGCTCGACCGGGTCGACTTTGGTTTCGCAGCCGATTTCACAAACTGTCCCCGAGTTTGCTGTGGCTGCATCGAACTTCCCTGGCGAATTTACGCTCCTGTAAGTGTTGTTTTGTTCGGCTTCTTTGTATGTATGGAAGTTGACATTCTCGACAGCAAGGTGACGGACGAAGAACTGGCCCTCACCAACGCCGGCGCTCTGCCTCTGATGTTGCCTGTCCCATCCCCCGATTCCCGGTATGGATATTTATGAATCGCAATCTCATCCATTTCTTTGACACTCGACTCTAAAAGCATGCAGAACTGGGCCGTCGAGTGCTCTAGCTGCGTCCGCGTGGGCGGCCTCATCGGCGCGGGATGCTTGGTCGTTTCGCAGTTCGACGGGCGCTGTCTCAATATCAGCCTTTCAACTACTACGCCTGTTGGGAGCGCCGTAACTCTCGGGAAGTGCCAAGCCATTGGCTCTAGCATCAACATCTATATTGCCTAGTTGATGTTGGAATGATGAGCGCTCTCTCAGTGGTACTTGCTTTTAGTATGTAGTGCCATGATGACTCAAATTCAACTCCTTTTCACGAACTACGTTCAACACTACTTTCTACTCAAAACTACAGTTGAAACTCAAACTCGAGAAAGGTTACTGCGCAATAAAGTCACATCAGCCGTGCGCCGCCTGTTCTTGCCCTGAGTTTAAACAAAATATTCGATGCAGCCACAAGTGCCCGTCCTGTTCGATCCACCTGCTTGGGTATTTGTTTTTGTTCCAATTGTTAGGCCATTGAAGTTCTAGGAAGTATTCCAAATCATGCACCTAGCGTTTAGTTCAGCTTTCTGCGTTGAAATAACTTAGTTACGTGAGCTTCAAGCCTCTACAGTGGTTCGAGAGCCGATGCCAATACATGTAACGCGGCCACCCTACATAACGAGCTTGATATGCATATGTCCTGCGCTTGGGATAAGCTGTGGTCGACTGCGGTGGTCGCCCGCTCTCTGTCCCAGTCAATGATGACAATGAGTGAGGCAAAACGGGGTTCGACTCTCCACGACAGCATGGAAACCTCGGCGGTTGTCATTGACAAGCTACGAGGCCGTTGAACTCAGTTCAACCACCCGTGTCACTTAGCCTGAGTCTCCAGGCCTGGCTGTAGCCATGGAAAATGGACACTAAAGCCACGACACTAGCCATGCATGGCTACAGTCGTTGGCTTTAGTCTATTTTCGGTCCCCTTTTGGATATGAAGCGATGCCGTTTATTTACAAACTTATTTTCGGCTATTTGGATTTGACTCGGCCCCGGACTTTCCGAAAGCCCAGGCGCCTATCTCTGCCGCGGCTTTATTCGACTGTCGCTGTGCATGATGAACACAATTATCTGCATTTGGACCAACGATCAATTTTTATGCTCGTTGACATCAATTGCGATCAAACCTCTTCGCGATCGTCGGCAGCGACGAAGGCAAGATATACTTCAAAATTGGCGAAAGAATTATGGTATATAGAGCATCTATCTACGGAACAGCCTACTTTGCATTATATAAGAAGCCTGAGGGTTGGGCCGTAAGTGGGATGGCACCGGGCAGATCATAGGCGGAATGGGTTCAAATTTGGAAGGTGGGTCGGGGGGTTTGGTGCGTACCTACTTGCTTGAGATCGGGCCGGTGCGGATGCTCCCCTGCGTTCTGAGGTTCAGAAAATGGCAATTTCTAACTAGGAAATGAATTGGGTTATGACACCTTCGTTGAGAGGGTGGCGGGGGGGAAAGTCTATACAAGTTCATTGAGGAAGTCTAAACTTGGGGAGAAGTGGTGTGTGTACATACCTCCTATAATTTTCTCGTACAATTGGCGGGTGGGGGAGGGTAACGTGGCATAAATCTCGCCACGATGAGACAGCTGGCGGACACATATGGATAATGCTGGAACTTACCGGGCTGCATGATTGAGAAGAGAAGCTCTTGATTGGCTCCCTCATTTTTTCTCGGTTACTGAAGCAATACTCACAAAGATATTTCCCCGCCATCGACTGAATTACTAAATAACCTGGGAAACAACTGCGAAACGACAAACTTCAAACGAATTCCCATTTTACCCCATGTATCTGTCCTACTGCAGGCGCAGCAAGCTTCGCGAACGCAGCCTCACTAAAGTCCAGATCTGCCGCACCAGCGCAGCCTGCACATCTGTCCACAACCGTCACGGTGACGGATCTGCCTCCACCTGAAAATGACCAAGAATCCAGTCAGTTGCACTCAACATCTTGTCTGTAGTCACGAACTGATAGCCTTGATTTTCTTTCCGCAGATTGGATTTCTAGACGACGATGAATCAGACCGAAATTGGATACACATTTTCAGCCGGGAAGGTACGCACTTGTTTGGGTTTGGGCCAGCGCCGCTAAGGGGTTGAGTCTCAGCGAGGTGGAATGAATATGAACCAGCCAGACCACTTACGGGAACGTGTCAAATGTCCCATGGCCGACAGCCACGATCAGCTGGTTAGCGGTGTTTGTTTTCCCGCAAGCGCCCAGACCGGGCTGGAAAAAAGTACCTGGATATATATGAGGGTGAGGATAATGAATTTAGAGCAAAGTTCGAGACTAACCGTCCCCTGTGAACGTCGTAGCACGCGATTGCAAGGTGGCCGAATATGCAAGACCAAAGAGCGTTGAGGAAATGAAGAGAAGGGTTGCGGACACCATGCTAGCTGTGAATGGTATTGTCGAAAATCGAAATTGAGACAGAAAGGTGGGGGAAAACGGCCAGCGATAGGGTGAGTCCACTGCAGACACGGCGCTTTTATTGACGACATTTAAATATAGCCTTCTCGATATCTTTCCACCATTCTTTGTTTCGCCCCAGCGGAAGACGTAACAACGGGAGTTACTGACGACCGCAGTCACTGCATTCTGTGACCCTGTAGGCATGCTCTGTCTATCTGGGCTTATGTCTGTCTGTGTCTGCCCAGGGATGCACACCGTCGCCATATTTACGGGTGTAACGGGTGCTGTCAAAATGGTCTGTTTACGGGACGATGACGGCTGGCCCGTCAACCGCCCGTAACCTTCCATTTCCCCCGTCTGACGGCCGTAGACGGCTCTCCCAAAATTCTTGCATCGGAGCAAGTTTTCTTGGTATCATTGGTGTTATACTATTCACCTGGTTGAGTGAGATTTCTTTACAAACTAAATTTCAGGCCCACCATAATTTTTACAGGTTAAATTCACGTGAGTCATCCACGACATCGAACTTCGTGTTTAAAACTTACCAAGAGCCTGTCAAAAGGTTTGAATTTAGTTGAAACATAATCCGAACAACCTTTAGGCCATGCACATATATAAAATAACAGCAAAACTTCGGCCTATTGGTGCCTACGCTCTGCCTCCATCGGTCTACTCAGGCCTTCCTATCTTGGTCATCGTGCGTTGTGTTGTTGCCACGTTCCCACATTTTCACAAGTTGCCATATTCCCATGTAGTCAATATTTTATTAATTGATCACTATGCCATTATGCCTGGGACATGCCTTGTCGATTGCCGTAAGTTGGCTGTGAGTGTGCCGAAAATTGACAGCTGTGGGCTGTGTCACTAAATTAAATATGTTGGATGTGAACCATGGTTCCCATGACAGGGAAAGCTTATCAAATCCGAGGCACTTTACTTCTCATATAATAATTATCTAATATCTCCGCTGACTAAAAAGTGCACCACAGCCACATCTGCATTTCGGAGCCCCAATTCACAAACAGAACTTTAGTTCTGATTGTGCTCTTGAGTACCGAAAATGTCGCCTAAATTTACATGTGGCTTGGGCATCAATCCACTGCCACCGATGACGCAGAGAGAGTCGTGAGTCGCGAGAACGCAACTTTCCTGCGATGGACCATGTCGGCTCATCGCGCAAACAGCCCTTTGACCACGAATCAGCTACTTTGTGCTCTTGAGTACCAAGAATGTCCGAAAATTAGCATGTGACTGCCAACTGGGGCATCATTGGATCATTCAATAAGTGCACCCAATCTTCCGGCCACTTCAGCGGTCAGAAGTTCACACAGTCAATGTGAGCTGGTCGGTGCGCAAGCGTCGACCGAGCGAACATTGAGGTGTCTGAAAAACTGTACGTAATCCTTTCTATTTAAATTTGTGCGCCGTCGCTTGCTGGCCACTCACTTCAAGTTTCATCCAGTAAGTGCTTACATCAACTTTGCTCAACCCCATTTCTTTTCGAGTATACAGAATGTGCACAATTTTAATTGTCCAAAAAATAGAAGGCTCACAGGAAAATTGTTCTGAATTCTGTTTGTGCCCTGCCGTTTGCCGGCCAACTCCTTTCATACCAGTAAAAGGGGAAGCAAGCTTCCCCATTAAGATCATTTGCCCAATTTGTTGAGGAGTGTTTGGATTTATCCCCAAGGAGCCTTTCCGGCCCACGGCATATATGGTTCGATGTCTGATCCCGATGCGGACGGATTGGGCCCAAAAATGGTCTCCAAGTCTCATCACAATGCAGACATTTTTGGTCAAAAAAAAACACAAAATCTGATCCAAATCACTGACGGATGGGCTAGTCTGTCACGATGGTTCCACAAGTAACTTGTGAAAACTAACTTGCCCTGCCACAAGTAACTTGTAAGTAACTGTAAGTTACTTGTGGCAGAGCAAGTTAGTTTTTCCCAGGTAAGTTCCGCACAAGTTAGCACAAGTAACTTGCAAGGTGATGGCAAGTTAGATCAAAGTAAGTTTGGTTGTGTTTGGCCCAACTAACTGGTAGTTAACTTGGGGCGATTGAAGGGGGATTTAGTGTGTGTGTGCTGGGGAAATAGGCTTTAAATTCTTCAATTCATATAGTGACACATTTATATGAGGTCTTGGGCCAGTATCCAGCCTCACCACTGATGAAAACCTAGGAACACCGCGAAGAACACCCACCCCATCCACATGTTCGTATCAAGACCATTATATAAGTTGGCAGTAAGAACAGCAGCGATAACCATTGTCTGGTGAAAAGTAAGTCCCGCCATTTCACCTGGGCCGAGCTAAAAGATCTCACTCCGGATGATCCCTTCGCAGAAGCAAAAAAAAGGCAATGTGGTGAGGCATCTTACAGCCTCGGAGACTGTATTATGGTGTGCACAAACCCGAGTCGAGGGGGAGTGCATGCCCACATGATGGGCAAACATCAAGACTTTTGTAAGGAAAGCCGCTGCTGCGCACATCCCTCCCAGCTTTTGCCTTGCTACGGCTTACAGTCAGCACGGTAAACACTAGGACTGGGAACCCAGGTCCGCCAGGGAAGACCTTCCACCCATCGCTGTGCTCCCCAGCGAGCCCGCAACACGTCCATCTAGCCCCCTCTCTGATCTCTCACTCTCCGAGATGGATGGTATGGCGGGAGCTGCTCTGGTTCAACTTGTTCAAGTTGAGAATACAAGCGGTAAAAAGAGGAAGCAGTCCCAGAGTCCAGCCAGAGATGATGATGGCGACCACAAAAAGTCTCCAGGGGTGCGACGCAGTACGAGGCGTAGAGAGAACGGTGATAGTCATTAGTTGATGCCATTGTATCTTCGTTTAGTGCCTTTCATGCAACACCGTCAGTCTGCCAGTCTTCGGGTTATCTGCGAAATGCTAAGCCCCACCCAAATTAATTGTGGGTGTTTAATAGCATGAGAGGAATGTCAGATAGTTATGTGGGAAGCTTACGAGTCCATCCTGTTGCTGTATTGTCCCTAACGTCGGGCGAACGGGGCAGCTTGATGCCATCTGATGGCCCGTTACTTTCTTTGATCTAACTTGGCCCGCAAGTTAGCGGAAGTTAACTTCAAGTTACTTCAAGTTACTTCAAGTTAGCTTCCAGTTAGCTTCAAGTTACTTTAAGTTGCAGCAAGTTACTTCAGTTAGCATGTTAACTGCAGAAGGCTGCTGACTCAACACCGAGTGCCAGTTACTTAGTTTCAAGTTTCTTCTGGGTTACTCCCGGAATAAAGGCCTCGCCGGCTTCGAGGATCGGAATTGTGCCGCCACTGGAGCTCACAGGTCTTCGGTCTGCTCAGGGGGATGGGTAAAGATTCGAGAAGACCAAGATTGCGTATTGGGTTAAATTTGATAAGAAGCCGCACGCGGGCTTAGCCTCTAGATGGATTGAGTCAATTGTCACTGTAAATGATACCCGGCCATTTCGTCAGCCCAGGCTTTTTCTTCAAGTGGCTAATCACAACATCCTCTTCAGATTTATACTAGGATCAGTTCGTATTGGATGTAAGGAGTCCAATCGGCTTGGTTGAACCACTGTATCACCGTCCATCTCTGAGCCTCCTTTCTCTGGCCCAATCTCATCCTCTGATTCCCCATAGTCTGTGCGTGATTTGCAATCAAAGTGGACCAGTATTCCTCTTCTGCAGCAAGGGTTGGGAGCCAGACTGAGCAAATGCCCGAATGTTCACGTTGCCCTGCCGCGGCGTTGTAGAACTTGAGAGACAGCGAGACTGATACGGAGATGATTCAATTGTATTCTTAGTAGATCAGGTTCACAACGCACCTTGGAGCAAGGAGATCTAGCTTGAACATATGGATTGAACATGATGCCTGCCTCGCACTTGAGTGGTTGGTAAAGTCTCGGGCACCAAGGAACTTTCGAGAACGCCTAGTGAGAGCCCATTAGATGAGAATTGATAGGAATGAGGGGTTGCAACTTGAAGAGAGCCGAGCCGAATCAGTAGATCAAAACAAGGCACTGTGATTAGAGAGGCGGACCCATATCAGAAGAAGACGGCTTCAAAAGGCAATGAAACGCACCTGGTTCCAAAGAGTTTGGTCAAGAAACACTGCCAGAAGAGGTAATTGTACTTGGGTGTCCCGCACCCGTTAATTTGGAGCCCGTGGGAAAACTTAAGTTAACTTGCGGCACGCGTGCCGAAAGGGGCAAGTTCCGCACAAGTTAGTTCCCATAAGTTACTTTTTACGGACTCGTCTGTCACAAAGTCCGATCCTAATGCGTACATTTGCACCGTCAAGCCAGGCAAATCCTGGCCTATAGTGGGGCGCAAAGCTCCTGCAGCAAGAGCTGGCATGAGAAAAAAAGTTAGAAATCCACAGCATTGTGTAATTTCGAGATGAGAAATGATTGGATCAAAAACCATGTATGTAAGACATCCTCAAAAAGGTCAGACCTAGCTCTCAAAATTTTTCTCATGCTTGAACTGTACAGCCACTCTGCTCTCCCCGGACTGCACAGCAAGGATCTGAATTCAGATCTTGGCCCCAGATATATAGTGAGATGGCCGTAACGCGTCGATGTAAGTGATTTCAGTCCCAAAGACTTAATGGAGTTTTGACGTGGGTTGTGCACTTGCCACCTATTTGCCTTGTACAAGCACATATGACTTGGGATTAGGCCTCTTCGAGGCAGGTGCTGAACCTTTAGTTTGAGCAAAGCCCAAATTCCCAATTTAGCCCTGTCAGTCTGAAAAAAAATCACAAAACATGGGGGCTTCCATCTAGACTACCATGGAGCATACACCCCACTATATGACTGTCTCCACTGCTCTATTGATTGATTTTCCAGACCTCTTGGCTATTGGCCGGGATGTATTAAAATTCACAAACAGATAATACTATTTTTCTCATTCATCGCAAGAGATACAACAGGGTTGGGGTTATCATGGTACGATGCAAGCAGTGGGGTTATCGGTTCATCGGGAGAATCAACGGACATTATATCATCATTTATGACTTGAGCACCCCACATACGTGGTACACCACCTCGCGCACGAGATGTTTGGACACCCCGTGTGCTGGGCATCTGGCTTGCACCAGCAGCTACAACATTGATGCCTCGCGTATGGGGCATCAACGAGGGGGTATCTACCACACCAGATCCGCCCACAGACACTGACAGGGAGGATGAAGAAGGCTCCACGCAGGCAGCGGCTCGGGACACAGACACAACAGCGAGCGTCGCTAGAAATAAATTGTTAAGGCCGAAATACTGCCAGAATGAGGTTACAATGCACCGGTGGATGATAACGGTCCAGATTCCATGGTGCTCACGGTCGAAATGGGCGGGCATCGAACATCAAGTGGGATACCAGAATATAGATACACTACAAGTTCAGGTGCAGAGGACCGAACAAAGTTAAACCAGTCCAAGCCGAGTACCAGGTCAGACCCCAGAGAAGCAGCTACAGGAACATTGTTTAAGAACATCAACATGACGGCAGGTTGCGAAATGGCCTTCAAACCCGGTCGAGACGGGCACATCGCAGAAGGTACTATAATTGCACTTGGACATCAAAATGCACTAGAAGTTCAAAATGGTTTGTTTTCACTCAATTTTTGTCCGATTTTCTCTGGGAGTACCGCAAATTCAACCGAAAGGTGTACCCGTTCAGAATATCAAAAAGATTTGTGAAGAAATTCGGATGGATAGTGAAGGAGATTCTGCTCCGAGGCCATCAGACTGGTGATCCTACTGCAAAATCCAGTGTAGTGTGATTTGTAGTGAACCAATTTTTATGGGACCCGAAATCCACACTTAGATGGCATATAGAATCACGATGCACAAGAATCCGGGATCAAAATCGGGGCTGAGCGACTATAGGATGGGTACTACGAGCTAAGCGAGACAATTTAAACTTCGCCCGACCCCTTGGAATCATCCAAGAATCATCTCTGGGCCCCGCCACGACTTGATTTTGACCCCAGCTTTTCATATGTATGCTTTTACATGCCGTTCAAGTGCCCCTTCCAAGTCTTTCAAAAATCCACCCACCACAAAACACAGCAAGACGAAATTCTGCAGTGGGATCAGTGGCTTTGTGTGCTCGGGCAGAATCTTGGCCAAAACCATTGGTTTTCCCTCAATTTTTTTTCGTATACTAGAAGGTTTAATTTGGGTGACCTCCGAAGACAATTGAAAACTGAGATCAAGCGAATGAATTTTGAACTTCTAGTGCATTTTGGTGTGCAAGTACCGTCATAGTAGCCAGAGAGGACATGAAAGGAGGAAGCAAGGTCGCAAGACGACTGCATGTGCTGGAAAGATCAGATCCGTTGATTGATCTCGGGCATTAGCGGCCAGATAACGTCCCCAACATCAAACAGAAATGACTAATTGTCGGATACTGCGCTGAGCATAAAGCAGAAATGACTAATGCAGAATAATTAAACAGTGAACACACAGATTCTTTCTGGCTTTACAGGTCGAAATGGGCCCGCATCCCGGAATCAAGTTGATCATAGGTTGAAAAACATGTCCTGGCATTTTTGTTTGCTTGTACCTTCTGCTGTATCTTGTTTCGATTTTTTTTTTCGCGATGACCAATGTTGCGTGACTAACTTTGTTTGTACATGCAACAAAAGAGAACTAAGCCCAAGTTCCCCTGGGTAGCCATACCTAAAGGTTCAGCAACAAGCACTGCTAGGTGATCTGCCAAAACACGATCTTGCAACTGCACTTGGAATCCCGATGTCCCTGATTGTAATAAATAATAGGAAAGATCAGAACTAAGCTGAGTACCATTGAAAGAGGCTCCAGCTCAAGTTAAAATGAGGATTCAGACAAATTGAAAAAGCAATGTTGGAACAGGTGTAGGTATCGGTATCAACACATGGGGACCATCGATGCCATAAATGTCTGTAGTATTTCTTACCTCAAGCACCCTGTCAGGGGAACCCCCGCTCTTCCGGCCTTTCCGGCTATCGCTCCGGCTTCCGGTCCGGTTTCCGGTCCGGTTTCCGGTCCGGCCTCCGCTCCGGCTAATGCCCCCGACTTTCCGCCCGCCCGTTCTCGTTGGCACGTGCTATGCGACCAAGCCCGTGATCATTGTAGATACCTCCGGACACGTGCTACTGGGTAGTTACTGATTCGTATATAAGGTTTCGCCTAGCGTGGGAATCCTCATCCTTTCTTCTCTTCGGATTCCCCCGCTAGGTGCATAGTATTCCCGCTCCTGTATTTAGTACCCATATTTATCTTCGGATTCCCCCGCTAGTTTCCGCGCCCCGCGCCGAGCTTAAGGTTGCCCTTACACACCCACCATAACTCATTCATGCTACACATGAAGCCACAAATCACTAGCAATATTCACAAAGAAAACAACTAGGTAGGAAAAGTATAGGACATCAGTCCTCGTGTTCTGTACGTATTGACAGCTCAACATGGTTCAGTTCCTCTAGGAAAAGGTTATGCAGCTCATCCCAGTTTCGGTATTCTTTCACCGTGCCACCCAACTCGATCTGCCCGGCCCCATGTACCGATTGAGTCGTGAGGTGCTTCCCCAAAGTCTCAACCAGGCTTGCTATCTGTGTTGGAACAAGTATATGTTCAAACAGCTCATCAGGTCCTGAAACTTGGTTTGCTTGTCCAGTCCACTGAGTGGTGCTCAAGATATTTTGAGAAGCTCGAGTCATGGATTTGCCAAGTATTGGCAAGAATGTCATGAGACCTGATAGGGAGCAAGAGGGATGGGAATACCCTTTAACAGCCAATAACACTGTGGCACGAATCAAGTCTACTAATTCTTGGAACAGCGAGGAAACATGGGGGATAAGGCCATCCCATCCTTCAGCTAGTGTCAGGCAGGCCATGGCCCACCTTTTCTCAAGTGCATTGCTGAATTTATGCTGGTCATTGGTCCTTGTGCCCCAGGCTCTCTCTAGAACATAGCTGAATTTCATCCACAAGGGATCAGTTAAATCTGCCTTGCTGAAGACTGTGATCCATGTTGAAAGTTCCCTGCAGATGATTGGTTTCCATTCTGGCATATCTGAAATGTTATATACAAGTTCCATATAACACTTGTAAACTTCTTTTTCCCCACATTCAATAGCAACCTGTCCTAACCGACTGAACACAGAAAATTGTTGCATTATTGCCATTGTGTCTGAATCATAGAACCAGTTATACCCCTCTCCTATAATGAAGAAGGCCCAAAACGAGATATCTTTTCCAGCTGACAATGCACTGATGATTGTCATCAAGGTTGGGGTTGAAACGCTTGGCATCACAGAAGCCGAGCGAGTCCAAGCTAAGAGAGCCAGAAGTCCCTCAACCCCTGCTTTTGTATGGGCATCCCATTCTGAATATTGGGCTTGCAAGTTAGTAACATGTTCCAATGCTGTGAATATCCACTGAATGTTGTGGTCTTTGCCCAATCTAAAACCCTGACTGCTGCGATACAAGATATATGGGTGTCGCTTTCCAGTCTCGGAGACCTGGGCAAGCATAGCTGCAGAGAGCACTAGATCAAACCATCCCTGTTCTCCCTGAGGGACACGAGTGCAAAATCTTGCTATTGCTGCTGCGAGTTTGGTGCAGACCCCTGCATCAGTCTCATATCTCTGGTTCATCATTTTTGATGTTGTTTTAAAGATTCTCGTGACCAGGCTAGATTCAATTTTTCTGGATATAAAATCATCGAAAAGCTGTGTGAGGAGGAAGACCCTGAATCGTCTATCTCAACATGAGTAAAAATTTGTCGGAAATAGTCATATAACTAACCTCTTATCTTTCTGTTTCAAGATGAGTGGATTGACAGGTTGGAAGAAGGAATTCAGACAGCACAGGAAATTGCAAACAGCATTTTCGTCCTTTGTCACATAACCATTTGGAAAATTGTCCAAGAAGTATTGAATTCTTTTTTCTACAGACAATATATGAAAGGGTGGGTTCACGCAAGATATCATGTTCAGGCCCCATTCAATGATATACTGTTCCTCGCAGTTGACTGAAACATCGGGATACCTGTTAAGAATGCTGATCACGGTTTGAAGATCAGAAGGGCAGTTTTCTGGCATGTGTAAAGTCCCAAGCATGAAACCTTGGTCTGGTTCATGACAACCAGAGACATGAAGAGCATGCCGCAGAGAACTGTACACAATCCCACATGCAGTTGCAGTCCCTGCCATCCCCTCCCGGACAGAGAAGGCCTGCATAGGGTTATCTGGAAGTTGAAAACAGGATCGAACTGTTTCTGCCAGCCGGGACATTGCCAAGGGGAGATCTGGATCAGGTGCCCATTTCCATTCAAGATTGCCTGACCTCCATTCAAGCCAAACAGCCATCTCTGCAGCAGTTGTAATCACTGAAGGATCTGTTGACAGTTCTAGTACCCAGAGGATGGCAGATGGTTCGACTGATGGTATGGAAACAAAAGTTCTTCCCCATTCCCATGGTTGCTCGAGTGAGTCCACATCAGTCTTGTGTGCAATAAAGCAAGAAAGATGATAAAAGAACATGTAGATCCAGGCTGTCCACCTTCCCACATTTGTTCTAATTTTTCGCTGTAGGGTAAGCAATCCCCTTCGGATCTTTGGAGAGACAGCCTTTGACAATGGTGTTTGGAAGGGAGAATCATGAAAAAGCACTGCAGTTCCCAGCAGAAATAGATATGCCATGAATCCAAGTGAGATCAACACCAGGACAATAAGTGCAATAGACAGATGAACAGTCCACAGATATGCTGAGAGGGCAGCTGAGAACAGTAGCAAGGCTAGTTGGAGGAGCAACGGGAACATTTGCAACACTGTGTCAAACTTCCATTTTTTCAAGCCATCCAGCTTTCGTTGGCGCTCAAGCCCACGTTGCTCAATGGTACCTCTGCTGCCAGCTGCTTGATACTGCATGATCCATTGTTTGCCGAGGAATGCGAGCAATGCTGCAAGAAGCGCAATGATCAGGCTGATGTAGAGCAATGCCTGGGAAACAACAACAACAGTTGTTGGTGCTGCAAGTTGTGGCTGGATTTGTATGATGAATGCTGAAGCCACAGCTGAGAAGAGGCCAGACTATTATAGACTGCATCAGCCGCTGATTGGAAAGTGGAGCAAGAAGTATATACAAAGATCAGAGATGTGTCCAGATCAGTACTGTATTTCTCCTTGAGTTCCTTGTCATGTTCATCGGCGAGCTTCATATATGAATTCCAGAATTTCATCTTTGTGTCAGTGACAGGGGGTGGTTTGAGTGATTCAACTGCTTTTTGAATACTTGGGGGTTGATTAAATCTGGCTCTGGATGTCAGGGTATCAATACTCACTCATCCTGCTTGTGAAGCAAGTCATCTTGCCTCTGAAGAAGGTCGGAAAAGCAAGACTGTAATGCAGCAATGAGCCTGTGAGACGTGGTGGATGTTATAGACTGGTAGGAGGGTATAAAACAGCACCGACTTGTCATTGTCTGTTGGAGATGCCAATACATCATGCTGAGGGGGAGTGGATACAAGGTCCTCTCGAGAGTTGTTCAGCGGGGTTGGAGGAGGTTTTTCCTCTGACATGGCGAGAGGAAAAGGACTCTCCACGGCATGCACAGCAATGCTGTACTGACATGACTTGACAACTTGATTGATATCCGCTGGTCGGCCACTTTGCGGCCTCCCATTCCCTTTCTTGTGCAACCGAATGAGATGGGTGACTGGGAGCAAGATAACATCTAAAATTATCACGCACTTCGACTGAGTTGACTTGATACTTGACCATTCACCTACTTGTTTGCGGCGGCAGCCTTTGTTTCGGATGGTGGGAGCCATCTGTCAAAGTTAGCGCCAGGGAAGTTTGTTAGATGGCTGACATCAAATGCTGCCAATGCGGAAGAATTAATTGCCCAGGCCAATGGAAGGGAATACTCCGAAAGCCGGCGGGCTGTTGCTACGCTGTAAGGCATCAGCGGAGATTGAGCAGAGCCTAAAAGGCTTCAGACGGGCGGACAAGCTTAATTTTAAAAATAGGGAGACAACTACAGCCCAAGTGTTCTCGCGCACTCGCTCCCGAGTCAACGCGCGCGCGAGAGAGGCACCGATCTCGCCCTGACCACATCGAGAGCGCGAGCCGCAGCTCGGACGGCGCACGAGCGCTGCACAACACACCCGCACCCGACTCCGTACAGCGCGGCGCGTTAAGAATCCATTCTGTCAAAATAGTTTGATCAGCTTTTAATCAATTGAAGAGATGGGGACATACCGTGCGACAACTGGCCTTGCCATGAACAGCACCGTGGAGACTTTGAGACCGAGGTAGAGAGGTCCAGCTACTTTTTTGCGTTGGCCTTCTAATGTGTATATGCCAGGAGACACATGGGGTGAGCACAAAACCTCAGCACTTGCCCGCACACGACCCTCGCCGCCTTTGTTTCGCACGCACCCCCATCCGTTTACTCCTTCCCCCACGCACACCCACACGCCCTTCTTCTTCTCCTATATATTTTGCCCGGCCGTTCTGATCCTCAAAACGGTGACTGGGTGACGTGCTCAGCCATTGGCGACCGTGTTCGTGCCACAGGGCCAAAAATGCACATATTTTGGAAAGTGGCACCACGTTCTGGGATGAGATACGTAGTGTGCCGTTCGAGTCGCGGTGAGAGCAACAAGCCGCGGGCCGAGTTGGTGCGGAGCTCGTAGCTCACTGTCATTGTTTGGACGGCTGCAAGGTTTAGAGTACTATCTTTCTGCAACACAATCACCATCGCGTTGTGTCCTCATTTGTTATCTGGGTTAGTCTTGGCTATCAATGACGCACCCTCCGTGGCCGAATACTAGAGTGTCCAAAATCTTGCCCGGAACCCCAGAGAGATTCACCTCAATGTGACGATCGATCAACCGTGATGCCATCACATCAGACCAAGCAGGACCAACGGAAGGGCTGTCCCCGCAGGCTTACCAAGCAACTCCTCTTCGTTTTTTTGCCATCACAATCCATCACCCTAACTCTGCAGTCCCCCGCATCTCGACTCACCCGCATCCGCCCCTACCCACTCGCAAAGAGGCCCACAGACGAGGAGCGCGCGTCTACCGAACCTCAGGGACCCAGGGTGAAAGCGGCTCAAATGAGTGCGTAACTGGTTCCCAACCACAAAGCGGCCCTACAATGTTGCCCGGCCGTTTCGTACTACGAAATGGTGGCTGGGGCTGTCCCAGCCACCTCTGCCACAGCCACTGTTTCGTGGTACGGAACAACTGGGTAACATAGTAGGGCGGCAGTGTTGGCGGCAATTTCACTTTGCCCCTAAAATCATGGCCAATTTTTTTTTAAATTCCACCTTTGGCATGGAAAATTCCGAGAAACTTGAAAAATGTATACCAGGCCTCTCAAATGTTTTGCGACATAATTCGGGTGCGTTCGGGGAACTCAACTTACTGCTATCAGAACAGGAAGAGTGCCATTAGGTTTTTCGTCAAAAAGTCCGGCAAATCATGTGAGCAATGCATAAGTAAACATCATGAACCCTATCTCAGCACATCTATTCCACAATATAATTCCATAACTTAGACCCAGTCTCCCCCAGACTCATTCCAACAATGCTCTCTGTCCCTATACGGCGACCCCGCTCGAATGTGTAATAAGCTTTGTGCCTAGTCGTGATTTGCCACTCAATTTCCTGCCACGACACCACACAAGAAGGACATACCTTTCAACAGCACGATTTGCACTCTTCCACGCCATTGACCGTTTCACACACAACACAGTCGCAGATCGGCTTGGGCAAGGCGACAGCGTTCGCGCTCAGCGAGAATGCGGCGAGGATGAGGGCAAGGCAGGCAACAGAGGGAAACTGCATTTTCGAAAGAGGACGTATGAACGATGGATATTGGTGGGGCCAGGCTCCACAAGCTTTTTATGCCAGTTCTAGTGGTACGGATCTCTGCAAATGCTGTGTCTGATCCCCGGGCATGGGGATGATATACTCTATATCAAAGGAGCGGGAGATGAAGATTACAGGGGATGAAATCCAACAAAGAGACCAGGCACCCCAGAATTTGGGGTTAAATTTTGGGGATTCAATTTCCGTATCCCCAGAACACCTGTATGTACTATATTCAGAAGCTATATGTCCTCGGAAGATTGTAAGCTGAAATCAGATATGCGGTTAACCAGCTAATAGTCATCAAGCTCTTCCCCCCCCCAACCTGCCTTCAGTTGACCGATTCAGGTGAGAGTTCGGATGGATAGAGTGCGATTCGAGAATATTTGGCTGAAACACGATCAGCACAGGCAAGGACCTTGGTGAAAGTGATCAGATTGATTCCCACGGTTCTATTTCAGTTCAGCAACTGGCTCGACAATATTTAGCTGAAACACAATCAGCACAAGAAAGGACATTGGTGGAAGTGATCAGATTGGTTCCCAAGAGTCTATTTCAGTAGTCTATTTCAGTTCGGCGACTGGCTCGACGATATTTAGCTGAAACACGATCAGCACAAGAAAGGAACTTGCTGAAAGTGATCAGATTGATTCCCACAATTCTATTTCCGTTCGGCGACTGGGTCGATGATATTTAGCTGAAACACATTAAGCACAAGAAAGGAACTCGGTGAAAGCGATCAGATTGATTCCCACGATTCTATTTCAGTTTGATGACTAGCCCGGTGCATGTAGTCAGCTGAAGCATTTGTAACGGTTCGACATGGATCAGGAGTTGACCTCGGGACCAAATAATCCAGTCTTTTGTTCAAACACAATCTATCTTGTGTTCCCCGGGGCATCCCCAAGCATGGACCTATGACTTAGCATCAAACACAAGCTGACAGAGAGGATGTCCGTACAAAACTATTTTCAGACCCCGAACATTGCCCTTGTTTCACAAAGGAAGACCTTGGATGTCTCATGCCGAAATTGATTCGATACGGACTCGGAAAATGCGCACGCTTGAATTAAATCCTCAGTGCTACGAAATAATTGCATCAAATAGAGGACTTATCGAAAACGACGGGTGTTGAGTTTCCGGCTGAATGACGAAACCTCCGCGGTGTACAGCCACAAGCCTGCCCACAGAACTTAAGTCTAAGATAGATACGAAACTGTGTGTACAACGTTCGTGGAAATTCCTGAAATGAATTAGGGGTGCTCAATAATAAAGTCGACCTGGTCAGGTCGAATTTTAATTTGAAAATGATTTGATGGCCGTCTCGGCTGCGCATATCCCAATCGGGCCAATCTCTCTGATGCCGCGAATGACCAAGGTGCAAACGCAACCAGACTTCATCTAGACAGCAGGGAAGGATCAAATGACTTACGTTACTTGACGAACTGTTCTAGACTTGATATACGAAATTTACGGAGGTTGTAAAATTATAGCGAACGAAGTAGGAAGCAGATATGTGCGGTAGAGTTAGCAAGATTGTAAAAATATAGCGATAGAAGTAGTAGAAAGATATGTATGGTAGAATTAGTGGGTATAGTAAACGGATCAGAAACTAAGGCGCAGATTAATCAAGAGAAGTAATTGAGAAGGTACGAATTCACGCGATCCTTGACTTTGTCGCTAGCACCCGGCATGGACAGAACCTTTGCAGCCATATCAATCTTCCCCCTCACCTTGTCCATTTCCAATCTCTCGCGGTCAATAGCCAGCCTCGATTCCAGCATGACAGCCTTCTTTTCCTCTCCGAAACCACCTTCATTCTCATGAAATCTCGTAGACCACTGAATGAACTAGTGACCTGTTTGCGAAACGTAGATGATGGTGTGTGTTTAGGCTCCGAAATGACTGCGTCTGGCGTCTTAGGTACATGAAGAACAGCTTTGCGAAGATCGGGATCCATATTGAGGTCCGAACTGTCGTTGTCATCGCTGAAGTCTTCATCAAGGTCAGAGATAGCCGACGCAGAGCTGCGAGCGACCGGCCGTGCAACCTGTGCGCTAGTTCCGAGACTTTGAAGTCAGAGCGCACCGGAAACGCAACAAGGGGCGGATACATACCGGCTATTGAACAAGTCAAACCACCCATTCCTCTCCCACTCCGTAATTGTCGCGGGTTTAAGAGCACCGAGATGCAAACCAGCACCACGTGCAGCTGCGATTTTATTCTTGAGGACAGCCTCGGGATCATCTGAGTCGGGGTCCCCGCCACCGTTCCCTGTAAAGCCATTGAAGGCGTGGATCCAAGCAAAAGTCTCGAGCGTGTTGGAGTAACAACCGAAACACTAGACTCGCGACCAGTTCGTTTCACACGCACTGATCACGAGGGCAAGATAGATAAGTGAATTGTAGCACGCCGATCAGCCACTCAAGACCACTCAAAAGGCCAGAGGGCGGAGCGTTAACATAGCCTTCTTCTCCTTCTCTCCACCCCCATCATCTCTATCTCGGGGTCCTCCAGCGCACTCCTCTAATGTCTCAATCATCGATCTATGCACTGAAATCAAGCGCCATGCACAGCTTTAACGTTAATAACATCCACGACGCCTCCTCCATGTGTCAACCGTACCTATTCTACTCAAAAGTCGGACTGGACTACTTGCAACACGTCAAGATTCAAACACATTTAAGAAGCCCGGCGTCCCACAAGCCCGACGTCTATATAACCCAACTCAAATGACCGTCCTCGACCGAGCCAAGCCCTGAACAAGATATGGCAAGAAACACGACAATGCTTAAACGGCGCTCACTCTCACTCTGCTCGAAACTTGGTATTTCTCTGCTCTTCTTTGGCGTGTTTGTGAACGGCCGAACGTCTGTCTTCATGTCAACAGTGTATCCGTTAATGCGCCGACTGTCAAGAATCAAAGCCATGCAACTCCGGGTCAGGTCTTCACCCGCATCTAACGTTTGCAATACATCTCATGACTTAGCTGGGTAGCAAGACGTCTCGGACTTCAGAGCAACGGCCTATCGCAACGTTTCAGGACGTGCGAGCCCTCCCAATTATTCAACTTCGGGTCCTTCAAACCGTAGCGCTGTGTACCTCCATTCTGAAAAACGAAGGCGACATCAGGCGAAGTTCAGTTCAATATCTGATATTTCCTGTGTTCCCTTCGCCAGCTCCCCATTCAAGTCTGTCGGTCTTTCCATATATCCCTATTTCCATTTTTCGGAAGGAATATACTGATCCAGTTGGATAGTCCCCGTGTAAACGGTGCGTATCGCCCATATATTTACTCTTTCGGATACTCAAAAACCCCCTGTCGTGACAGAGGCTTTGAACATGAATCAAGTGAAATTCGGGATATTTATCTCAAGAAGTGTTCGTGTGTACACGAATAACCGCTCCATGCATTCGATATGTCTGATCAGAACTCAAGGATCCTTGGACGCCCGGGCAAATGCTTACGGCTGTATCAGGGTGCATAACCTTCGCTGTGCACCATTGAATTGTGCTGCCAGCGCGGTTTACTCTGCCCCATCCACTTTCCGGACCGCCCGGTTTCATTAACACATGTCGGCCGATACTCTCAAGGGTCCATTATGCGATTCAAGGTTTTCAAAATTCCAGCGATGTTCCCAGTGAGTCTGCTCGATTTTGCCTCGCCCTCATACTGTGTGCGAACCATAGGCCTGAAGCTGTTCCTCCTTCCAATGCTCACGCATCCTGTCCCGCAGTCTCACTGTACACCGCCACGGATCTTCTTCCGCTTCTGGTATGTATGCTACCCTAAATTTAGGCACTCCTCTGACCGGTGCTCATACACGCTCAGCGCTTTGCGAGGCGACAAGTTGTTGATTCGATTTTTCGAGGTCCCGTGTGCTAGACGGTTTACAACGGTGAGTTCAATGTTGGATTTTGACTGCCCTGTGAGTACTCAGTCATTCCACATCCATCAAGTTCCGCATCCGCGCCGAACGCAATGGTGTAACAATATTGATTACCTTTGTTGCGTCAGGCAAATAAACCGACGCGTAGATATGTTTCAATGAGCTATTTTATTCTCTTAGGCATTCAGTTTAGTCTCGACATATTGCGACTGCCTTGCAGATACGGGTGTCCGTGCCGTCGTCAAAGTTCTGTGCAATCCATCCCACCTCTCATTGAATACCTCGGCGACTTTGAATTACTGGAACGTATCCGCCTTGGAATATATGTTCTCTTCTATTCACGCTACGTTCGCTCGATACTCCTGGCAATGCGTAGTGCATATTGCGATTGCGAAGGCAAAGTTTGCAGCTGAGACTGTAAATTAATCCATGGGACGTGCTGTATGTAGTGAATAAATCATTCTTGCAATAAAGCGCTTTCATGGTTCAACATACACATTTCAACATGTCACAGCTTACATTTATGCCGGAGCGAAGCGAAGGCATGTCTTGTTCCAATTATGCATAGCCCTCGAAGGTGCCATCCCAGCCAATCATGCGCATGCATTATGAGCGACGAAATTTGGGTCTGGTGAGTAATCCGACCCGGAATTTTGGCCAATTTTCATGCTAAATCTGGTCATAGGTCTACACTAACGACCGTTCTTTCCATGCCTGGAAACACATTTCCTGGTCTTCGAACATTGTTGACCAAATTCGGCAATGGAAAAGTCACGCCTTGGTGAGAAGGTCACGGATGTCACACCGTGGGACATTTCCTTGTCTTGCATATCGCCCATAATGCATAGGCCAACGGGTGTTCCCGACTCTATGCATTATGCAAAAATCAACTGTATGTACATTCTTTGCCAAAAACATTCTTCAAAAACTCCAACGTTCGGACCGCGATCTCGGCCGTCTCAGTCTCGACCGCCATACGCCCTGCATCCAACAAAATGACTTCCGCATCCGGCAGATCGCGCTTGTAAGCTTCCGCGCCCGGTGGAATGAAGAACTGATCGTGTTTTCCCCATATAGCCAACAGCGGCACCTGGCTCCTGCGGAAGTAGTCCTGGAATTGAGGGTACAGCGCGACGTTGTTCTTATAATCCTTCAACAGGTCGAGCTGGATGTCGAAGTTTCCCGGGCGCTGGAAGACCGACCAGTCGAGGGTGTACGTCTCGGGCGCGATCGCGTCTGGGGCGCGCGAGCCGTGGATGTACTGCCACTTGGTCGTCTCGTAGGTGAGTATGCTGTCGCGAACCGCCTCGCGGTCCTCCGCAGTGTCCGTCTCCCAATACTTCTGGATGGGCGCCGCGGCAGCCCCGAGGCCTTCGGCGTATGCATTGCCGTTCTGCGAGATAATCGCTGTGATCGCCTCGGGGCGCTGCAGCGCGAGACGCAAAAGGACGGGCGCGCCATAGTCGAAGATGTAGACGGCGAAGGACGTGATGGCGAGCGCGTCGAGGAACGCACCGATGGTGGTTGTGAGTGACGCGAAGTTGTATGCGTAGTTGCGATCCGCGGGGACGGTGGTGAATCCGAAACCGGGGAGGTCCGGCGCTACAACGCAGTAATGCTTCGCGAGAATCGGAATGAGGTTACGGTATTGGTGTGATGAGGTGGGGAATCCGTGCAGCAGAAGCAAGGTCGGGGCAGTTAGATTGTCCGCAGGCGACGCGGTGCGGTAGAATATGGAGATACCAGAGTCGACCACGACGGATTTAGTCTCTGTGGTGAACATAGTTGTGTTCTCAAAAGGATCTGTGATTCTGCGTTGTGGAACTCGAACTCACCCTCAGTTTAAATACGCGTACGTTCGGAGTAATCAACCAATATATTCAACCGAGTGGACGATTATTGGAGCCTTGCGCGCCGCGGAATGAGTCGTCGGTTCGATTGTTTCAAAACCAATTCAGTCCTCCATCTTTTGTCCATCTCGAATTACCTTCTTGTGTGAGGCCCCCGGTCACTACCTATCATGATGGTCGGCCGTAGAGTAAGTCAACGCCCACAAAAGGCCTTACCTCCAGCTAATGTTTTAGAGTAAAATAAGGCCGAAATGGGCGTGCCTTGTCGGCCATAGACTAAATCGCGCGAAACGTGAGAATTTTTGTGAAACACTGTACAGGCTGGAGTGTCTTGAGAGTTGGCTTTTTGTACCCTGGATTGCCCTAGAGCGCAAAGCGGGTTGTGAGGCACCAGCTGACAAACAGAATTTTTGCGCAGGGTGGGCGGGAGGGGGGGGGGATACATTTTTTCACCCAAATCTTGGTCGGAAATAGAGTAAATTAGCGGGTTCCGACAGACCTAATAGGTGGTGACCGGGGGCCTCCAGATTCATATCCACGAATCGACGTACATCAGCAACTCGGGGTCGCTGATTGATCCGATGCAGAAGCGGGATGGGCAGAAAAGTTATGGGAAGTTACGGATTACCGGTTTCAGCTTGCTACCCTCGGGTAGTGTCGGCTCTTGGCCATAGCAAAGGATCAGCCGGTGGATTTTCTTGGGATTTTCTCGCGACAACTCGGACTGTGTGTGGGGTAGAGTCGAAGCCGGCGGAAAAATCCCTGCTATATGGCAGCAAAGTCAGAAACCATAGACACCCTACCTTGCATTATATAAAAGACCAGAGGGTCTGGCCGTAAGCGGGATGGCGCTGGGAGAATCTTGGGCGGAATGGGTTCAGATTTGGAGGGTGGAACGGGGGGGTTCATATGTACCTGCTTGCCCAAGATTGGGCTGGTGCAGGCCGTGGTTCCCTCCAAATGAGCGTGCATGCTGTCTTTTGCTGCGCCATTCCTGAGGTTCGGGACGGGTTGCTATGTCCTGGCTGAGCCGCCGGCGGCCCTAGCAGTTTTTTCTTCTTAAATTCAGAAAGGAAAAGCGAGAGAGAAAAAAAACTATAGCTGTCTGATGCCGTGTTTAAACAAAAATCTGCATTGCTGCGAGGTGCGCTGAGAAACAGCATCGGGAAACGGCAGAGACTGGCGTCAATTGGGTGGCACTAGGCGCCGTGGACCGAACAAACGATTTAGGATGCTGCTGGGCTTTTTTTGGTCTAAATAAGGTGATGGAAAAGGGCGCCCTTTTCTCGGATTATGGCCGAACCTTTAGGTTTGGCTTCAGAATCGAATGTGTGGTCCAGCACATTTCCCACGTTCTGTATTTGGAGTGGCTGTGTGTGGGCTATGGGATGCGACGTGTGTGGTCCAGCACAATTCCCACATTCCGTATTTGGACTGCCGTACTGCCTTGATCAGATCAACTGGAAAGGTTCGGCACCTGCCGCCTGCGGCCTTATCCTCAATCATATTCCTAGGTGTTGCGGGACGACCCGTCTGTCAGTCGCACGGTTAGATGAGCCGACGGCTGTTAAAATGACGGTCGTCACGGCCATGACGGGTTTGCAGGATTTACAGCAGTCTGCCTGATCCAGAACTTTACTTCGGACAACAACCATGACACTCAATTGGGTCCGACAGGTGGCTCAGCGCCGTGCCGACGCGTAAATTTCAGTTCTAATTCATTTATACTCCTTTTAGCATCACAATTTTTTTGACCCATTCAACTAACCTTCCTTGGCCCTGTACCTCTTGATGTTTTTTTTTTCCATTCTCTCTGTCGACACATTGCGGATGAAACCCTGATGATTGATCAGGGCTTCATCGGCAATGCTCTGGGTCAGAGAGAAGTCAACCGAGTTCTGGAATGTGAGTCTCAATTTGCTTGAAAGAGCCTTATTGCGGAATATTGAAACATTGGTGGCTAAAACCGTAAAAACGAAAGTTTACGATATTTTCTGTGACGCAGGGAGAAGATCTACGCAGACAGATAGATGAAAAGAAGCCCTGGAAAATGCTGTTCCCAAAGGAGAAGTGCATGATCCGTGAATTGAGATTAAATGACGCCGGGAATGAACCAATATGGGACCCGAGCCGCATAAGCATCCCACTCCTCGGTGAACAGCGCGCGCATCTGCCTATCCTCCGACTTGGCGCGGTTCAGGCCGATACCGAGCATCCAGAGCCACCAGATTGCGCCGATGAGTGGCCCGCTCCAGGGCGCTAGGTGCAGGGGGCCCAGTTCCCACAGACAGCTGCCTGGAGAGAGTTGTGAAAACGCAAGCCCAGCAATGATGATAAGGGAGCCTGTGTATGCTGGGTGGCGTACTTTTGCATAGAGCCCGGAGGTGATAAGGTGGTGGCGGGGGTGGATTGTGAGGTCGAACGTAAAGAGCTCGCCGAGCTCGTGAAAGCATGATATGCGGATACAGGCGCCCAGAATGACTGCAATGACGCCTACAAGGAAGAGAGGGGTTGTGTAGAGAGACAGGGTCTCGGACGGCGAGAAAGGCGAGAAGGACGAGGCGGGGAATGCAGGGAGGGATGTTAGGTAGAAGAAAATTTCGAATGCAACACAGAAACGGAGAACCGAGTTGTGAATCTACGGGCTCTGAATAAAACAATTGGCTTGCACGGTAGAGACGCACTCGGAACATTAACGACCCAATCCGGAAAATCGATGGGGTATCTGTGTCGTATCTGTCCTTCTCCAGAGTGCGGTTTGGAGGAGTGCAAGCAAGCTCATTGAATAGAGCTTCGATGATCGCAAGTGATACTCGAGAGAGAGACATTTTATGGGCACGACCTTGCCCACGCTGTCTTTATAAAATGGGGGTCAACAAAAAACCGTCGCGACGTCGTTCGGGCCAATATTGAGTAGCCGCTGTGGCTAAATAATTCAAACGAACGGCACATCGCTTGTAATGACCCTTGATACCCGATTCATCTCCAATTGAGTGCTGATTGAATTCGCATCATATCTGTCCATGAGTGCCGTTCTTCGACGCGGCCCCGACCTGCCGAATCGATTTCTCTCACTGACAGATGCGCCTCGGAGGCCTGTCGGCGCGAATGTCCTCTGGGTATTGGCCAGGGGACCTGGCTCACATTTTATTCTGCGTCAAATGTGATATGATGCACCCAAAGATATCAGAAGCTCCTCTAAAGCCGAATAAGATTGCCCAAGCAATCGCACGCCTGATGCAAACCGGCGATTTTATGAACCGAGATACAATACTTAGTGCAAGCGTTTAAATCTCGGACTTTTTTTTTGCATTCCGGCTCCGGGCTGAACTGACTCTTTCAAGTTCTGGGAAAAACTTACAGCGCGTCATCAAACATTGGACTTTCGCTCTGGGTGTGGAATCCAGGGCTTCCGAGTCATCGGGGGTGGGGATTTATTATTCTCACGTGGTCCAAATGTCTGAACAAGGCGTTTATCGAAGACAAACAAGCGGGAGCCGGCGCGAAGTCGCAATGAGCCGTTAATGTATCCTTATGGGGATATAGGCTTCAGACAGACAGACACGCTAATTATATAAAGAGAAGAAAATAGACGGATAATACTATTTGGCACCCGGGAATCGTCATGATGTTTTTGTGATAGTGGGAAGGGCGGGATGAGTGGGAGGTGTTCAGAAGGATGAATACCACCCAAGGAAGTACAAACTCCCACGAATATCTCCGATTGGGTAGGCACGGTATGTTTTTTGCGCCACTGTGTCATTTTCTCTGAAATTGGGGTTCTCATCGACAAACATTTTGGAGGTGGTTAAGGGCTGACCGAAAAAATGTGTGGGTTAAACTGACAATGTCTCCACTTTGGTTCCTCTGCGGCTGGTCATCCTCCAGACTGTATACATTTTCGCATTTGGGTGTTGAAAAGGGTGGAGTACAACACAAAAAGAAAGAGAAAGTGGTGAAGATACAGGCATAAAACTCCTTTCTGCCCTCAGAAATGGTCCATAGAAGCGTTCGGCGGCACTTGTCCAGGGTGCCAAATAGAAAAATGTTATATGGTACCTGGGCACTTTGGCACCTGCAGATGCCAAATAGAATTATTCACAAACAGGATTTATCCTGTATGTGCCGATTTGGGGGGAGTCTGAGGGGAGAGGACCAAAAATGTCACAAATGGCTTATGTAAATCGGACGGCCCCGGGGCGATCCCGGCCCGTCATCTTTCCGGAGCACATCTTTCAGCCACACAACCCTGAAATCCAGACATCTCCCAGTTTTCCTGTTTGTGACCCACCGCTCGCCGGCCTCTTGCTATCATCCTAGTAATGTACGGGTGGTTATCCTTACATAAACCTACAAGATGTCGACGGAGCACACACCATCGCACTTCCTCGGCGAAAGCGATTTTTAGCAAGCGCACATTCACACTAATATGCATCATTTAATGACGCAGGGACAGATCTCTCGATCAGCCACTCCATCTTCCCCCTCTCCTTGTCGACCTTTGCGAACATAAAGCTCTCGAACTCGGTGTCGACCCCGTCGACCTTGATGGTGCCCGTCATGCGCGCCGCCAGCTGGTCGCCGTCGTGGAGAAATTCGTGGCTGGCAGGTTGAGCACCTCCTTGTCAGCATGTCGATGAGAATAGAAGGCACTCACACCACAGGATCGTAGTCGCTGACCTTGACTCGCCACTCCTCGATGCCCTTGACATAAACATCGTACGAAAGACGTTGGCCGTTCATCACCTGGTAGAAGGAGGATGTTGTAGTGGCCTCGGCGTACAGTTTTGAGTCTTCGGGCGGGCCAGTGAGGCTTCATTTCATGGCACGCTGGAAGCCTTCCCGCGATAACGTGTATTCGGACATGGCGCAGTGGTCTGCAAGGTAGGCAGTTGTGGCTTGATATTTGAAGTGTTGGTTAATATATAGGAGCCAAAGTTCGTTAGTATCATCATGTCAAGCGGTGCTATCATGACAAATCGAGGAGAAATAGGACGAGCTGCTTTTCAGTGTGTTTGAAACGCTTTCCCCCGAAAAAATCGTCAAACTTATCTGGAATAGTCTATTAGTACCTTCTAAAACTTGCTGTCCATTGTGCAGCGGAAGGCCACCCGAGTCATCCAGACATAGCTGGGGTTATGATGCATCACATGTTTTGGGGAAGAACAACGGCGTGATGTATCAGGGATTCTCGCCAGAACATGGCATGATATATCACTTGAGAACACATATGATGTACGGCATTTTTCTGCGCGCGCCTGTCCGCTCGCCGTTGACCGCGACCCGGGTGACACCATCTGCCGCCCACGCTCGCCCTTGCCTAAAATGGAAGGTGCAGCCGACGGCCGTTGGCCTGCTGCTTAATTTGGCCATAGGACATGATGAATAGCACATTTAAATAGTTATTCTCTTATTCAATAGGCTTGAAAGCGCACAACGGCGACGAAAAAGTGGCTACGCGACGGGTGGAAGAAGCCTGTTTGTGATTGTTATTCATCAACGCCCTTGCTGGCATCACTCAGGTTTCCCCGCTTCAAATCACTCTCCGTATCCTCTTTTACTTCAGCCATTCCTCGCTGTGCTGGTTGATCTGATATTATACATACCACCAACTCCCTACTGGCAGGCTTCCCTGTAGAATTTGGCTCAGGAGGTTGTTTGCAAGCAAGAGGTAATTGCGAGGCAAACCAGTGGGGTAGCTACGACAAGTACACTAGCTTTTATAACTAACAGAATATCACATGAATAAGTAATATGAAATATGTGGGTCAAGAAGTTGAAATAAAATACGGTGCAGCAAGGTCTGAGTAGCA
Organism: Mycena olivaceomarginata; assembly: GCA_029378375.1. Taxonomy (NCBI): domain Eukaryota; kingdom Fungi; phylum Basidiomycota; class Agaricomycetes; order Agaricales; family Mycenaceae; genus Mycena; species Mycena olivaceomarginata. The sequence continues at coordinate 27,020 of JARKIC010000144.1, read as the reverse complement.
ACGATGAAATAGGAATATTGAAATGATGAGAAGTCCGCATGGGTCAAGCTTGTATTTCCAACACACCCCCGCAAGCTTGAGCCGAACAAATTGGGAATACACCCCCGGAATGTGGAAAGAAATTTACCACTCTTCAAAATCGGTCGCAGAGTGCGCTGAGGCAGCATTCTTTGATTCCTCCCATTTCTGCTTCTCCCGGCATTCGGTTTTGTAGTGTCCTTTCTTGTCGCAAAAATGGCAGATGATGTCCGCACGGGAGCCGCGAGAATTGGCCGTAAATGCAACATTTTCCTCGGATTTGATTCGAGTGGTCGCAGGAGTGATGGCGGCGGGAAGGGAGATCGTGCCGGAGAGCTGGCGAGTTTCCTCATTAAGCAAGCGAGTGATGACACTCTGGAAGGTAAGTTCGGAGGGAGCGGTGGAGTCGAAGTTAATGATAACGGCGTCGTAGGAAGGGGGGAGTCCCATGGTGAGCGCGAGAATTTTGTCCTGATCGGTGACGGGGATTCCGGCCTCCTCGATGGTGTAGGCTAAGCTTTGGACACTGCCGATCCAAGCCTGCATGGTCTGTGTGTCGTCTTTCTTGGTTGTCAAGAATTTCCTGCGCAACGCAAGGCTAGTCGCAAAGCCGCGTGCGCGATGAACATCGCGTAAATTCGCCCAAATCTCCATCGGGTCTTTCGACCGCATATGGGAAAGTTGACCGTCGTCAACCCTCAACAGCATCTCGGCCCGAGCCTCAGCCATCTTCTGAGCTTTCCTCTTGCTCTTCTTCAACTCGAACTCCGTCTGAATCTGTTCGGGAGTTTTGTCTTTCGGATCGACAATGATCTCGACGATCCCGTCCCAGAGACTTTTGCGGATCAAGTCGGCCTCCATGCGAGGAGACCACTTGTCGTAATTGGCATCGCCAAGGTTCTGGAAGCGGGCAGTGGAAGTGTAGGTGGGTTCCTCGGACATGGTTGGAGAACAGGTGATGGTGAATTAAATGAATGCGTTGGCCTCGGGGTGAAATCGAAACAATGTCGTCCGTCGTCACGGGATAATCGCGTACAACCTCTGCGTCGTGAAACAGCAGGATAAACAGCTAGGTGGTGTATTGAAGGCTGGCCCACCACAAGGCTAGAACTGGTTTGTGTAGAATTTGGCTCAGGAGGTTGTTTGCAAGCAAGAGGTAATTGCGAGGCAAACCAGTGGGGTAGCTACGACAAGTACACTAGCTTTTATAACTAACAGAATATCACATGAATAAGTAATATGAAATATGTGGGTCAAGAAGTTGAAATAAAATACGGTGCAGCAAGGTCTGAGTAGCAACGATGAAATAGGAATATTGAAATGATGAGAAGTCCGCATGGGTCAAGCTTGTATTTCCAACATTCCCTAGCCTGGTTTCTCCTTCATCGGCCTGTGGGCGGCTTGACATTGTCACATTCTCACCGCTCGCCTTTCCATGCAAGTAGCCGTTCGGGGCGTTGGATCTTTTCTCATGTCACTAGATATTCTGTAGCTCTACCTCCGTGTATTCTATATTACTTGCAAATATACACGTCTGAAATAATTTTTGAGCTCCGCATGGTTTGATGTTGGGCTGCTAGGAGACTTTAAGCGTAAGTATCCGTGCCTTCACATTGAAACTGTACAAGACATGCCTGCGCTCCGCTCCGGCGTGCAGGTTGACATCCGAAAATTAGGGCGCGGCGGTGGCGTGGGAAAGCCAAACAGTTGCATACTGATACGAGGGATCTCTTTAATAACATGGTATATATATTTAATAACATGGTATATATAATGTCGGTTTTCTTGACGTATCCAGCGATTAGGAGGTGTAGGATATTTAAAGAAGTCCTTGTCGAAATGTCTTTATTGGTTCGGATTCCCTACCTTTGCAGTAGTATACCTTACCCTTATCCTGAAGTTGTGTAGAGTGGACGAGTGACCTTTTAAAACCCGACATAAACCGCCAAGGTTTACTGTTTTAGGCAATCTTGATTGCTCTTGAGAACTTCGACATTTACTCTACCCACATTACGGCTGCATTTGGTCCGAATTTCGGATAGACAATCAATAGAATATGTAAATAGCTACAGCAATTTTCTCGAGTTGTTTCCTTGGCGTCCCATGGTTATTTTAGCATATTACCCAGTGGGTGCTTTTTCATCCTCTATTGTTCTCTAATATAAATTTCTTTTGCCCCTCTTTTTTTTGGCTCTCCATGCCCTCTGGGAAATAGGCCACGATGGGGTGAACCGGTCAAGTCAAGAAACAACAGACAAATTGAAGGAAATATAGAATCCTCATACTATATTTAGCTTTGGAGTGAAAAATCCTCTAGAAGTGAAAAATCACATCGCTTTGACTCAGTTTTTGTCCAATCGTCTTCGGAAGTGGCGCAAATGAAACCGACAGATGTGTGGATGGAGGCTATGAAAAAAACTTGAGAGTAAACGGGTGAATATTGGGCGAGATCCTGCCCCGAGCATCAAATTCCACTGATGCCAGTTGCAAAACTCCATGTTCTCTATTTTGCAGCCAACAGATTTTTATGAGAGCTCGTGGATACAATTACACGGCCTATTTAAGCTTATTACATAATTTTCCGGGGTCAAAATCGAGGCGGGACGGCCACAGGAGGTCTGCGTCAAAACAAGCGTGACAATTTCGGCAGCCAGCCACACTTGTGACATTCTGTGACGCAGTCTTAGAATTATCTATAAACCCCATCCCGCCTCGATTTTGACCCCGGAAAATTATGTACTAAGCTTAAATAGGCCGTGTAATTGTATCCACGAGCTCTCATAAAAATCTGTTGGCTGCAAAATAGAGAACATGGAGTTTTGCAACTGGCATCAGTGGAATTTGATGCTCGGGGCAGGATCTCGCCCAATATTCACCCGTTTAATCTGAAGTTTTTTTCATAGCCTCCATCCATACATCTTTCGGTTTCATTTGCGCCACTTCCGAAGACGATTGGACAAAAACTGAATCGAAGCGATGCGATTTTTCACTTCTAGAGGATTTTTCACTCCAAAGCTAAATATAGTGCATGTAATCAGTTGATCTCCGCGTATCTCATGAAACGATTCGGTTCATCCCACGGTCTCCAAAAACAACTGTGTTCCAGAAATGGGCAAGGGAATGCAGGTATATTCCACGGTTTTTCGTTTTCTCAACTCATCCTCAGCTGACTCTGAACACCCAGTTCCAAATTTTGATAAGACAATGCGGTTCACGAATCTAAGACACTTTGCCTCTTCAGAATATCGATTGAGTGTGGTAGAAAACGAAAGGAAAGCCAAAAGGTGGGTGCTCATGTGTTTCGGAAGGCGAGTCCGAGTGACTAGCTCATAGTTCCCATCGAATTCGGGGTCAAATTCTGCCACGTAGCACCATCTTTTTCCCCTTCGCTTTACTTGTCCCTCACGCTTACCACGCCGTACTCCGCCCGTTTGGATTCAACCTGGGACTAGAGGGTTGCCTCCCCGTAAAATGCGGAAATTTGATCAGCTCCCCTAGGGATGATAACGGTGGAAGAGGTCTGATCATCCCTTTACTCTCAGCCTACGAGGCCCGGCCCATTGCGTTCACCCAACAGGGTACTGGTTCCTCCTGTCGGTCTTTGGACGCGCCATACGGAGGCGCTGAGCTAGTGCATTGTCGCATTGGGCGGGGTGTCGGCTGTACGAGGCTTTAGGACTTTTCTGGAAAGTACTGACTTGCATTCCAGGTTTAATGCGAGTGCTTCGCGTGTTTCGGGTGGGTGTCTCTCAGCTGTAGGTCGGGTTACGCATCCGCTTGTTTGGTTGGCACGCTGCTTGCTCAAAACCCCAAGCGCTTGCATCAGTTTGCATGCGCACTTATCCATCTGATCCTGGAAGTGGCGCAACTCTCCAAGATATCCAGTATGTACGCACGGCAACTTAGACGTAGACCGACGCAGAGGGTGAAGAAATCATCGGCAGAGGAATCCATTGAGACGAGATTGAAAAAGGGATGGAAAGGAATTGAACCTGGACGCCGATGGAAGACTTCAGTGCCGTGTACTAGCAGCAAAATCGGGCCAAAACCAAATTCCGTCATCGGCGCGGAGAGGCTGTCCAGTCGACGTGATTGAGGAGCGACTTGAATCAATGGTAGATGACCGAGCGCACCAAACTACAAGAGGGAATCCCGACAGACGATTAGCTCGAACGTCGGTGGAGGTGGTCAAAAGCAAGATCGAAGCTGTCACTGCCGCTGCGGTGAGAATTTTCGAAACCATCGTGGCGAGCACAGTATGTCGTGACGAATCAACGATGGTTTTGCCAGAGGTTTGCCTGCAGAAAGTCTCCTCCAGCGAGAACGGGATATGATGCGCGAGTAACTATCTGTTGTGTGAAGAAAGTTTGAATAATTGGACCGAGGAAGCGAGGGAGGAGAGTAGCGAACTGACCCGGCCAGTCGCAGTTGGGCGGACGCATTGGAAATACCGACGGCGCTTTAAAGGAGGGAGAAATGTGTCAAGACTAGGAACACAGACAGACATGTATATTGATCGTCGAACAGTCGTCTCCTACAACCCTTAAGGAAAATATGAGCAGCAGGTATAGCTGGGCGCACATACATCTGCCACAACAACCAGAACACAGAAATGCAAGTGTTTATTTTCAAGGCAGAAATAGATAGAGATAGAGCGGAGCGCCTCACAAAGGGAGGAAACCGTGCCTCAGAGCCGTTCGGGAGTGGAAGAATTAAGGGAAGAAACAGCTCCGGTGTACACGTGAAGAAGGCGGAGTTCATAGTCATTCCGACAAATACAAATGGAATAGATAATCCGTTCAACTGTGTTAGTACTGGATGAAGAGAGGAGTGTAGCGTACCGTTGCAAAGGATGGTGAAACAAGAAACTTCCGAAAGTGAAATTGCGTAGACTGGATGTCGAGGCAATCGAAATTGAGTGGAATCGTGCAGCGGAACGAGCAACTTGCAAGAAACGAACAAGGCTGAGTGCGGGCGCACGCCTCGAAAGATGGACAGGCGCATCGGCATCTTACACCCTCGGACGGCACGGTCCACGCTTGCTGTAGCACAAAACACCTGCATCGAGTGCGCTAACGCGCAACGTCCACTCCATCGGCACGCCGAAGGTCAGGGCCCTGCTGTAATGACGTGCACGAGCACAAGCAGAATATGGCGCGAACAGCGGACTACAGCGGATATGTGCGGAAGTGCGGACGCGAGGCAGCGTGGGGTGGGCATGATCGGCGAGAGCTATGGAGTGCGCCAGAACTTAAAGTTAGCGGTCGCGGCCGAGGACAGGGCAGCGTCGCGCATGCCAAAACGCACGGCACCCTGAAGTCCAGGTAGCAAGGTGCACCCTCACTGATAACCTTCACTCCAATATTCCTCCAGTATGCGGTGGGCTCAAATACGAGGGGCGGTCGGCCGGGGCTATGGGTGCGGTGATGACCGCGCAGACAAAATTTTGATGTAGCGGCCGCATTCGCAGGAAGCGCCGCGGGCGTCAGAGCCTCAGAGCTTGGGAGACAGATTCAGTTGGGTTCGTCCGATAGCTATCGATAGAGCGTTGGGAAGAAAGACTAAGAGACCCTGTCGGCAGCTGGGTCGACAACGACCAGGAAACTTCGTGGTACAGTGGTGCAATGTGATGTGCCGCATAACGGGGGCAGCACCGGGCATCCGGACATGGGGAAGGTGCGCTGCACGCGACTGGCTCAGAAGCCCGAGACTCGGACACGGACTGAAATACGCACCATCTATCCATTCAAAACGCAATTCTCAGAGACGGAGCGAATAACAATACATGTCACATGAAGTCCCCGTTTTCGATGCGGATTCCGCAGACATCGAGTGGCGATCGAGGAAGGAGACAGGAAGCAGGAATGACTCAATGTGTGACGCGTAACGTCACTCTTCCTCTCTTACCGAATTTCGTTCCTCGCATTCCTTGGCAAATTTCGTGCATTCGGTGGGATTTCCGCGTTTTGTGTCCGCGTTTTCTGCACTAGATCAATAGGGTACGTCGCGTCTTGGTCTGGTCGGCAAGCCTGTAAGGTTCTCGGAAAATTCACGCTACCACGGTGTTTCCTCCCATCTCTTTCAGGGCTGAGCGTTGATTCACTCTGCGTTCGGCTGGCAATCTTTCTCCTCCGTTTCGTGGTCGACTGCGACAGCGCCAATTCTGCCTCGGCTTTTGCCAGGTGGACGAGCGAGTACTAATATCCGGACAATACGCCTGGTCTTTCTCCCACAGTTTGCTGTTCGCTGGCTCGTTCGTTCTCGCTGCATTCACTATTCGTTCGCGCCGCTACTAATCCGGACGTTGCGCCGCAAGCGACGTGTTAATGTGCAGCGGGGTTCGGCAAGGTGCGTGGACTTTGCTATCGATATCCATCTTGCGTCTAATTTAAGCTCTTCCCAACCATCCTCTTTGCCATAGTCCAGGCTTTTCACACACCCCTCACGCGTGTGCCCCATTTGCCTACCCTCATTCCCGCACACGGTTTTATACCGTGCAGCGTCTTCTCATACTCCACAATGCAGGGTTTCCACGCACCCTTCGCGCGCGCGCCCTGTTTGCATACCTTTATTCCCGCACACGGCTTGATACTGTGCACCGTCTTCTCATGCTCATACTTGGCGACGCTGTCTCGCTATCTTGGAGAATGTATAGCTGCCTTAGCCGCCCCCGTCCGCGCAGTGCGAATCCGCGTCCATGTCGGTGGGGCGGCTTGGACGCCGGTGCTGTTGCTATCAAATTCCTACCACGAGCTCTAGATACTGTAGAATTTCATTCAATTCGGCGGTCACGCGTCACGCACCCCCTGTGCCGCGACGAATTTTGGTCTCGGTCACGGGTCACAGCGCCCAGTGCCAAATGTAAAATGCGTGACACTGGGGCCAAATCTCCCTTGGTGGTGCAAAAAAGGCAGAATTTTCGTAATTTTTCGTCTTGAATGCCGAATTTTTGGAGGTGTCACACCAAAATTTGTTCGTTGCCGAAGTGCCGAATCGGTATTTTGGGTCACGGGTCACAACCCGTGCCGAATTGAAATTCTACAGTATACCCGGTTCGTGCGCATTTTATCATAGCCACGTGATCGATGCTGATTTTGGGGAAGGTATCATCTCTTTTCGACCTTGTCTCGGCAACACGGTGGCATTTGGAGTGGTTTGTGTACATGCACGAGAACATCTTGGACATCTGTGAGCATTTCTTCTTTTTCGTTCACTTGTTTAATTTCGTACTTACTGCACCTCTTGCAGCGCGATTTACACACACTCATGTTGGGGCACGTCGTTTACTTGTCGATTCCTGTGCTCGTCCGGCCCGCAACTGCATATCGCGCCGGTCTATACTCTGTACCCATAGTTAGACGCGCTGCACGATGACCTGCAATCCGTAGTAGGTGGGAAATGCGTTGCGTATTCCCTCTATCACATTCTACTCCTGATTCTCTTTCTCACCATCCAATCACTTCTTCCTCTATTTTTCCCCTCTTTCTCTTCTTGTCTGACCATCGGCTCATGCGTTTTGCAGACCTCTCACATGCGCTCCGGCATCTCCTTCCACAATCTGACTCAGCTTTCGACATGTATGCCACGAGAGCACAGACTCCCTCCATTTCATTTGTGTGGCTACGACATCCGACCACTTCCACTTCCCTTACCAGTTCTGCATCCGAGTGGAGGAATTGTGTTTGCCTTGCGGCCGCACCGGCCGTTACCTTTCTGCACTTAGTCCCCGTCTCGTCGCTGTCTACCTGTCGCCAATTTTTCTTCGTGCACCAATTCCCTGGCTCTGGCTACTTCTTGCTTTTCACTCCTGTCGATCAGAAGTGCGTGGGCTTGAAATATCAGATGTTGCATCTCAATTGCCAAATTGTCTTAGGTGGCCTGCGCCTGGTAAAAGTGATAATGACGTGCCGCGAGTCGGAGGCCCTGATTCCAGAGTGATTTTCATATTGATCAGATTATGCGTCGCGATTCTGACTTGGGGGGTCCAGGTGGGTGGTTCAAGAAGGGAGTTATTTCTTAAGATGCTGTGGTTCTTCACCCGAGCTTCCACTATGGGCTAGGTGGATATCTAACGTTCTGGAGTGGGTCAAGGTAACAGTGTATATCTTTATCTGGCATTGGGGATATTCATTTCGGTATTCGACCATCCCAGACAATCTGTTCCTTCCCGAAGGAGTTGGTCGCCCGATTCGAGCATGGTTTGTAGGCATCCGCTCGAGATCTGTGAGGCATAGTCAGGTTAATTGTTGATGAGATGGAGGGTCGGTGGGCAACCTGGTACAAGCACCGCGAAGAACACCGCGTGCCGGGTGCTATATCCGCCTCAGTGTGTAAGTCATCTATTCATTTCCAGTGGGAAATCTGTGCCCTATCTTCGCGTCTGCTCAGACTTGACAGGCAATTGTCGACGCCGACACCGACGCGACCGCGCATCGCGGTAATGGCTCCCCGCCAGCAGCGCGCTCGGAGGAGAGGGCGTGCTCCTCGATGAATGCCCGGACCCGTGGCCTCAAAGGAACCAGAGAAGCCTGCTGACCTCGACTTCGCGCCAGATGTCGATCCAACTGGTTCGGCCGGAGAGCGTTTAGAATACAAAACTGCTGTGAGAGGTGAGTATTATACAGATTCGTATGATAGTAGGATTGTAACAGGCGCGAGATCAGCGTAGGATTCCCACGCCAAGTGTATAGGATCCAGATGGGGACGCAAGACACTCGTAGGATTGGTAAGCGAGAACTGATTTTCGTAGGATTGATTGCAGACAGCTGATGTTCGTAGGATTGAGCTCGAGAGTCGCATCAATGTGAATCCGTGTGATCGTGACAGAAATCTTTTTGCTTCCCGCACCATCCCCGCACCACCCCCGCACGTCGACAAAAGTGTTCGGCGCTGCTATCCTGGGTAAGCTGTCACCCGCAACCTCGATATTAACTCACCCCGACACTGCAGCTCATCAATGTCACAATATTGGGCCGGGGGGCGACGCGTGGACAAATCCAGCATCACAGGCTTTGCCGCTGCGGCGCGAGGGGGGCGATGGCGGGGGCTTCGATTATGGCAGCGGCGCGTTTGATGCAATGAGGTATGTGGCTGTGGGCAGCATGACCGTGAAATGGCTCACATTCAGTTGATCCAGCCAATCGTGGCCATATCTGACAGGATCGGACACTCTCGACGGCTTTTTCGGCTCCGCACAACTCCCCCGCTTCCGTTGATTTATCGCACGTCCAAGCCAACGCCCTCACATCAGTTCAGACCATTCCTTCGACGGAATCGCTCATCGTGTTCCATCAAGCCTCAAACTCTGCTCCCGTAGGCTCCATTAACGACGAGTTACCGGACATCTTTAATCAGCTGGGCCCTAACGAACTTGCTGGCAACGGAACCGTTGGTGACATCTCGTGAGCGTCAATGACTTGACACGGCCCGCGTCCTAAATATTCAGCAGGAATGCGGATCAATTTGATTTTGACAGTATCTCTGCCGTCCCATCTCGCCCACCCTCAAGCGCCAGCGATTATAGTATGTTCGAGATGCATCCAGAGTGAGTATCATCTCTGCGTTACATACTGTCCTGATACGATATCCAGTTCCTGGAGCAATCCGGATGCCGCAAGTCTCGGCCATCATTACTCCGGCCCGCCTTCGAGTGGAAGTGAGTGGGAAATGTACAGGTAAGGCACGCGATTCAGTTAGCGCACTCCTGATCATCCTACAGTGATTATCAGTCGAACCTATCTCGCCCCGCCTCTGCATCCTCATTCCCCGGTGATTTTGATTGGCACGACGAGTGAGCTTGAAGCCGTGATTTTTGCCGAGCTGATGTGTTGCAGTAGTCTCGGAGCTTTTCAAGAATCCATTTCCGCATTCGCACCGCCGGTTTCAAGTGATCTGGAGCAGCATGAAAAGTAAGTTTCGTGTCCGCTGATTTTCACCGACTAACATATTCGTTGCAGCGATTTTGGGACGTTTGCGGAGTCTACTTCCAATCACTCGGCTCTCGACTGGGACTCGGATCTCGTCGGAACAAAGTAGGCAGAATAATTCTGCGATGATTTTAGCGCATTCGTTCATTCATCCATTAGTTCCCCGGAATCATCGTTTCGACCTGACTTCGACGACAAACGCTCGAGCCCGGATGATGCGAACACTCCGTACGAGTTGACCCCAGATGAGATCGATGTGGTCATTGGTCCGACCACCGCCACCATCAAACCCAGCTCCGCACGCGACTCTTGGCCCTGGCGCGACTCTGCGACTGTATGGACAGATCCGGGAGTGTCATCCAGGATCGTTGACTTTCCGAACGGGTTTCCGATCACCACGAAAACAAAGGTGTTTCACATCGAGCTCGTGAACGGCATACCCTCCCAATTTCCTATTCCCGAAGAACCGACCGCGTTTATTGTCTGCGCAGATGGTCTGGCCGCCGAGGACAAGATGAACACGATTGACGCTATTCTCAAAGACTATGTATGTATCTTCTACTTGTGTTTCTGACTTTAACTCAAGAATCATTTTAGGACCCTCATTCCTACATGGGATCGACCGGCTCGCGCCGCCAGCCCGATGCGTCCCTCCCCGGCTCCCTATTTGGACTCGACCCAGCTATTGAGGTTGCGTGCAGACGAGCGGAGTCAAAGTGTACCGGGGTCGTTGCGTGTGAATCTCTTGATGCTGCGTTCCTCAGCGCACCACGTCGCTTTCCTGATCCTGTGCATCGTCAAAGGCTGATTGAAGCCGAGATGCGCACTCGGGAGCTTCAAGACACATCGGCGGTGGGATGGGCCTTAACGTGAGTTCAGTTTGCACTCTGTTTGCCCATCGAACTGTGTCATTACTTATTTGGCAGGTTCGAGCGATCCCTCCAGTCATTCAGCTGTAAGGCTATACTCGCCGATGGCACATCCTGCAAGGGAAAAGCACTAATGGTGCGCGTGCAGAAGGTGGTTCTTTTTTCTCCGTTCTCAGTATCGGAGAGCTGCATCTATAATTCACAGAGGTTGTTGTATATCTCGCCCAGCAGCAGGCCCTGCCTCCTGCCGAGCGTTACCTCCAGAGTTCCATTACTCGGGACGGCCGTACCATAATCTTCGGTATTCACCCGGAGCTTATCAAAAATATCCATCGCGTGCGAACTCTGGACTGCGACACGACGTTTAAGCCCGTTGTAGGTAGCATGGACATCTTTGAGATAAATGCATGGCTTGCTGCGATCAATGAGGGTGCGTATCAACCTGCACCGAATTTCTGATTATTCATTGCTTACAGCGGTGACGCTGGGCCGTGTATGGATGGAGGCTCACGATCGAACCATCTTCAAGCAAGTATGGGAGGAACTGCGACGCCTCGTTGTTGTTCTCACCGGACGCCCACTTCTATTTAAGGGGCTCCATGTGCGTGGTACAATTCTTGGCCTTAATGCTGATATGGAAGTCGCGCCACTCCTCGGATTTGCCGACGCCTTTCTGCCGACCATTGACCGCGAGGAGCTTCGTGGAGTGGTTACTGATGCAGGAACCCTGTTGCTGTTTGTTCTCCGCCTCTGCTACACCCATATTTTTCGGTATGTTATTACTTGTCCTTTATGTCCCGTTGTGTCGTACTAAGCGTCCGCAGAGGTGTCCCTGACGCTCCGCACCTGTCCAAAGACGACCATAATCGCATCAAAGGCTTCGTTAATCTAGAAACCCCACAGGCTGTCGAAGACTTCAAAGTCTGGATCGCAAACGTTCCGGACCCTGATGGGGCAATCATGAGTTTGTCCCGCTTCAATTTTACCTCGTATTTCGCGTGATTCATGTTCTTTAGGATGGTGGAAACAGAAGATTACACACTTCTGGCTCCTTCCTGCGGCAATCCAGTGCCTCTCTCGCATTCCGCTCAACGACTGGCACACGATGCCTGCAACAACCAATCTGGGTGAGGCACAGCATGCACGCAACAATGCGGAGACGGGTACACAAATGGGTATCATAGAATCGTTCAAAAAGTACGTGTTTAACTCTCGCTTCCACACGCGCACCCAACCGCTACAGATATGCTGAATACGATGCACGCCGGGCCGCCGAGATCAAAGTGAAGCTCGCGACCGGCAACTTGAACCACAACCAAAACGAGCTTGTTCATCGCTACACCAACTCCAATAGACGCCATGCGGCTGCCGCAGATAAGGGTATGCGGGCTCGGGACGCTGATGAACGCGTCATCGCTTTGAGACAAGCAAAGTTGCAGGTGGAGGCTGAGCTCAAGCAAGTCGTAGCGGAATCCAAAGTGCGTCATTTCCTCAATCGCTTTCAAAGCTAAGTACGGATCAGTCAAATTCTTCTGGCCGAGTTCCCGCAAGGCGTTCATCAAAGGGCAAGAAGGCGGAGAAAATTGCTCAGGGAACGGTATGTTCATCATTCAAGGTGTGTTTCCTCATTCTTACTTCCATTCAGCCGAATGTGGAACAGGTTCCCCGCGTGAGTCCTTTTACAATTGTAATCTTACTGCTCATCACCAAAAATCACAGTGTTTATCTGGACGTGTCGCATCTCGCAGCACGGAGCCTGAACGAAATGCCCATCAGGAAGATGAGCTACAGGATCCGCAGCCCGAGAAAGACGGACAAGTGTTCCAAACGAGCGATGAACCAAGCGGACCGGTGCGTAGAGTCGTCCTTTGCTGTTCGTACACCCACTTACACGTAAGCAGCGACACCTGCGCTCGCGCGGGGCTATGGTTTCGCCCACAGAACCCCCTACTTCGGCTAGGGGCGGTGGCCCATCCAACACCAAACGCAAGTCGACCTCAAGTGCAACCGCGCCAGCGCCTAAACCCAAACGGCGCAAAGCGGGGGACCCGCTTTCTGGCTGGGCCATCGAACTGGTTCCAGGTGACAGGACGACGGCGGTCACCCCTCGAGAGTATGCTCAAAAGGAGCCGGAGGAGTTTGTGGCACAGTATCCACAATATCTTAAATTTTTGTAATACTTTACATTGCCACGTAATCCTACGAGGAATACATGTCCACATCCGGATCCTATGGTCCTAATTCGGATCCTACGCAGATAGAACGAGTCTCGTAATCCTACAATCCTACGAATATGTCTCGGGCTCGTGAGAGGTAGATCTCGCGCGAGCGCGTGAGTATTTCGATTGTTTCAAGCCGGACGATAAGGGCCTCTTTCGTGAAAACGCCAAGCCGGTGCATCTCAATGAGTTGCGCCTTCTCGTCAATCATGAGACCGCGCAGGGCAAGCTCGACTTGAAAGGCTCTGCTCCCGGTTTAGTCCATGGTATCCCTGCCGAATAAATTAACGGAAAAACGGAAAAACGGAGGACATTGAAATTGGAATTGACCGAAGACCACGGATAATCAGGTCTGTGTCGGCCGGTAGGCTCTGAACCTCTCTTCCTTCTGCGACCTCCTCCACTGGTATTTGATAGTCAGAATTGAACCAGTCGGCGCGAGAATACTGAATTACCACGTGCAAAGGGAACATTTGCATCGTGGGATGAAGCAACATATTGACTCTGTGGACCGATGAAGAAGAACAGAGTTCTTCGCTGGTAAACAGCAATGATGGGTCGGTCGTCCGGAATATGCGGTGTATGGGTGAAGCAGAAAATGGTCGAATAGTCCCGAATACGTCGTGTACGTGTAGAATAGAAATCGAGTGGAAAAAGGGGAAATTGCCGTGCAGGCGTGAGGTACGGGTGGAGGGCGTAAGGACTCGGTGAGGGCGATAAAGTGGAGCTCGGGTGTATTGTGTTCACTGGCGACGTACCCGCGTTGGGGTACTCTGGTCACTGGTCGCGTCGGTCGTGGTGGTTCGGGTGTAAAAGGGTCATATTTGGCCATATGTACGTACGAAACAAAGAAGCGGTCCGAGGACCGGTGTACTATAAGGTAAGTACGGGAATACAACCTCAAACTGGGGATTTGTACCTGACTTGGTCGCCTCTGCGCCCGAGCTGGGAGCGGGATTGTGAGCTCGGGTGATAGGCAGGACGCACCACAGAGTCTAGTACGAGGAGTTGATGAGTGCAGTCCGAGGAACCGACGACTGACACGTACCTAGACTTCTCAGATCTCTGCAAGTTTGGCCGTAAACCTGAAAGGGACAAGACTACTGTAGTCTGTCGTCGTTGTTCCTCTACCTTTGCAACTTAGGGAAAGGTCGAAAAGAAAAAAAGACCAGAGAACTTCATCCACTCATTCACTCACCCTGATAATAAAAGAACGAAACCAGAAACGCGCCGACAACGAACGGAGGACCGCCAATGAAACTGCAACCAAACATACTACAGACCAATGATCCAAGCGTATACGTGCATCGCCCGTCAGCGAGTTCAAGAAAGGCTGGGTCGTGGATGGTACATTGATTCAGAAGTGAAGGCGATCGACGGCGTCAACGCTTCCCCACGAACCACCGCAAAATGATAGAACAAAATCAGAGTCACTACAATCGGAGCCATATTCCTTCACGCAAGGAGTGTCAGTCAGCCAACATAGCAGGGAGCAACCGGAAATCTTACCAGAGCCCTGTTAAGAGATCCCACCGACGTACGTATTAGCGATCCTGGGACGAACACAAGAAATATCAAGGCGGCCTCACCTGGATGATAAAATTCAAGCGCTGATATTCGAGCTCCTTGGTGCGAATTTCCATGATACGCGCCTCGAAGCTGCGCTCCCAGGCCAAGAGCCATGGGAATCAAATCGAATCACCAAGTCCAAAAAAAACGAGTAACCGACCTTCAACATCATGCGATCCGAAATACCCGAAACCAAGACGCACCTCATTCATCAATGCTACTCGCTCATCCCGGGCTTTCATCAGGTTGTCCTGGGCGCCTGTATCCATTATCCACTTTGAGTATTGAACGGGATGGGATTGAGTGGAACGAAAACGCACCGGATATCGTCTTGCCCGCAAAGTGATTCAAGAGCAGGCAGGGGATCGCGACTCCGAGCCCGAAGAAACACAAGACCCCGAGGAGGTTGTACAGGAATATCTTGCCCACGGCGATCTCGTTGGGGGCGTCTGCATACGTCGAGCAGGTTAGCGTCAGCGCGGGTAGCGAGGGGGAGGGAGGGACGTACCAATGATGACGAAGAGCTGGTGTGTGAACCGTGCGACGCGGTCGACGTCTGTGGTCCTGAGGATGGATTTAAAGTCAGCTCGAAGGCAGAAGAAAGAGGAAGAGGAAAAGTGTACATGGGGGCCATGACCTGCGCCTTGGACGAGAAACCGTCCGCATCCGGGGCCGAGGCATCGGATAAAGGCGCGCCAGTGTTCTCGGCTTTTCCGACGGCGGCAGAAGAGGCGATGTCCTTGCGGACGAGTGTCTTGGCGAACAGGACGGTGTTGAGCTGCGCACGGAGGCGAGCTTGCAGCGAGGCGGTGGTCAGCGACCACAGTTGACCTAACGCAATGTCAGCACAATACCATAAAAACGGAGGGAAGGGCACGGGTAACGGTGACTGAAACGAAGGCATGGGTCAGTAGATCAACGATGTATGACGGATAGCATGCACACAGACGTACCCACGGGCCACGAACAAATACACATTCGATCCGAAAAGGCACACCACCCACACCCACACCCACTCGGGGTGCTCTCGCTGCGGGACATAGACCAGACGCGCAAGAAGATGGGACCTCCATGGGAGCAGAGTGCGGAGGTCAATTCTGGGGACTTGAGGAAGACGAGTTTGCGCCCCTCGAATTCGGCGTCTTCCGGCCATCAAGGCACTGGTGTATTGGAGGGCAGCGGATATAAACTGGAGAAAGACGGCCGAGCATACCGAGTGACGCATAAACACAGACGTTGGCCCTCTCAAAGGCACTTGGCAATCGGCTAAAAACGGGGCTACTTGATATCCTAAACGATGTGGGTGGTCGTAGTGATGATAGCGGAATATACTCGATGCCCAATGTATACATTTGGCAGCGTCTGCGGGCATCTGTGGAGATCTCGAGGAGAATGGTCGTGGCTTGGAAGAGATGTGTGGAAGGCGGTGCAATTGTTGGGATCAAGTGGATAGGCGGAGCGAGGCGGAAGGACATATGTGGTGTGGGGAAGAGATGTGGTAAATGGCATATAAGATAGATGGTGTAAACAACGGAGGCACGACGGAAAGAAAGTAATGGGTGCGGGGGCGCTTGACGGTGGAGGTGGAGGCAAAACAGATGCGGGGGAGGGGGAGGCAAATAGGTTGGTGAGAAACTACTCGGTGTGAACCCCGATCGACAAAGCTCGATCACAGCCCCTAGAATCGACCATGACAGATCCTGGGCGAGTACGTACCTTCAAGCAGATATGAACACCGTAACTTCACTGTGGATTCTAGATTCTTGGCGCCAACCGATGTTTGCGAAGAAATAATTACAGGTGAGTGTACACACGCACAGAGAAGGGATGAATTAGTTTTGCAGTCGCATGAAAAAAATAATTGACGCGCATGGCTGGAAGTGAGCACGAGAAGGTTACGAGCGGAGTGTACGCACAAAGGATCCCGGGTTAGTCTTGTACAACATTGCAATGTTCTCAGGCTTATGAATATTCCGTGCGCTATACTGCAGTGAATACATTTGTTGGGATTAGCGTTGACCAATTTTTTCGGAGGGATTGGCGGTGAGTGATCGTGAAAAAGAAGAGGCACTTGCTTTGGTAATCACTCGATGGCACACATTCTTTTGGTCTTGTTTGGTCTAATGTGATGGCATCGGGTAAAATCTCACCGTTAGAAATTTAACAGGATTTCGAGGTGGATTCAATTCCCAAAGCCGTACCCGGACGTTGAATGAAAGAGGTAGACATTGTGGCGTGAGGAGAAACATATAGGTTGCGAAAGTTTCATCGAAGAGCAAAAAAGGAAATACCCAAATACACATGAAAAGGATCATGTCAACGGAGGGGGCTCTCAACATGGTGGCCATTGCACCCTTGGAAGCGAAGGTGTTTGTGTCCCCAATCTCGGACTCTTTCTTTCTGGGTTAGATATTCGGGTGAGCAGGCAGAACAAAGGACATGAAATGGTCTTACGGGTGGCGCAGAAAGAGTCCGAGATGGCATTTCCAGTAGCACCTAATTTGTTTTATCGTATTCTTGTCAGCTTACAATGTGACGTGAGCAAGACGACACAAACTCTCCTTATCCCCCTCAACTCGGACTTCACCGAATGAACTCCTCGCCCCCGTACACCCGTAAACGCACCGGTGAAAGGCTTTGCCTCGGTCCGTCTAAAGCTGGAGTACTGCTGATAACATGGACCAACGAGTGGAATGCAGCAGTACAAGCCACAACCACTAACCGAAATCCACATCCTTGTTCCCACGGTTGCACAAGCTTAGACGTGCCGACGAGTATTCATGCATTTTAGACTTCTTCACAAAACTGTGAAGGAGTAGAAAAGGGACACAGATACTTCAGTTCAACTGGTTGAAGCCCTTAATCAAGCGCTCAGAGCGAGAGCACTTGACTAATGGCGTGCAAGACTGTTGTGGTGGGATTAAGACCCTCTCTTGGCATAGCCAACCGAGTGCGTCAATCCAACACCAATCCAAAACCAATCCCAAATATAAGCCTTCCAAGGCTGCTGATTGTTTAAGGTCCCTTTCGAACCGTATCCCATAATCCCAAGTAATAAGCCTTCCAAGGCTGCTGTAGTGGTGCCGTGTTCTCAATCCAAATCCCAAATCCCTTCACACATCTTAATCACAATCCCAAATTATGTGTTTTACTTCCGCCGAAGGCAAGACATATTAATCACATTGTGCAAACGAAGCAAAGCTCTTAATAGAACCAGTCCAGGATCACAAGCGCGGACTACCCATTGTAACACAAGCCCTAGATCCAAGTCTCTTAATTGAGACCAGGACCTAGCTCCTGTGCCACCCCCAATGTTAGTGCCACAAGTACTAGATCCAAGTCTCTTTATGAGACTGGGATCTAGCACCTGCGCCACCACCACTGCAGTAGTGCCTCCATGCTTGAACTGCCCTCCTTATATACTGTACATTTACGCTTACACTACTCTAATTACACTACCTGAGTAAGCTAAGGATCTGCCATTTAACTCCTTGTTTCTGATCGGTTGTCTGACTCGACTGAACTTCCAAGCCAAATAGTGTTGTCCTGCCCTTCTGACCATTGGATTCAGAAAGCGCTGAGTCTCCCATTTCTGTAGACACCCAGAACTCCCTAATCCGCCAAGTGGTTCCCAAGATATAACCTCGTCAATTCCTGATCAAGCCAAGAACCCAATTTGGGACGGTAACAGAGCCGAACCAGTTTAATGGTTAAAGTCCCTTGATTAACACCTTCAGATTCAAGGAGCATTGGGTATCAGCTTTCTGTAGATACCCTAATCTCCCCGAACTGCCCAGTAGTTGTTGAGATATACACCGATGAAGCCTTGCCCAGGTCAAGAACCCATATTGGGATAGCAACATTGATCGGTGATTATCATGTGTCCAGACACATCCCCAGAATAGTCCAAATCAACCACAACAAGGTGATTAAAATCCCACAGATCTATCTCTGCTGATAGACACTTGGTCTTCAGAGTGGATGTTTAAGTTCCCTGATATTTGTTGGCCCCACAGAGCCTTAATCAAGCGATTATAAGGACTCTATTATTAAACCCATTGAATCGAGCCTTAATCAGTATGGGAGGTTCTGATTAATGTTCTCTCGGGCAGGCTGATTAAGCCCTCATGCAGGATGTGCCTGATTAACCATTCGGGACTCATGTTAATCCTGGAGATGTACATCTAACTTGGTAATGCACAGGAATCCCAACATTAGCGAGATTCCAGACAAGGCCAGATAGCCTGCTTATCACCGGGAATGAGTGCAATGAGTGGTGATATGAACCTGACCCAAAGTAAAGGCGCAATCAGGCTGTGAGAGCGCACGAACTTCGAGTCTCGTTTGCCGTGCCTGAACAAAGGGGGCATCGTTGGCCTGTACAACGAACTCAGCACGGGTGCTACTGACATGCCAATACAACGGTTCCTTGGCAACGTAGCTGTACTGACATGCCAATACAACGGTTCCTTGGCACGCAAATCGGGACATACCGAGGCGCGCAATTCCTAACCAGCGCACAGATGTTGCAGGTCGCAATGCCTGCGGCCTCGGGGGTACTCAAGAGAAAACTGTGTGTGCCCGCCGAAGTCAGCTCAACAATGAAGGAACCAAGCTAGTCACCTGAACTTCTTTTACATGTACCGGCATACTTTTGTGCGGGAAGCAAGCGTTGCAGGGGGTCAATAATTTGAAGTGACAAAGGATAAGATAACACTTCTGTACCTGAGCTCAAGCTTTCAAGGCAACCCAATGTTGACGTCAAATCCTGAAAAGTTTTAGCAGGCAAGGTTCAAAAAAAGATGAATGAACATATTCGAAGTGTACTGTCACAGCTCGGCGTGTTTAAAGATTAGAATCACCGTCCGAGGCAAGAATAACTGAAGGAATTGTAAATGCGGATGAATAAACAAGGATGCATGTCGAGTTGAGCGAGACTTGGACTGAAGCCATGCAGTTCCGATACATACATCACCTCAGTGAATCAATGGCCTCGGCTTAGTGTGTAACAATATCTGGGCAAGTAAGGCCGATGAAAAAAATTAAGGGAGGAAGCAAAAAAAATGTGAAAAGCTCAAACTGGACTGAAAGTAGAAAAGAATCGAACCAGACGTACTTACCCCGAGTTGGGTTGGACAAGCGTGTTGATGCGACCCGGGGATAATCGAGCATAGTCACGGTGTCTGGGGACATTATTATGGAAGGCAGCAAATGAGATATTGGATATTGGACACGGAACATACCGGTGTATAGTATCGTAGGTTCGGCATTCAGTATTTGAACATGGAATGCGTAGAGGCTATTATCGATCCAAGTGAAAAGTCAAGTCAGTATGGTGATAGAATTATATTGAAAGTTCTAAACGAACATAATTTACGGATTGTGAGCCAGAGAAATATGACGTTGCTCAACGATTCAGCAGATCTAAGTGGATTGAGTCAGTAGAGAGTGGGTATTGAAATTTGAAACCGCCTCAGTTCAAACATTTCGGCGGTAGGTTGAGAATGAACTCAGAGAATGTCCACGAACAGAGTCACTAAGAATGAGTCAAAAGTAGTGCGCGGTGGAGAAGAATGAATCAGAAGAACTCTCATCCAAAGGCAGGTTCTATAATTTCGGCTGCCGTGTGCAGAGTAAGCTGGACGTTCAAGAGAAGTTGAAAGGACGTGAAAGAGAGAGAACGTACCCGGGGACAAAATAAACATAGTAACGGCGCGGATCCAGAGAGCAGATCAAGTCCAGCATCTAAGGAAGTCAAATCAGCGAGTGAAATGTAAGGGAATCAAGCTACCTTACTTCCGCGTACGTATCGGCCGACGGAACCAACCGTCGGTCCTTGGCCTTTTTTGGCTGCATTTGCGAGAGGCGAAAAAAAAGATTCAGAATTAATTCAACGAGGGCTATATACAACAGAAGAAGGTGGAAGGAGTGACATAAGAGTACCTAGGAAAATGATATAAAGTATGGATTTACTCGGGAAAAATGGTCCGATACGAATCTATATGACGATGGGCTTGTGTGGGATCATTGTGGTAGCGCTGCAGGGGCCTTGGACAAGGGTTTGTAGTGAATGCAGGGCCGATGAAAGAGCTGAGTGTCGCCGACGGGTACGAGTCCCCGAGTGGTTTGCCGGCCGATGTGTACGATTGGGAGCAAGATGGCGCTGTCGCGTGTGGGAGGGAGGCAGGAAGGGATGGGCGTGTGGGGAGAGCGCAGCGCGGAGGTGGATGCGGAACGGGTGGGGAGGGCTGAACAGGAAAGGCGGGATGGGTGCGGAGGGCAGAACGGGGAAGGCGGGACGGGTGGGGAGGCAGAACGGGGAAGGCGGGATGGGTGGGGAGGGCAGAATGGGGAAGGCAGGACAGGTGGGGAGGGCAGAACGGGGGAGGGGGAGGTGCTGCCGTGCTGGCGTGGCGAGTGCAGAGGGGCAACGTTGGCGTGGACAGGCGGGGGGGGTGGGGCGGGGATGAGGGCGGTCGTTTAGAGCAGGCGGGGCGGGCAAGACATGGGGGAGCGGCACGAGTGGGGGAAGCGTGCGCCAGGCTATGATAGCGACGTGGGCACGGGTATGGGAAGCGGGGCGTGCGTGTAGGTGGACACGCGGGGCGATGTGGCTCAACGCCGGCGGAGATGCAGGCGGTGCAGGCGGGGTACGGGAAGCAGGCAGAGCGAGTATTGGAGGCGGGGACGGCGGCACGGGCAAGCGCGGGCGGGGGGAGTGGGCGGCAGGTGGGGTTTGAGGAAATCGGCGGGCGAATTATTGGTGGGGAGGGGCGAGGTATCCAGAGGGGGGACGGTGTGGGTAAGCAGAACGACCGTGACACGGGCACGGGCGGGTGCGGGGTGGGCACGCGGGGGGGTGACGTCGCACGGGCGCCGGCGCAGGTCCGGGTGGAGTGGGCTATGCGGGCGGGGTGCGGCCAGGGCAGGGCGAGTATTGGAGGCGGGCATGGCGACACGGGCAAGGGCGAGTGCAGAGTGGCGCGGGGGTATGAAGTGGGTGCGGGGGTGGGCGCGTGGGGTATTGGAAGTGGGCTTGCGGGGTATTCGAAGCGGGCACGCGGGATGATGGGCGGAGGCATAGCGTAGGTCGGCCAGTGCGGTGTGGCCAACGTAGATCAGTCGGCCTACAGGACGGGAGCTTAGTGTAAGAGGGGAAGCGTCGGGTAGGGCAGTGGAGCGTAAGATGTGGGCAGAGCGTAAGACAGGTTAGAGAGAGTGGGGAGCGGCGGTCGCCAACGCAAGGACACGTAGGTTGGGTAGCTTAGGCGTCGCATGTGGGGTGGTGGCGCGGATGCGGGGGGGCGCAGGGGCGGGTGATGTCGACGTAGTCGTTGGGAGGAAGCAGTGTGGCACTGGCGTGGAAGGCGTGCAGACAGGAGCCATTGGTGTGGGATGGGACGGGACGGGTGGAGCACGGCAAGAGGGCACAGAGCAGCGGCGGAATGAGCACGCGGGGGTCGATGCAGCGGCTAGGCGGGACGGGACGGGCGTGGCGGCGGGGATGCGGGCGGGGGCGTAGAGGCAGGCAAGCGGGGCACAGGGGTTGGGGAGGGACTAGGCGGGTGTGGGGAGCTGGCAGGGAGCGGGGCAATGCGAGGCGGTCATGGTGGCGTGGACTAGGGAGGCGGACAAGGGGTGATGCTGGTGCACAGCCCCCTTGATCCGCGGGCGGAGGTCGGGCAAGAGTTGAATAGATGGCACGGTGGAGGTGTTTTTGTGGGAATTGGATCCGTGCATGCAGCGTTGAACGAGTTTGAGTGTTGTTGATCGTTGCGGGGATGGGTTTTTTTTTTTTGCGATCGCAGATTTTGGGATGGGTGTTCCGTTACCGCAATTTTGCGGTAACGGATTTTGGTATGGGTGTTCCATTACCGCATTTTTGCCGGTAACAGTGGCTGTGCAGAACAAGAATTTCTGATAATGGGTGTCGAGCTGGCGCGCGGAATAGTCCTAGAAAACCGTAGGAACAGAAACAAAATCCTCACTCATCCAAGCTGACTTGTTTCAGTTACATGGATGGTAATGTCTCATGAGCACGCGATGTAAGCACGTCTTGTGGAACACCCTTCAGAATCCTGACACCACTTCCCTAAAGTGTTTGCAAACTCCCTCTTGGCAAGGTGTGTTGACTTTGCGTCGAACTTTGCATCGAACTATGATCCCTTATGATCAATGCATACAGTCTCAACTCACACCGGGGGCAAAGCCGAGGCACCTGGAATCCAGGTGCCTCCGAGGCATGTGGTCCGTAGGTGCCATCAATTTAACAAAGAGTCCTTTGACTCTCGTTCACAAAGCAAAATCCATTGTCTAAGTAGATAGTAGATATACATATTGTTAATTTTAAGTACTTATTTTCCCCTTTACGCGTTGAAGCACGCACAATGAAACTTTGTCGTGGTGACCCGTGAGTGAGCCGCAAGACACCCGCCAATGCCGTGGCAAATATGCCGTCCGACGGCATGATGCGTGCCGTAGACCTGTCGCGACCTCGTGATGAGGAGAACGCAAAGACGCTTGAGACTCAAGGCAGGGCCGGCTCGAACCTGGAGTCAAGCTGGCTCGAAACTCACCGCCGCGCTGCCATTGGTCCCCGCACAGCCGCCCTGAGGCAGGTGCCCGCCTCGCGCCCCATCCCACGCACCGCTTGTCAGTGCTTGGCGAAACGTCAACGCGCTTTATTCACGCCATCTTTTGTTGGCACTCGACTCAACCCGCCCGTCACCTTTGTCGGCACGCGGACCCATCTGATCATCGCCCTTTTCCACACGCGAACCCACCCGCTCGTCGCCATGTCGGGCGAGCATCCCGCCCCCACGTCACCTGGATCGTCACACGGCCGCATCTTTGTCCTCTGGCCGGCCCGCATTCGCCCCCACGTCGTTGCGTCTTTGTCGGCATGCAGCTCCACCCACCCGTCGCCATTGTCCGCACCCGGACCCACCCGCTCGTCGCCATTGTCCGCACGAGGGCCCGCCTGCCCGTCGTCTTTGTCGACGCCCCTACCCCACCCGCTCGTCGTCTTTGTCGGGCGACCATCCCCCCCGCGCCTCGGCATTGTCGGGCGAGTGTCCCGCCCCCACGTCACCTAGATCGCCACATGACCGCACCTTTGTGTTGTGGCCGGTCCGCATTCGCCCCCCCGTCTTTGCGTCTTTGTCGGCACGCAGCCCCACCCGCTCGTCACCATTGTCGGCACGCGGTCCTACCTGAACGTCACCTTTGTCGGCACGCAGACCCACCCGCGCATCATCATTGTCGGCGCCCCTACCCAACCCGCTCGTCGTCTTTGTTGGGCAATTATACCCCCCGCACGTCGTTTTTGTCGGTCCATCACCCTCCCGCGCGTCGTCTTGATCGGCGCGCGCCCACGCCTTTGTCCTCCACATTCGTCCTCTTTGTCTACCCCGCCGGCGGCCCGACCCCTACACTCCTTTGCTTGCGCCGCCCACACGTGAGCCGTATCACAATCCACAGTGTCTTGGTTAAAAAATCAATCATACCTGCTAGGCCAGAAATTTTGTTTACGTAGGCACGGCTACTGCACGATTAGACGATCAAATGGATTGCATTGGATGTAAATATCTGGAATAACGTGACTAGGATGGGGTCAAGTGGGATTTCGATAGTGCGGGTGCCGGAGCTGCGGACAGGATCCAGACTAGCGCGCGTCCCGCGACGTAGAGGTGGCGTGCGCTGAGGCGTCTTCTTGCTTTGGAGGTAGCTGTAGGCACGGATCTGAATGTTCTCATCTGTTTTCTGAATCTGAATCGAACTCAGTGTACAATCAATATGAATGCAGTTTGAGCGAGAGCCCTGCAGGCGTACAACGCCTTGCAGTGATGGTGGTCCGCGTCCGAGTCGTGATTTCAGAAATTATTCCGAGGAAGACCAATCCTGCAGGCGTACAACGTCCTGCAGTGTTTGGTGGTTGGTCAGAGGTGAGTGAATTCTGAGAAGCTGCGCAATGGTTTTCAAAAATTATTCCGAGGAAGACCAATCCTGCAGGCGTACAACGCCTTGCAGTGATGGTGGTCCGCGTCCGAGTCGTGATGCATCGCGTTGTCACTGATATGTGACGATGTGCAATGCGGTCATATGATCTTGGACTGGGGCCGTTCAAAGCGTCCTGCGTCCGGTTTTGTCGTCGCGACGTAGTAATTGAATGTAATAATTTTTGAAAAATTTTGCGCAGCTTCTCAGCATTTCCCTAAAAATTCCGCAATAAGTGTACTCCGAGTTCAAGAGTTCACTCACCTCTGACCAACACCAACGCTGCAAGACGTTGTACGCCTGCAGGATTGGTCTTCCTCGGAATAATTTTTGAAAACCATTGCGCAGCTTCTCAGAATTCACTCACCTCTGACCAACCACCAACGCTGCAAGACGTTGTACGCCTGCAGGATTGGTCTTCCTCGGAATAATTTCTGAAAACGATTGCGCAGCTTCTCAGTATTTCCCTCCAACTTCCACAAGGTGAGTGCAATCCGATTTCAAGAATTCACTCACCTCTGACCAACCACCAACACTGCAAGACGTTGTACGCCTGCAGGGTTGCTGTTCCTCTCTCAACCGTCTTCCCTCCAACTTCCACCCGGTAAACACGATCCGGAAAGTTCACGAATTTTACTCACCTCTTTCCACCCACCAACACTGCAAGGCGTTGTACACCTGCAGGGTTGTCTTACCAGCATGGCACGCTCCCGACGTTCCCGCCTCGCCGCGTTTTTTTTCTGCCCGCAGCGCGCTCGGGCCTCATCCCGCCTTCGGGGCGCTTTCCCATCTGTGAGTGATTCCCTGTTATATTGTTTTTTCCCCTACGGCGCGAATCAGAATTCATTAGCACAAATCCGTATGCACACGACGCACCCGGGGACGTGTATTTTCTGCAGCGCAACAGTCGCAAAGTCCGGCGCCGCTACAAAAGAGGAAAATATCGAAATCCTCCTACCTTGCGGCCTCTGAGGTCAAGGCCGGGCATTCCAAAGAGTTCGAGCGACGCCGGCGAGCGTACAAAAAATGCGAGAAGGATTGGAAGCTACGTTGGAAGTTCAGGGTGTATACGCCGTCGCGTATGTTAATCGGTACGTCGTTCTGAATTGGTGCTTCGAGTATCTTGAGTTCGACGAATGCAGAGGCCCTCGTCCACGAGGAGTTTGGCGATACAAGGCTCCTGCAGTCCGATGTTCGTGCATCCACTGTCATCGCGAGTTTTATGATTCTGAAGGCGTCGGGGTGTTGGCGGAATGGTGGACTCGGCAGTATCTTGGATGAATTTGTTGGGGCAAGTCGCAGTACTTAAACGAATCGACTGAGCTTGTAATATCTTGAATCTTGTAATATCTTGGAGCTTGTAATATCTTGGAGTCGCAGTGCGAAACAAATTGAACTTTTTGTACAAGTTGGCAATGCCTCCCGCTCGCATCAAGAGCTCGGTCAGACTCACGGCCAAAAATTTCTCATCTTCTCGTTGCAAGTGGTACCGCAGATTCTCTGTATTTGGTGCACGTACATTGATAAAAAAGATTATCAATACCTATCCTGGGAGTCTTTGTGTGCACTGTATATATCCTACACAACCTGTGGTCAGCTAAACGACCAATTAGAAATTCAGTACCGCCTACCATTTCATCCATCGACTTGGAGATCTCAATCCGCCACACGTCGATGTCTTTATAAGAATAAGATAAGAGTTTCTGGTCGAACGCGGTGCTACGCACTGGACGTTCGCCCGAAATTGGGTTGGTTGGTGGACTTGATGAAAAGCTTGAATACTCGTGTCCACATTTTTTTGTCCAAATCTCATATTGACGATTGACATGGTTTGTACAGAGGACCGATCAAATGGATTGGATTGGATGTAAATATCTGAATAACGATGCTACGAGAGCAAGAAAAAACGCCCCGACATGAAAGTCGGAGACCGTGTGCATGAAACCGAATTGAGCCTGCCAAATCATTCGCTCAGACCCTAAACACCATCCCCGTAAGCAATGAGTCTCAGGGACGACGGATACTTACCAAAATAAAATGTACGACGACCAGATTTGGCCGACGCGGAACACCGGCACCGGCGCGTCTTCACGCGTGAAACCGAATCGAGGCCACTAAATCGTTTTGCTCGGATGCTAAACGTCATCACCGCAAGTGAAAGGTCTCAGCGACGAGAGATACTTACCGAAATAACAAATGTACGGCGACCAGATTCAGTCGCAGAACACCGAATCGAGGCCACCAAATCGTTCGCTAGGATGCTAAAAGTCATCACTGTAAGTGAAAAGTCTCAGCGACGAGGAGTACACTTACCAAATAAAAATGTACGGCGACCAGATGTGGTCGGTGCGAAGCGGGCAGCTGCGGGAGCCCATCGTGGGGATGCTAGGGAGGGGATAGAGTGTTAGTGCTTCTACCTCGGC